>CAXHWN010000809.1:0-600000 GCA_964020975.1 Hermodice carunculata | reverse complement strand
TTTACTGGGTGGACAGATGTAAGAGGTGTAACACCCATGAATTCCTCCCCCCAAATTGAATTAAATCATGATAAATACTCAGGCCAAAATCATCAGATTACAAGTACTTGAACTGTTATGAGGTGGGCATGACCCACTTAGCTTTCACCTGTAAATTGAGAGAAACAACTTTCAGTGCAATTTTGCTGAATATTTTCCATTATATTTGATTTTCATATGCCATATAAATACAATCGGCAGATTATGTCAAGGAAAATGACACAAAATAAACGTACACACTTTTGAAAAAGGGGCGCGCACATTTTAAATTTCCTGCCAGAATCTCTGACCCTGTTGCTTAGCAACAGTGGCAATCAGCTGTTGTGATGTGAGATCAACGGCAGCAAAACCGCCGCTAATATATCTGTTGGGAACGAAGGATACCGACTCCAGACATATGAAGACTGATTCCTATGTCAAAGACAGTGTCTCTTTGCAGAACATGTCACTTTGACATTTTTAACTCTTTCCATGCTATGGTCACAGGTCTTGGTCAGTCGTTCTGGCACTGCCTTGACAGTCATGCTGCAGCTGCCCTTGCAGCAGCTGCAACATGACTTGCCAGGCAGTGCCAGAACCACTGACTTAAGACTATAGACATGTTGGTACTTGGACGAAAGCTCTTTTCACGAAGAATTTAAATATGCAATTGTCGTCTTAAATCTAGGTAAATATACAGAAAAAAACAGGCACTGGTATAGAATGAGTTAACTGTTCATTTAATAAGAAGTTGCCACTTCAGCAAGAGCGACGTGGCTCTGTTTGATCATGCCAAGGCAGAGCTCTGTCTGCCCATATACTTCTTTCCTAAATACTACAGGCCAAAGCTGTACTGACTGCCTCATATTGTCTGCAATATATCTAAATATCATGGCACTTTCTGCAAAAGTATCTTTGACACTTAATTACAATTGTGTTTTGGAAAAAAAAAACGGGATTTTGTGGAACTTCTACGCTGGTCGGCTGTCATACATATTCACAACATTATTGTTAAAAGTGACAAAATGGCAATTACTGAAAAGTCACTTTGTTTTGCTGATGGTACAAGACCATGAAAAAATGAAAGATAGCATTTTTAACAAAGGTTTGATATAAATTATGTCCCAAAATAGTGATATTAAAACTTCAGTTAAATGTCAGAACTTTGACTCTTAACTTTAAGTCCTTTCATTAGTTAGTTTTCTATAAAATATATAATCACTGACAATTCTATGTCATAAAGCAATTATACAAAAAGAACTCGTTGAGGGCCATCATTTAGCTGCATGTGTGTACATTTCCCATATACATATACTCATACATATACATATTATAATATTGGTGAAACCTAATATATAATTCGAAATCAGTAAAGAGAACGATCAGTGTTTACCACGGCAACAGCATCCAAATCAGCGATTGTGGGCGACCATACATACCCAGGAGAATCCTATACAGCCAATGGCGTCTGAGAGTATATCAGCACATATGGCTGGGTAAGAGTTGGCTGTGGCAAAGTAGGCATAGAAGTATGGGCTATGCCAGTGGGTCACCTGAAATAGTAGGATAATGCGACACCTACATGTGATGGGGAATCTGATCGAGAGCCAGAATAGACATCGGTACAAGTTTGATGGTCCCACGGTATAGAGAGCGACAGAGAAGGAGTGAATCTTGTGCGTCAGAGTTAGCCACAGCAGATATGAACGGTACAAGAGCTATCTAAGCATTGATTGTAATTAGCAAGAGTAATTACATCAATGCACTTACCTGAACATGTGCACTTGTTGCACATATGAAGCTAATACTGTATAATCATTTTTATTCACGAGCATAAAATTTCCCGAATTAGCCACAAAAGAGATTTTCGCGAGTTTTATTTTCCCAAATTGTCACCACAAAAACGTATAAATTTTATGAGATCTCTCATAGTTTTTTATTATTTTTTAATTAAAGTACTATGTAAAATGTGTTTTTGTGTTGTGACTATATTAGATTTAAGCTGCCAAATTTTTGGCGAGTTTCATATTCGCGAATTGGGTCTACTCGGGAAAATTTGGGAATATTTATCCGTCGTGAAAATATGATTGTACAGTATAAGCATTACATTTCATTTAAAAGCAAATTAAGTTGCACACATGAGCAGTATCTTAGTTCACATGTGCACTGATTTCCTAACATGAATGCTCACATTTGCTCATGAGCAATCTGCTAACCTGAGGTCAAGGAGAAAAGTTTGGTTTTGAACTTGAAGTGAGCATCACGTTCATTCACATGAGCATCAAATGAGCTTGTGGACCTAAAAAAATTTCACCATGGAATCGGATTAAATGCTATTACATGTAAAAAACGCAAAACTGTAACTTAAAGTATATGATACGTTTAATGGGAAAAACTAAAACAAGTTAGCACAAGATTAAAACCATAGGTAACCATGGTAACCTGGCTGGTCATCGGATACAGCTAGAGCTCTGGCCAAAATTGAACACTCTCAGTATCTCATGGGATCAAATCCATTTTACAAACATTTGATATATTGTATCATCATGATCACCTGAGTCAAAAACAGTTTATACTTACACCTTCATCTGCTTTTCAGTTAACAGCTAGGGCACATTAACATATGGTGCTTGATTTTCTTTCACTTATCAATAAATTTGTGCAGACCACTTATGTTGGTTACTCTGTTAGCTAATAACCCATGTGTGAGTATACAAGAACAAATTGGCTTAATTGGCCTGTTAATAACTGAATACACAAGTCACGTCCCAATGATCTTGCCTGATGTCCTGCAAGGGTGTGGGTATTTTACAAAGAAATACACTAGGAATATGTACATTTTCCCTAAAAACTGCCCACAGAAACCAGGGATACTGTCACTTGTATGAAAAATGCTGAAGGGAAAGTTTTTCAGTCACACTTAGTGCCTTTACATACTTAAACTGTGAAATGCCCAGTCAATGGTGGGATACATACTTTATTCAAATTTATCAAAGTGTGCAGGACTTTCTATTGTTCTTCATGTTCATTCATGCATTTCACACACATACACTATTCATAAATGCATACTACTCATTCATTAAAACAGTTGAGAATGGTATTCAAAAAAGCCAATTTTTAGTAGCCTTCATAAAGCTTACAAAGACAGTTATCCATAATTTTCACTGTCACCACCTGTACACAGTACAGATTGCAATTGCCCATTTGTTTTCACTGACATATAACAGATTGCTTTAGCCCAATGTGGCCCTTTTGGTTTTGACATTGTTGCTGGGGTATGTACTAGTAATGCTGGACCACCGTTTAACTTGAATCGTCAGAGGTCCGTAAGCCAGCCCACTGTGGTGATAAGAATCCACATATGGCTAGTGGGTGACCAACCTACAGGAAATATGGAAACAACTTCCTCCTTTAATGTTAATTAACATAATTATATTTTACTAAAACAAAAACAAAAAAATCTACACTTGCATGTATTGCATATAGTTTACCAGATTACACTTTAGTAAGAATGTGTATCTTTAGCATGCTAACACCTTAAATGTAACATTTCCTACATTCTAAGGGACATGCATATAAATCTTATTCATTATTTGAAGCAAATTTTGGGACACCTTTATTTTTTTAAACTGAGAATATAACTTTAAGCCCTTATGCCAGGTTATAGAGGCATAATCAAAATCATGCATGCACACGTTCCTCATGTGAGCAAATTTGACGGGACTAGATCGTAGATGGAAGAGGCTTTTGTGTTTTTTTGACGTAAGACTAGTTTCGGTGATCTCTTCACCTCATCAGTTACGAAACCGACCGTTGAAAAAACTGTGTGTGCCTGTTTATATACGTTGAGTTTCTACGTAAAACACGTGTTATTGTTTACGTTGCAATGGTGACTAGACGTGCATAATCATACTAGATATGACATTTTGATTCAAAGAATTTTCCTTTGAAAATGGGTGTTTTCCTAATAAGGAAACACCTAGATGTTTGATGACTGTGGGTCAATCAGTACTTATCTTAGGCTTGTTTAGAATTAGAACAATAGAATAGTTGTTCCAATAGCCCTTGATAGGGACTATGGAAATGACTATAAAAATAAAATAAAATAAAATAAAAAATAAAAATAAAAATGTTCCTCATGTGATGCTCATGTGATGCTTACAGGCTATGGTATATGGCGGGTATAGGAATGCTTGATCACGTGAGCAAATTGCACATGTGAAGTTCAAGCTTACGTGAGCATTGGTTAAAATGCACATGTGGAGTTAAGTTTGCATGCTCATGTGAGCAACCAATGTGCAGCAGGTTAGGACATTCTGGTGAGGGCGTGCACCCACCACAGTGTATATGGAGTGACTTCCTAGTATATATTGAAAACATAAACAAAATTATGATACCATGTAGATTTAGTCAAGGTGAACTAGTTGTTTACAAGCAACATACTGTGCATACCAAAACCATACGCTGGGGATAATTTGTGAAACTGCATCGTACCTCAATTTAACAGAGGAAGATATGAAGTATACATTGACGGATCTCTTTCTATGTAAATGAATTGCAAGTCACCGTACTTTGACTAAATCTTGCATGATACATTGAAGTCCACTCCACATTAAATGACAAATGAAATGTATGCAACTTTGCACTTTTCTGTCTGTCTGCATCTATAGCACTTTTTGACTGTTTAGCATGTCACAGAAATTTGTGCAACATGTCCAGTTTTAGACAACTTCAATTACCATAAACACATAAACGATGAGACATGTATGTATACATACATATATATCTATATATAAAATAATTTTCATTAACTTTAAAATTTAGGCCTACCCTACAATGAAATTTCTCAACGAGAATGTCAAATTGTGATATGCAGTTTGATTCCTGACAGCTAAATCCATCAAAAAACATCATGAATGCAGCTAGGACAGAGAAGCCCATAGCCCAGTGCACGAGAGTATGGGACAAATACCCTACCCAAGTAAAGCCTATACAGCCAATAGCATCTGATAAAATGTCAGCACAAATGCCAGGATAAGAGTTTCCAGCAGGATAATATGCATGAAACTGTGGATGGTGCCAATGGGTGATCTACAACAAAACATAATAATACAGTGCTTTAAGAAGACTAGGCAAGTGCTGATAAGAACAGATACACGGTGTGCCAAATAAGCCTGATGGGTTTTGTCCTTCGCTGGACTCATCAGAGTCTAATGAGTAATGACTGACCACAGGTTGAACATAAGTATAATCTTATGCCCAGAAGTGCAGGGAGTTGAAATCTTTCAACTCCACAGTTATAAAAAAAAAAAATAACAATAATAATAATAATAATAATAATAATAATAATAATAATAATAATAATAATAATAATAATAATAAATAAATACAGTGGCTTGCAGATCTGTACCGTAAACAATGCTCACACAGACTCATGCATCTCTACTATTGAAGCACTCGCCAAATGATTTAGCAAAATTTAATACTAAATGATTTAGCAATATCGCCAAAAAGGACTAAATGTCAAAATGCCTTGCCTTAAAGATTGACCACATACTGCAGAATCAATCTCTGACTGTGCACAACTTTATTCTTCACTCATACTTGTTTTCTATATATCTAAAGAATGGGCATCACAACAAGGCCATTTTTCTGCGATCATCACAACAGCCCTCATTTGTACGGTTCAAAATGTTTCCACAACAGTGCAGCATTGTAGTGCTGCATGTAGCCTTGTTTCAGCAATATTTGAAGTGATTCAATATGGCTGTTGGTTTTGGAGAAGTCGAAAGTGTGAATTGTGGACGACGGACTGACAGACGGCAGCAATAACACGTTGCGGTAATATTGTTGTGACAATATCACCATATGCCAAGATCACAGTGGTATATTGCGATCGTCATGGCAGGCCTCATTTGCATGGTAGTAACTATGATTTTGCAACATAGCAGCAAAAATATGCATGACGGCAGGGCTATTTTTGCTGTACGGGCAGCCCTGGTATATCTGTATGTATATCTTTTGCAGAAGCTGATCTAGGTGTGACAGAAAAGCTGAAATATTTTTTAAACTTGAAACAAATGAATCTTATGTGCACAACAAATGGCACGCTGATTAAAGAAGCATAAAAAAATGAAAAAGTAACATAAAACAGAAGCAAGCACTCAACTTACAGAGCTGGATTACACTGTACCATACAATGTGGAAATAGCTGAATATGCACATGCCAAAATGATTATAAACAGACGCAAGATGAACGCTTGGGAACCAAATTCATAATTAAAGTTCAAATTAATGAAACAATCCCTCCATTTAGTCCATTGCAAATTGCTAGTAATATGATTACATACATATGAAGACACACGTACATAAAAAAACATTAAAACGCATAGTACTCATTGTTTACAACTTGTTGATTTTATCAGGGACATGGATATCCAGATTTTTAAACCATCCACTATGTCTACACGTCAAAAACATTCATTTCTGTTTGCAGTAATCAGTATACTAGATATATACCTTTAAACCAATTACAGACCGATTACACCATTAACTTGTACATGTACTTGCTGCTTACAATAGCATGAGAAATGCAGCAGATGATGATGACAAGCATTTTGGGTAGATGACAATGTACAAATTGTGACATACATGAACATGACTAAAGACAGAACAGAATAATGAAGGTCATACAATTTATACACAAATAAATGGTGAACAGAGTAAAAGACTATGAGAAGACAAGAGGACCGTGACAGTCCTGTCATCTCCAAATAATATCAAGGTCACCTTTGTTTAAAATCATCATTACTGTTTGCAATAGCAGTCTTCACTCGTGCAGTTCAGGAGGCACCATGTTTTTTTTTAAAATAAAAAGTGACAAGATCAACTGTTACCAAGATACATGTATAAGCAAATATGTCAATTTAATCTTTCGGGGTTACTCATGCTCAAAATCAAGAACACCAAAAGAAAAAGCACACTTTCCTCTGAGTGTTTAATAGTTTGCATGGGCCTGGGATCCACAAAAATCAAGATGTAAACCAACATGTCAGCTTGACTTTTCAAAGCCAATTTAAAGGGTCAAAATTGGCAAACCAAAACAAACCACATACCTTCCTGTTAGTGTTTAATGGTATGCATGGACTTTAACACATTCCATACTATGGTCACAGACCTTGGTCAGTGGTTCTGGCACTGCCTGGCAAGTCATGCTGCAGCTGCCCTTGCAACAGCTGCAGCATGACTTGCCAGGCAGTGCCAGAACCACCGACTTAAGACTATAGGCAAGTTGGTACTTGAACGAAAGCCCTTTTCATGAAGAATTTAAATATGCAATTGTCGTCTTAAATCTAGGTAAAAAAACAGAAAAATCAGGGACTGGTATGGATTGAGTTAAGGACCCACCAGTACCTTGAGCTATAAGCCAATATATTATTACAGTTGCTGCTGTCTGTATGGCAGCAATGCTAACACGACTACCTTTACCAATAATTCTTATATTTCAATCATTTGTTGATAATCAGGAAATATACCAGCAGCATCATGTGGTGAACAAGTTTACTGCAGATTGAGTTCAGTTTACATTCCCATCAAGTGTGAAGAGAATGCAGCATGTGGTTTGGGAGAAGTAACAAATAGTGAAAAAATCATTTCAAAAAATACAGCAACAATCACACATGTCAGAAAAAGGTCTAGGAGACTCACCTATGTGCCTGTGCAATTTGAAAGCAATTGACCAAACACTTTTGGAGAAAAACATTTTTTCCAGACTTTACAAAAAAATTACAACCAATTTCATAAGAACTCCAAAAATCACTGGAAGCAATTTTGAAACACTCCATAGAGATTCATCAAAGGTCAGCACATCCAAACCAAGTTTGAAGTGAATCTGGCTAACATTTATAGAGAAGTTAATGATGTGAATTGCCATTAGAATCCCCATTGTCCTGCATAGTAACCAAGAGAAATATTTGCACCAACCAACAAGTCCCTGAATTGAAAACAAAAAGTAAAAAAGAGGACTGTGACAGTGCTATGCTCAGCTGATCTCCCATGATCAGACTGAAATGGTCCTGTGACCTTCAAAATTATATCACGGTCACCTTTGTTTAATTTAAGATCATCATCATCATCATCATCATTGCAATATTAGTCTTCACTGACATAGTTGTGTAGTCTTTTTCAAACGAAGAGTGGCCAAATGACTTAATAATGTATGTGCAAATGTGTCAGTTTGACCTTTCAAGGTCACCCAAGGTCAAAATTATCAAGATCAAAAGGAACTCCATAGGTGCTTTCCTGAGTGTTTAAAAGTAACCATGGGCCTATGATCCACCATTACCAAGGTATAAGCCAATGTCAGTTAACCTTTTAAGGTCATTGAAGGTCAAAATTAACAACATCAAATGAAATGCCATAGCTATATTCCTATTAGTGTTTAATAGTAACTATGGGCCTAGTATCCACCATTACCCAGATGTAAGCCAATCGTCAGATTTGCTGATATCCCTACTGGGCAGCAACAATGCGGACAAGCACATTTTCCCTCGCTCATTTTCCTTAAACTTGATCATTTTGTTGAAATTCAGAAAATTACAGCACCACATTGTGCTGACCACTTTGTTTGGAGATCAAGTCTAGCAACATTCCCACCAAGTTTGAAGAGAATCCAATATACACTTTGTAAAAAAAAAAGTTCAAAAAAAAACAAAGTTGGAAAAAATTAAGGTCTAGGAGTCCCCAGATGTATCCCTATGCAATTACAAAACAATTGGCCAAGAGGATTTGCAGAAGAATCTTTAAAGGTTTTACCTAAAAATTAATTGAAAAAAAAAACACAATAAACCAGAGGAAGTTGATTTTCCTGTCAGCAAATCATTCTGTGTGCCTAGAAAACTTTTAAAGACTGCCTAATCAGTATTTTTTAAACTCCTGCAACAATAATATTTAATGAACCACATGTGTTCAAAAGAGACCTAAAAATTAGGCTCTGTCACAAACCTATAAATTGAAGTTGGAATGGTACCTCTATCTCTGGAGTTATTCAAGATTCAAATTGGTTGTATTTGCCTAATTTGCATAAATCAAACTGCTACAACTTAAATTCATGGTTCACTGGATGCAGCTATAAAATAAGCCTATCAATTGAAGTGAGAATGACACATCTATCTATAACAATTTTGAAGTTGAAGATTCAAGATTTAAATCTTGGGAATATGCCCAATTTGCAAAAACTTTGATGCTAGAACTTTGATCAAAGCTAAAAGTTGTACATATGGCTAGATGAAAATTTCAAAGTCCAAAGACCTTGATCTTTAGAGGTCACTTATATATTACAAAAATGTGCAGTGTTGCAATACTAGGAATTTGAGCCCAACATGACTGAAATTGGATAAAAATTGACCAAGTGATAGCTAAATGAAACTTCCAAAGGTCCAAATGACCTTGAACTTTGACCTTTGGAGGTTACATGTAAATTGCAAGAATATCCAGTGTTGCAATGCCTACAATTGGAGTCCAACATGGTTAAAATTGGATAAGATTTGACCAAGTTATGGCCGGATGAAAATTTCAAATGGTAAAATGACTTTGATTTTTAACCTTTGAGGTCACATAAAAATTACAAAAATATGCAGTGTTACAATGTCTACAATTTGAGCCCAACATAATTAGAATTGGATAAAAACTGATTGAGCTAGAAGAAAATTTCAGATGCTAAAATGACCTTGACCTTTGACCTTTAGAGGTCACATGTAAATTACAAAAATGTGCAGTGTTACAAAAATATTAATTGAAGTTGGATTGGTTACCTGTACCTATAATAGTTTTGGAGAAATTCAAGATTTAAATTTTTTAATGGCCCTAATTTGCATAGTTTTCAAAATCATCACCCCTCTTCATAAAAAAGTCATGACTTCATGTCTGGAGCTATAATCATGGGAAGTTTGGAGTTTTCAAATGAAATAGCATCCAAGAATATTCTCTGACAAAATTGCTGGTAAAGGGGGGAGGGAGAGAGAGGGAGGGAGGGAGGGACAGAGGGAGAGGGAGAGGGGGAGGGGGAGGGGGAGAGAGAGAGAGAATGTCTGTGTTGGCACACAGACATAATTACAGCAAAGGGAGATGCCCAACCCAAGCGGGCACATGACTCTTGGTATCAACACAGGTTACTACTATCAAACCATACAATACAAGATGTCACAACAATTGTAACTTCTCAAGAAGTACAGTGCTGCAGCCATTATATTTTCAGTTCCTGAAGAGCCCCACTTGGGCGAAACCAGTCACTCTGCACTTCACAGAGCCTTGCCTTCGTTTTGTGGGTTTTTTTAATTTCTCATCTCTTCTCAACAAGCACTCAAAAGTGCAAATTGATCTTTCCTGTCCAACTGTACTGAAGCATGACATAAATCCAATCTGATCAAAGGGTAAATATGTATTGATTGTGAAAACTGCAGTCAATCCACAATGGCAATGTGACACCTGATTAGATAGGGATTGGCAGAAGAGACAAACAATCTGAGGCCTGACCACAGTGTGACTCGCACCAAACTGGTGAGAACAAGGTCTTTCTTTAAATAGAGTGTTATCTTTTGTTATTTCAGTCATAAAAAATAAACTGCTATATTTTTGACAACCTTTAAGTACTTCGTACTTAAAATAAATGTGTAGAACAAAACACGAAAAAAAATTAAAACATTTATGTGGTTCAATTGCACAACGAAACTGTCATGGAGTTCAATGTGTTCAAGCGGGGGGGGGGGGGGGGGGGGGGGGGGGAGACACAGCGTGATCACTTATCTTTAGTCATGTATGGAGACAATTCAGCTATGGGGAGCAGACACTGGCTCAACACATCCATGCAAAAATCGAACTGTTATCATGTGACATGTCCATGGTAGTCTTCTTTTAAATAAACATGTTTTCTTGCTTTGCAGGAAACACTACCACCATAATGTTCTGACGTTCACATGATCATATGAAAAAACTGCTCTCCACAGGACATGATGATGAAATTACCTGATTAAAATACAGTGGATGATCCACAATTTTTGTCCTTGAAATCAAGAAAGTTAAATCAGCACAGTTTGAAACACCCAGTATTGCATTGTAATTTGCTGATCAAAACAGAGGACGTTCTGTCCTTATGTCTACTATGCAACAGTTTTTGACCAGTGATTACATATGTAAACGAGAAACATTTGACTGAGCCTTACATATTTGGGGAGAAAAATTAAGCTATGGCACAAATCAAAATATTAAATCAAACACTGATGAATTTTCATACTGAAATTTTCAATTCACTGCATTAGTTTGAAAGTACAGTGCTTCCTGTTTATAACACATACCCTTTATGCAAGAAGTTGTCTGATATAACACCATGGGTACCCCAGCTCCCAATGAAGTATTGTTTCTATTGCTTTTTATGTTAAAAGTGCCCTCGTTATAATGTGTTTTTGTCACAAACAAAAAAGCCTGCTCCGTGGACCCCATCCCAGCATTACAAAGAGGGAGCCACTGTACATTTTGCCTGCTGATCAGATCATCCTCCACGTGTTCTCTACATGTCTTAAATGTTATTAAGATAATAATACACAGCTTGCTCTTCCTTGGAGCAAGTGTACATGCTGTACATGTAATTCACAAATTTTTCCCATCCCATCCTTTACTTTATTTTAAAGCTCAGTTTAATACACCCAAAAGACCTCTATTTGGAGATACATGTATATGCAACTGAACAAATAAAAAAAATAAATTCTCAAAATTTTGTACATACTACTTTGGTTACAGGAGCTTTTTTGTTTCTAAAACGGTAGTGACACAAACAATTGATTTTAAGTAACACAGAAGATCAGTGACCAAGGCAATTTACTTCTAAGACAGTTTATTTCTAACAACAAAAGAAATCAGTGACCTTTAAAGCATTTTATCTCTGATAACACAAGAGGGTTGGTGACCAAGGCAATTTAGTTCTAGTAACACAAGAAGCCAGTGACCCAGGCAATTTAGTTCTAGTAACACGAGAGGTAGGTTACCAAGGCAATTTATTTCTAGTAACACAGGAGGTCAACCAAGGCAATTTAGTTCTAGTAACATAGGTCAACCAAGGCAATTTAGTTCTAGTAACTCAGGAGGTCAACCCAGGCAATTTAGTTCTAGTAACACAATAGGTCAACCAAGGCAATTTAGTTCTAGTAACACAGGAGGTCAATCAAGACAATTTAGTTCTAGTAACACAGGAGGTCAACCAAGGCAATTTAGTTCTAGTAACACAGGAGGTCAACCAAGGCAATTTAGTTCTAGTAACACAATAGGTCAACCAAGGCAATTTTGTTCTAGTAACACAGGAGGTCATTCAAGGCAATTTAGTTCTAGTAACACAGAAGGTCAACCAAGGCAATTTAGTTCTAGTAACACAATAGGTCAACCAAGGCAATTTAGCTCTAGTAACACAGGAGGTCAGTGATCAAGGCAATTTATTTCTGGAAACACAAGAGGTCAGTGACCAAGGCAATTAATTTCAAGCAATTAAAGGAGGGTGATGTTTGAATGAGGCAAATTTTCAAGACAAACACAAAAATTGTGAAAATGGGTTATCACAATAAGAAAAGTTGAAAATGACAAGGTTATTAAAATAATAGGCTTAAAATGGCACAAACGATGATTTATGGCAGCAACATTTGACATGAAGGGCAAGTGTTGGCCCTTTATGACAATTATGTCAACATTGACTATTGATATCCCATAGCTGGCTGTTTAAAATGACAATCACACTAAGTGTACACAATTCTACACAGTAGTATCATGTCAAGAACAAGTTTGGCACCAAATGTGGTGTTTTTGTTGTGTTACTGAAATCCTAAGACATGTCACTAACAACGGGACTGTGCTAGTCCTGTGGTCAGCCTAGACCTTGCATGTACTGTATAATGGAAATGACAACGCGAGTAGGTACGTGTGTGCTGTGTGGAGTAACACTGACAGTGACTTTTGACAGTAAATTTGCACCATATATTCATGTAGGGGGTAGACAGTAGGTCACTTCAACTCAGTAAAGTTATCTTGCAACATTTGAAATATGATCAAAGTCAGCAGCATGAAATGGTAATTTAGCCTTCACAAGGGACCCTCAACAAAGGTACAAGTCCTACCTCAAATACATGTGACGTGGATAATCCAGAAAAGAAGTAAAGTTGTCACTTGTCCTTTAGAATTCGGTCAAGGTCATGTAAAAGCAATTCAAACTTAACCCTGCTTGTGGACAACTGTTGTGTGCTGTGTACAAGACACAGCGACTGAGTTATCACCCAGACCCTTAAACGGAGAGAAAGCAATGTGACATGAGCAGAGGTCAAATAGTTCTACTGACATATACTTAAATTTAAACTGAAGGGAAAAAAATGTTTAAAAAATTGTGTAGCATTAACACACATAAAAAAAAAGAACACAGCACCACCTCTGGAATAAACTAAAGGTCTGAGGGGTCCTAAGAAGTGTCCCTATGCAAAGATGCAGCAATTGGCTTGGCAGTTTCGGAGAAGACAATTTTAAGATTTGGTAAAAAAAAAGAACAAAAAAAGTCATTAAAAAAAATAAATAACTGGAGCATGACCATTTGAGCAAACCTGGTAGAGACCCACCCAAGACATATCCACACCAAGTTTGAAAGAGGATCTAGTCAACGGTTTTGGAGAAGAAGTCGAAAATGTAATTGTGAATGGCGGAGGACTGACGGACAACAGACAATGGAATGCGTGCCTCCTAAAAACTCAGCTGAGTGACAAGTCACCTGAACTAAAAATTAGAGTGTTAGATCTCAACTTCAGGCCCAATTGCATTTTAACAAAACCAGGATTATGTGTATGTATACTTCTGTGCTATTTGCCTGACATCTAAAGCAGAATTGTCTCCACTGCCATTATTTTCTAATTGTGCTTAATCCTGTATTTACTAATTGCAATCCTAAATCCAAATTAAGGCCATGTGAATATGCTCAGCGAAAATCAAATTCATTTTATTTCCCTCATGACCTTAACAATAAAGTCAAGCTCATCCATTTGCAATTTAAGCTTTATTTTGGTCATTCTCATGTGCAATATTAAAGTTCCACTTCAAATTATCATTTGGAATTTAAATTCACTGAAGTAGTACCCTGTCACCTTATAGGAACTAGATCAAGGTCAGTCATTTAAAAAAAAATAAGGGCAAACACCACCCAGATTTGCAAATTTACAACTGGCTATGCAGCAGAAGGAGATCTACATACATTTTCTACCATCGAAAAAAAAAGAACTGGGGTGCAGACTGCTGTACAAATTGGCTGAGATCATACTGTACATTCCGTTCAAGTATGAACCAGGATCCGACCAAAAGCTAACTATATAGTGAACAGATGGACAGAAGGATGTCGATGACCGTGTCCGCTCATCATACAAGCTCAGCACACATGAATTTTTGGCACTAATTCTCACAAAACATGCCATCATGTGCAAAACTACAGAGTGATTTTTTTGACACCTGATTTCAACTTTTACAGCCAAATAAAATTTTAGCAAACACCTAAAAATTATAGTTCAAATTTTACATGCATAGCTCCACATACGACAGATTAAAATCATGCATATAATAAAAATAAATACTTTTCAATTGATGTGTTCTTTCATCTTTCATAAAAAATGCAAAATGTATTCATAATTTTGCTCAGGCACCTTCCGCTATTTTCCTTGTTTTACAGAAAATATGCTCTGTACAATATTTTTTCCGGAACAACTGGTTACAAGTTATTTTCAGACCATGCACACCTCAAAATTCATATTTTCAGCTACCAGCTAAAGTGCTTACAGACCCATATATTTGGTGTGTTAACTTCAGTTTCACAATTAAAATGCATATTTATTCAGACAAAAATACAATGACCAAAGTAAAATCTCCACTAGCCAAACAGAATTTTTGCCAGCATTTGGCTGGTGGCTAGTGCTAATTTCGAGCCCTGCCACATGTAAAAGTTCTATTATCTAAACTTCCTCCTGTAATCATTTATAGGTGCTCAAACGAAAAGTTAAGCAAACGTCTGAACAAATTAGGCAGTTGCTGTGTTGCCTGTGTAGTTGCTGGTGTTCTAAGCTCACAATTTCCACTAACACCAAGACACAAGCTGAATCATATTTGCAAATTATCACTGCTCTAATTATAACTTAGGAATATAAGCTGCAAGAATTTAAAAACTTCCACAACCATTCAGTCAGTTAAGACATGTTCATGTATTGTCATCCATCTGTAGCAAAAAAAAATACTGAATACAATCAAACGCTATTGTCATCCATCTGTTGCGAAAAATACTAAATACAATCAAAAGCGACAACCTGTGTGTACACAATAGAGTGTAAACATACCCCGGGCATGATGACTCTCTCAATGTCTTGGAACAGGTCCTCCCATTTGTCTGGATCTTGGGGGGCCTCATTGGGGATCAGCTTGTGGAGGTAGCCTGGTTCCACTGTGGGATATGCTCGCCGGTCCCTGATGTTCTCCAGATAGTCTGCCACATAGTCTACCATTTCCTTCCCTCTTCTCCGAAACTCCTCCGCATCCATGACTGACTGTGGTACTCTCCCCTTGTGGTGCTGTTAATTATATATACCTGTGAGGTAATGATAAATTTGTCTTCATTATTAATAACTACTTTGTATTTTCAGCCTATGGAGTGTAGAAAGTCTGGAGTATGGAATAGGGTTATGACTACCACGAAGTAGTTCTGGATGAAAAAGACACAAATGCAACATTTATAAAGTTTCAGTTTTGGATTTCAGGCATTGATCTTAAGTTTTAATTTCACTTTTGCAGGTATGGTTCCTATTATTATGTCCATGTTAAAAAAAAAAGATATCAATGTGTTTTTGTTTTCAGGGTTGTGTGCCATCCACAAATTATGTGAAATTAAGTGAATTTACAGTACATGTATTGCAGATTAGTATCTGCAATTTAACTGTATATTCTAACATGATTGGAATAAAGGAGCCTATCAGATGACTAGACTTGCATCATGTGACCAGTTTCAGTTTACTGACTCAAACATGGTAAAAATGAACTCAAATCACTGCTGAATCCATTGTTGGCAGCTCCTCCTGTTATATGTTTAGGCTTATATATTTACAGAAACTGTTTAACCATGAATAAGCTGTTTATACCATATAGCCTATGATTTTTTCTTTAATATAAAATATGTAGCTGATTGCTGTCTTCAAAAAGGAAACATTTCTAATTTTAAACAGCTCTGACTGGTATACCAGGGAGAAATCACATTTGCCTGAACAGCCAAAGCAACCGTCAAATATCACAACCACACGCTATTACTGCATGAGCCAAGTAATGTCAAGGTCTGCCTGGCTGAAGCATGGACAAGTTGTCTGACACCACTGAAGTGATAACATTGGGTGATCACCTCATGATGTTAGGCGTTGTATGGAGAAACAGTGGGAAATGCCAACTTCTTAATGTAGTGAACCACTCGGATTGTCTAGTTTTCATAGATTACCAGGCCTTTACTTGAATTTTACTTTTCTAGTTCCAGAAACATCTTATCAGAACAAGGTTCAGAGTACATTTCAGTTTGTGTGGCTGAATCTGAACCTTTCATGTAGCTCTGGGACATCTTTGCTGTCAGTGTCAGGGCTGGATGAATGGTTTAGACTCAGCCACACAAGCCTCAAAGATGCACTTTAAACATGTACAGACATAGAGACTGAGTCAAGAACTTTCCTTGGTGCACTCTGAAAGCAACAAACTTTGTCAAAAGGCACACTTTGGCTGATGCCCATGTCCCACTTTACATGACAGCTATAGGAATCCAAGGGTGCAGCCAGAGTGCACCAAGTAAAGCTCTTGAGTGAGGGCATATAGTATTCTGAACAGTTAACAAGAGGCCCATGGGCCTAATGCTCTGCAGACATATAATCTGATGTCCATCACCAAAAAATGCTCTTTGCCATTGATGTCCAAGCTACACCCTTCTGTTACAAATCTCCTCTTTCAACTTTACAGGCCTAGTGACCTATATATCCTATAAATTTTGCATGTCTAATTTTATTATTTTACGAAATACGAAATTTTATATTTTTCAAGCCATTTCAAAAACTTAATTTCTGCCCAAGTATAGGTGGCACTACTAGTATCATATGCAACCGAGATTTTGACCTCCATAATCTTTGGAACACGGTGACCCAAAAAGTAGGTCACCAAGTACAGTTTTATGCACAATGTACTAAAGTGCTATTCTGATCTGGAGGCTCAATTCTCTTTACCATTGATGTCAAAGCTACACCCTGCGCTTACAAAATCACCTCTTTCCACTTTACAGAACTGGTGATCCAAAAAATAGGTCAAGGTCACTGATATTAAACAGCACATTAGCATTGGACATGATCTATATATGCTATAAATTTGGCATGCCAAATTCAATTATTTTTGAGATATGGAATTTTACATCTTGTTGCCACATTTCAACTCATAATTTCCATCAAGTTACAGGTGGCACCACTAGTATTGTAAACAACTTACATTTTGACCTCCTTCACAATCCCACTAAATTTCATGAACATTGATCAAACATGTACATTAAGGATGCTAGAGTGCTGACAAGATTTTTACATTTTGACCCACGTATATTACATAATACTGTAGGTGGTGCCACTACTATTGAACTCGATCTAGATTTTTATGCATGTGATAAGTCCTGTAAGTTACATGGGGCTATCTTGAAAGTTGTCAACTATATCGCACTCACAAGCAAAAGTTTATGGGTGGATGGATGGACAGACAGAATAACAGATGGACAGAGAGACATGTCATTGAGTAATCGCATCAACTTTACAACCTTTGGTCAGCAGAGCTAAAAAAACAGATGGTATTTACAGCATGGTTAGTTTTTTAATAGGAAAAATCCACAGCAATACATCAATGTCATGCCCCTTATTGTTCAGATTATATTTCCCAAACATGATTAAATGTACACCTGTATGACCCCATTCCATATTGTAGTCATGAGTTTCCTCATTTATTGGTATTATAAACATAGTTTGGATTCCTAAACTGGTTTGGAGAAATTATTGTACCAATCTTGTACAAATAGTGTGTTTTACTTATCACAAATGGGGAATTGCCAGTTTGACAAGCGTATGGTCTTTGAGGGTCAGTTTAGGTGGTCACTGGTCAGGTTCTTCAGGTGATCTTCCAAAAGAGGTCAATTACCATGAGATTCTTTTGTAGGATGAAAATGGTCACAAAGACAGGCGGTCTCCCAAAAAAGGGTCTTTCAAAAGAGGGACTATGGCACGCATTTCACTAGCCGCTACATTTGGCTGCTATACCAGTTCCTTAACTGACTGCTGGTGCAGCTATACAGTGGCTACATAGCAGCTATATAGTTCCTGACATCGTTCACATATGACACAGTGCTCCCTCTTTATAACACTTCTCATGACAAGGCAGATTCTGATACAACACCTTGGTCCCTTGGCTCTCCCCGAAATGATTTCCCATCACATGCACTTCTATGTCAGAAATTCCTTTGATGATGATAATAATAATAATTAATTATAATAATAATAATCATCATCATCATCATCATCATCATCATCATCATCATCATCATTATTTATTTGGTATAGCGTAAAATCCATGGTAACCATGCTCTAGAATGCTGTAAGTACAAAGGAGGGTTGGTCAATAAGATTACTTTTTACGAAAAGGATAAATAAAAACATTTAAGCATAAAAACTATTAAAAACACAAACACTGGATGGAAGCACCTGTCATAATTGTTCATCACAGTAAATAACTTTGTTCTTCTGGTTTAAATAACATGTAAAAAGGTAGGTCTTTAGCTAAGGTAGGTTTTGTTATAAAATATTCTAATTGTGGGGACTCCACTACAAACAGGGAACACTGTATTTTCATGCACATGTAGCAATTTCTTTATATATATTCAGATCTATTTATTTATGATGAAGAGCGGCCTATGAATATCGCTACAAAGGGCATATTTCTTCAGACAGCAGGATTTCATCACTCTCCACCCAAGCCCTCATACAGCCATCTCTCCCATACATACAAGCAAGGACTTGACAACTACATTTCGGGTGGCCTTATAGTGGGGTACAACTGTTTTTACTTGTCAGCCACTTTCCTCTGAGAGCCCTTAACATCTCACGGAATGCTGTTCATTTACATCTAATACCAAGGATGGGCTCGGTTCAATCAGCTATCAAGCTCAAAATTCTCATGTATGATGCATACTCTGATGGCTACACTGGTTAACCTTTTCTCCCTTAAATCAACCTAAAATTGATGTTGTGTCACTTGTGTGTGGGTGTGGGTGTTTTTTTGGGGGGGGGATTTGTTTTGGGGGGTTTTTTGGTTCTGTTTTGGGTTTTTTTTGTTTTTGTTTTTGTTTTGTTTTTTTAACATATTGTATGGTACACTTATTACAGGAGAATATTACAACATCTATGCAGACTTTCAAAGAGAGATGTCAGGTTTTGATTGCATAAAACTCTCTGTCCTGAGGAATCTGCATCGGGAATTCCTATTGAATTTTGATCAGCGAAGTATTAACCCTTTTCAGTGCTAAGTTGGCTACTGACTCCACAGCTCTCTTTGACCAAACTTGACCATTCTTCTCTGGAAATTAATATAGATATTTTAGTGCTTGAACAAGTTTTTTATTCCTCATGAGAAACTTGAATCTGGAATCATAATAACGATTGAGATGAAGAGGACAACTGCTGTGATTAGCACATAAAGAGATAATGACAACTATATATATATATATATATATATATATATATATATATATATATATGTACTTGTTTGGCATGGGTTAACACACCCACAGAACAAGTTGCGTAACACTGGCTTTCTCATTGCTGTGACATAGACTGCATAATATACAAATACATTCACGGTCCACAATCTGCCTCAAATCTTATTCACAACACTGACAACAGAGCATAAAAATGCACAGGTCAATCACAGCACAATTTTGGTTACCTCACCTTAAAGGCAATGAGTGATGTTGTCCTGTTGTTCAGACTAGCTTGGACACACAGTTATCCAGAAAACAAGATCTCTGTCCACAACACGCTGCTGTTCTACGTACGCTGCAGAAAATGTGAAAGAAACATGTAAATATGTCACCAAACAGCCACAGGGGTCTGTTTCAAATAATCCTCTTATCTTTGCTCTTTGGCATCAATGAAACATTCATCAAGCACAGCATCAGCCATCGAACATTGATGGATCTAGCTGCTTCAGTGTTGATCCAGCAGCGGAGAAATTGCATGAATAGCTAACAGCAGGTCTGAAAATAACTCCCATTTAATGGGCTCATTTATATGCCCACCCCCCATGTGACTACAGTCACAATTTCTCTCTATTTACAAATCAAATGCATTAAGTTTTGTTGTTCATGCGCGACGTGCCTGTAAGGGAGGCAGGGTAGTCACTGCCGTTATTGGCTCTCTGTGCCGCCCAGGAGATAATGGATACTGGTCAATAAAAAGCTATTGATTCAACCAGGCAACAGAGTAGGAGGAAGTTGATGAGTTAGCTGACGCAGGCACAAGTTTAAATAACCTATGGCAGCAATTACACATTGTCCAAAAACAAAGCCTGTGTTTCTGTATTATATTGGGCTTATTATTATGTTATTAGCCTTTATTGTACATTAATATATATGATGTAATTCCATCCCAGTTACATCTTGAAAAGTGATCTGGTTCTAACGACATTATCGATAGAATGTGTTCTCCACTTGTGACCCTTGGATAAACATTGCTTGCCTGCGTAGACAGACTCTTCTCACCACTGAAGCTTGTTTTTCATTTCTGACACTACGTAGATGTGATTTTAACCTCGCTCGATTCGCGTCAATAAAAAAAGAAATACCCTTAATGGCAGCGTGAACTGGTCGGTCTTCACAGGCAAAAAGATTGCTTCATTGGTCAGCGATGAATTTGAGGGGCACTCAGCACCAAGACAAGGGACCACTCTCCTAAAATGTTCTGACAATTCACAAGCAAAATATTTTCTTTATAAGAAACCTATGTAAAAGTATAAAAGCAGCTGACCTTTGATATACGGCCACTTTTGTTTGATAGGGGAGTCAATTAAAAATTACATCGTCCCAGTGCATTCAGCTGCATACACATCTCAATACGTAGATTTCTTAGTGGCTAGCATTGTTAGTATTATCGTTACTTTATTAAAACCATCGCAAAATGTATACAAGTCGAGGAGAAATAAATTGTTCTAGACCCTAACAGGCTCTTCCCTCAGACCAACAGAGCCGCGACTGTGACAGCCCCGGTCAGTCGACGGGGACTCTCCCCAGCTGCCCTACCCAGGCAGCTGCAATGCTAAGACCTGAAACGAGGACCAAAAACAGTCAGTCAGTGGCTCAAGCATGATGCTGGTGGGCTCAATCCGGTTTGTCCTTTCCCATGCATACATCAGAAGGCTCAAGTGAGGAGTGAGACCAGCTCATGCTCTCTGGAATTAACACAATTAAATCTGGGTTGGTTGATTAATTGGTTCTTAAAAAGGGAATGATACAGAGTGTCATAATTTACCATTGTGTCACACAGTACTTGTTCCCAGGATGGACCTTCCTGTAACAATATATCAAGTAGATACATGTAATGCGTCAAAAAAATATAGAGCAAACAGGGGACCTGTTTTTCCACACCTTGTGTAAGTTATAAGCTCAAGAAGCAATGCCTGAAAAGTGAGTTACTATTTTTCTCTTAATGGGGATTATTGTTGGTGGCAAAAATCACTCATGACCTAAGGTCACTCTTGATTTTTGCCACCAACAACGATTCCTCGAGAGACAAAAATAGTACCTGTAGCTCACTCTCAGTCATGTAAGATTCTCTATGTCTCTGTTCATACACATACATAAATAGGGTACAAAGACACTACAGTAGTCCCTCCTTTGAGAGACCGCCCCTGGTGCCACCCAAATGGCGGTCACATAAAGCAGGTGGTCCCTCAAAGGAGGTATAAAAAATGTGAAAAGTACTACAGAAAGACCTGACTACTGTGGTCTCTCAAAGGAGGTGGTCTCCCAAAGGAGTGGTCTTTCAAAGGAGGGACTACTGTATATGATATATATGATTAGCAGCCCATAACTCAGTCTAATGACACCTTTTTAATAGGTTTACCAAGTGATCAAAGACACTGAATAGATTGCATTGAACAAATTGTGGAGGACTGAATTTGTCTTGTACAGTATATGTACATGCAATGTGATTCCACATCGACTTTGAAAGTTTGCCAAATACTTCCAATTTCAGAAAAAGAGAAAAAACACAGTCATGCAATTAACATGTGAATGCTGAAGGGTGCAGCTTTTGACAGCTAATGACAGATGATTCAGAGATTCTGACATGATTCAGAGATTCAGATTAAAATTTTTGAATGGCGCAAACATGTTTAATTTCCAACCTGACACGTCGAGTGCTTCTCCCAGCAAGTGTGTATGTTTGTCATAAGGTCGTGAGACAGATGCATGCAGATGCTAGCTGCATGCTAGCATTTAAACGTTGTGCCAAAATGTGCTACAAGTGTATGCTAGCATGACATATGAACATTTGCTGAAATCTGGCCTTCATGGGGAGTGGGGGATTACATGTCATTGGTCCTTGACACCATGGCAATTTTTTTGCCTTTTTTTTTCTCAAAAGGAATAGTTTTTATTTCATGAACATTTTAAATTCCGTTGATAAATTGCATTTTTTTTTTTTTTTTTTGCATTTTTTGCTTTTCCCAATGTAACATTTACAAAAAAAAATACATTAAAAAGATTACTTACACAGTTTTGAGTTGCACTATAAGAAAAAAAAAGAAAAAGATATTCTTAAAAAAAACTTTGATAAAATTTAAAATAACACATGAGAGACTGAACAGGTAAAAGTAACCTAAGATCTGACATTGAAGGAAAGAGTTGTCTGAAGAGTTATTCATACATATACAAACATTACAGGAACTAGATCAGGAATGTGGACTGTATTACAATGTGATCACAAGGTGCCAGGCCATTTGTCAAACATTAATAAAACTTCCACAGTCAAGAAGCTATCAAAGGGAAGTCAATCACTGTACCTTCCACTACCCCCCAACCCTAACACAAGGGTTAAGATCAGGTCAAGATCACCTGGTTCATATGGATTCTCACTAGAGGGCTCTGTAGGCAGGCGGGCCAAATATATGTAATTCCATCAGTTTCCATTGTAATTTGCACCTATGTAACTTTAAGACTGCTCTAACTACAAACACCACATTTCTTGTAGTAAATGATTGTCTACAGTTACAATACTCCTGTAAATTTGGTAGCTTATGTTGCAAAACTATTCAACGTATTAAATATTACTTTAACACAGAATCTTATGGGAATACACACCTCTAGTCCACAAAAATTTTGTGTATTTGGTTATGTATTCAGTCCAATACACATAAAATTGCTAATTGCGACCTCTCCTATTGGTACAAACTGTGTAAATGCACACCATACATCATGCATATTGGAAAACCAAAATATCAGAAGTGACCATACTATCATGTGCTTGAAATCATAAGCACATGATCCATGGACTCCCTGAGAGTAATGCCAGTTAATCACTCCAGATGCTGGTGTGCTGTCACACAGTGTAACATACATGTATATATAGAAAAATAAAACATCTACTTCAAAATATTGACAAAAAGAACAGACAGCAAGTCCTTTTGTCTGTTCACTGACATTTGAATTCACGTGAAGTTACAATAAGTCTGAAGAAAAACTTAAATCATGAGGGCATATATTTGCATGGGTCAAAACTCAATCAGTTCATCTAGATAAACTACTTACTAGCATTATTTATAGAAATGATATAAGTGACTGTGGAAAATGACATGGAGAGGATATCACCTGGGATAACTGAAATTACAAGAATACTGAAGCTTCACACTAAGATTTTCATGATCTGTCAACAAGCACATTTTGGCAAGTCTATGACTATCTTCTTCTTCTTCTTCTTCTTCTTCTTCTTCTTCTTCTTCTTCTTCTTCTTCTTCTTCTTCTTCTTCTTCTTCTTCTTCTTCTTCTTCTTCTTCTTCTTCTTCTTCTTCTTCTTCTTCTTCTTCTTCTTCTTCTTCTTCTTCTTCTTCTTCTTCTTCTTCTTCTTCTTCTTCTTCTTCTTCTTCTTCTTCTTCTTCTTCTTCTTCTTCTTCTTCTCCTCCTCCTCCTTCTCCTCCTTCTCCTCCTTCTCCTTCTCCTCCCCCTCCTTTACCAGCAATTTTGTCCAACAATTTTCTCAAACACTATTACACTTAGAAAATTCAAACTTGGGATTCTTATTGATCCACACATAAAGTCATGCCATTTTTCAAAGACGGTTGTGTGCAGTTAAAATTATGCCAATCAGGGGCATTTGAAATCTTAAATCTTGAATATCTTTGAAACTATTTAGGTAGAAATGCCATTTCAACTTCAATTAAAAGGTTTATGCTGTAAGTGCATCCAATGAACCACAAACAAGTCATAAAATTTAAATTTATGCTTATTAGGGGCACTTCGAAATTTTAAATGTTGAATACCTTCAACACTATTATAGGTAGAGGGGCCATTCCAACCCTCAATTTTTAGGTTTGTGCTGTTGGCACATCCAAGGAACCACAAATAGAGGTTGTAGAAGTTTGATTTGTAGACTTTCAATTTGTGCTAATTAGGGGCACTTGCAAAGTTTAAATGTTGAATATCTTCCAAACTATTATAGGTAGTGATGCCATTCCAACTTAAACTTATAGGTTTGTGCTGTAGGAATACCCAATGAACCACAAATGAAGCTTTAGAATTTTAATCTATGCTAATTACGGGCACTTGAAAAGTTTAAATATTCAATATCTTGAAAACTATTGTATGTAAAGTTGGCATTCCAAATTCAGTTTACCAGCTTGTGCTGTAGGTGCATCCAAGGAACTGCAACCAAAGGTTTTAGAACTTTAATAGATGCCAATTATGGGCACACTGAAAGCTTAAATGTTGAGTGACTTCCAAACTGGTACAGATAAAGATGCCATTCCAACTTCAAGTTATAG
Organism: Hermodice carunculata; assembly: GCA_964020975.1. Classification (NCBI taxonomy): domain Eukaryota; kingdom Metazoa; phylum Annelida; class Polychaeta; order Eunicida; family Amphinomidae; genus Hermodice; species Hermodice carunculata. The sequence goes on along the minus strand of CAXHWN010000809.1, from coordinate 574,845 downwards.
GTCCGTGCTGCAGGTACATGCACTTGTAAAATCATAAATTTATGCTAATTAGGGCCGCTTGAAAAGTTTAAATGTTCCATTAAACTTCAAAGCTATTATACCAAAAAGTGCCCTTCCATATTTAATTCATAGTTTTCCGCTGAAGGCACATCAAATAAACCATAAAGAGAAGCTGTAGCACTTCCCCAATCTTATACAAGTCCTAAACACTTAAAAAAAAAAAAAAAGCCATTCAGGGCCATGCACTGAAAAATGCAAGATATGTCACGAAAAGGATACTGCTCGGCAGATTAGGACAAAAATCCCTAAAACTTCTGGAATCACTTAAATTCCTATTATGATAACCTAATCAAACTAAAATGACAGAAATTTTTTACAGAATGTAGCTTGGAGTACTGTTGAAACATTTTACTTGGCCAAATCAGTTTGGAACTAGCAGTTATGTTCCACCAATTTGGCCACACCCACAAATCAATATCACAATTCCGCTGATCTGGGCACTCCATCTCAAGTCACTCAACTTTTTTCTGCTTTGCTAAGTGCAACATCATAACCAATAGGATCACAGCAATACTAAAAAGAGTTTTCTGATCATAAAATTATTCAATTTCACTGAGCAGGTGACACAGTGTTCAGAGATACTAGCTGTATGAGTGCTAATCTCTGGACAGAATTGGTGCTGGACAAACCTCGGATAAAGTCGGAATGGCACATCTACGCATTATAATGAAAAAAAAAATATTCAACATTTAAAAATATCAAGTCCCTCTAATAGGTATAAATTCAAATTCTGCAACTTTTGTTCATGGTTTTACTGGGTTTACCAACAGCACAAACCTAGGAATTGAAGTTGGAAAGGCAACTCTATACCTATTAATTCTTTGTGGATATTGAACATTTAAACTTTTCAGGTGCCCCTAATTAGAATAATATAAAATTCTGCAACTTCTGTTTGTGGCTCATTATATGCACCTAGAGCACAAACCTATAAATGGAAGTTGGAATGGAATCTGTACCTGTAATAGTTTTGAACATATTTAACATTTAAACTTTTCAAGTGCCCCTTATTAGCATTAATTAAAATTGTTCCTGGTTCATTGGCTGCACCTACAGGCTGAACCAATATATTGAACCTGTAATGGCACCTCTACCTGTAATAGTTTTGAATATACATGTATTAAACATTTAAAACATTCCAAGTGCCCCTAATTAGTATAAATTAAAATTGTACAAGTTTTTTTGTGGTTCATTGGATGTGCCTACAGCACAAACCTTTGAATTGAACTTGTAACAGCACCACTGGCTATGACAGTTTTGAAGATATTGAACATCTAAACTTTTGAAGTGCCCCCAATTAGCATAAATTAAAATTTTACAACTTCCACTTGTGATTCATGGCTATGCGTACAGCAGAAACGTATGCACTGAAGTTGGAATGGCACATCTATCTATAATACTTTCAAAGATATTCAAGATTTAAATTTCCAAAGACCTTATTTTTATTTTACACAATTTTCAAAACTGTCGCCCCTCTTTACAAAAAGCCAAACTTTATGAATGGCGGTATAATTAAACTGTGTTTGGAGTTTCTTCACATGATAGTCTTCAAATAAAATGTTGGACATTGAGTTTTTAAGCTTTTAATTGCAACTAATTTGCATAATGGTGAAAACTCTTGACTATTCAATACCAAGATGCACAATTTCACTAGCAGGGCTACATTCCTACCCAACTGAGAGTTTATGTACACAGCAGTGTCTGAGAAACTATCCGGACAAAATTTGGCCATAAAAAAGAAGATGAGGAAGAAAGAAAGATGGAAAGGAAAAAAGAACTCACAGAAAAACAAAATGTCTGGATTGGTACCCAGACATATATATATATATATATATATATATATATATATATTATATTATATATATATTATATAATATATATATATATATATATATATATATGTATATATACATATATATATATATATATATACATTACATAATATATATACGATATATATATATGTATACAGTGGGTCCCTGTCACCAGAGACCACCCCCTACAGCAACAAAAGAGTGGTCTTATGAGACAGGTGGTGTCTTTCATGGACAGGTAAATTAACATGGGAAGTATAGGACTTGGGAATCTGAAAAGCAGTCTCTCATGAGAGGGTGGTCTCTCACGACAGGGGTCTCTCGTGACAGGGACTACTGTATATGTATATATATGTATATATGTATATATATATATATATATATATATATATATATTATATATATATATATATATATATATATATATATATATATATATATATATATATATATATATATGTAAGGTACCCTGGGGGTATCTTTCACCCAGCTGAACATACTGTACATATTTATATGTTCTTTCCCGATTGTGTTTGTAGTGTCTTGTTCTGTATGTTTTATGGATATTTTGTGTTCATCGTCATAAAATGTATTCGTAAGATGAACAGTTGGTACAGTGAAAAATAATACTGTTTCATTCCTGGAAGAATCAACAACATTAATTTACAATTGGGAAATTTTGGACCCCAGATGGCAGCACTAGGCACTGACCACTTGCATAAGGTTTCCCTTTTTACATGATAAAAACTTAAGAAAGATTTATTGAAATGCAAATGAGCAAATGACATGCTAATAACACTGTCAAGTTCTGCCCCCCCCCCCCCCCCCCATTCTAAAATGATCTATTATTTAAGGTTCTCAACTTATCAATCAGATTGTTAGATGCTGATGCTCAGATAGGCATTATACCCATATGGATGCTATGAAACATTTCGATATGCGGTAGGCACATTAATTTCCCACCACAAAGCACGGGCTTGACGCCAGGCGATCACGGGGGACGTGCAGGTCACATCACTGTCACAGACAGGGCCATATGTTCATTTCTCACAAAATTAGCATTTTTGAGAAATTTAAGTTCACAAATGTCAAACTGGTATTCATCTAGTACTTCCTGAGCCATATATAAAGAAAAATTTTCATCTGCCTTTAATAAGTATTCCTTATTTCCAAAATATTAGTAACATCCCGCTTGTCCCCACAGGTACCGACCCGTATCTCGCCATATCCCGCCAAGCGAGACTAGGCAATCAGGTATGCAGTTGTGGCGGTTAATTAATATTGATATCTCCTATTGCGTTTCTCATCTCAGAATGACAGAAATGTACCAAATTATAGTATTAAAGATCACGTGTATGGGTGGATAAATAAATTCCTGGCAGGCAGACACAATTCATGGTGATACAGTTAAGGGCTGTTGGTCTGGATGGGTCAAGCCATTATAGATTTGTATGGAAAAAGTAAAACCTTGTGCATCTTTCACTGAATGTCAATAATTGCATGTACCCTCATAAACTTAGACATTATTTCATACAATCAACTTGCTGTGATTATGGCCTTTGCCACACCCTTATATGTCTTTCAAAATCTTTGTATTCAAAGGTGATCAATGATGCAAGCACTAAAGGTGAATGCTCGACTTAAGGGCAACCATAGGTCCCTTTAGCAAAGTTTCTCTGCTGGAATTTGCATCTTAGGAATCCACTAAAGATATGCATTCCCTCATGGTTTTGCAGCATTGTTTAAGTATGCATTCAGTATTGATTCAGAGTACTCTGAATAGTGAGGCTGAACTAATCCTCTCAGCATGCAGGGCCAGAATTTCGCAAAATTTTGCGAGAATCTATTTGGATTTTTGTCTATTAGTTTTCTTTTTGAACAAAGACAAGTTTACGAGAATCTTTACGAGAATAGATTCTCGCGAAATTCTGGCCCTGAGCATGATAACAAAAGATAGCATTCATAAAGCAACAGTTCAGAATCATTTCAGCATTGTTTCGTTAACATCAAGGCGTGATCCAAGTATGTTAATGAGCTTGGAGTATATGCTGAGCTAATGTTTTCAAGCAGTGCTGTGTCAGCATATACTGAAATAATGCTGCTTAATTATCAGCACTGCAGCATAACGTCAGTGTGATTTAGTATTGATACAGCATATACTGATACCATACTGATCTGAAACATGGTTTCAGCACATGCATGCATGCTGAACCAACACTGATCTTTCAGCATGATTCCAACACTGATCTTTCCGCATTGTTTCAGTATAACCAGCATGTACTGAACAGCAGCAGCATCCAATAAAAATGACCCAAAGTAGTAGAATTCTAATTTATGCAAAATAGGCAAATACACAAAATTTAAATCTGGAAAAACTTCAAAACTATTACAGATAGATGTGCCATTTCCACTTCAATTGATAGGTTTTTGAAATAGCTGCATCCAATGAAGCATGAAACAAAGTTGTAGCACTTTAATTTGTGCAAATTGGGCAAATATGCACAATTGAAGTCTGGAATACCTTCAAAACTATTACAGATAAAGGTGCTGTGCTATTCCAACTTCTTGATAGGTTTGTGACATATCCCCATCCAACGAAACATGAACCAGTTATAGCATTTTCATTTATGCAAATTGGGTCAATATACAAAATTTGAACATTGAATAACTTCAAAACTATCATAGACTTAAGTGTCATTCAAATAGATGTGTGAGATAGCTGCATCCAATGAACCATGAATCAAAGTTGTACCAGTTTGCAGCAGGCAAATACACAAAATTTAAATCTTGAATAGCTTCAAAACTAAAATAGATTGAGGTGCCTTTCCAACTTCAATTTATAGGTTTTTGACATAGTCGTATGAAAACATTATTGTCGCAGGAGTTAAATAGATACTGAGTAGTAATCTTTAAAAGTTTTTTAAGCATGCAGACTGAATTGCTGACAAGCAAATCAAACTTGTTTAGTTCTTTCTTTCTTTCTTTCTTTTTTTTTTTTTTTTGTGCCTTCACCTGAGAAAACTCTTGAAAACACCGTCTAATACTGCTTTACCCGTCATCCATTGACGCATCGTATTATAATCAAAGCTGACTTGCGCCTCGCAATCCCTATCGGGCAGTAGAAATGGGAATTAATATCAACATAAAACTTGCTCGCAGCAAACATGAATGTAGGCTAATCTTTAACACACTGACATGGTTGCGTGTATTCACTTTCTGTCTGATCGATAACGTACAAGGACAGGTCCACAGAATTTTAAGTACTACAAACCAATGACTTTCTACACTCTCTAAAGACTTATAACGTTCAGTCCCAAACGGAAAACTACACTCAATTTAATATTTTCATGTTGACCGCCACGGCAACCAAGTTCTTACTCACAGGAACTGTTAATACTGTTCTCGTGCCGAGCATGCAGTCAATCCAAACGCGCTGTCTCGGTGAAAATTTCGTGCTGGTCTCTGCCCTCTGTCGTTTACTGTCTTGACAGATCCGATGTGCAATTTCAATAATGTTTTAGCTGTAACCAGAGGAACGGGTTCTATGGGTTCTAACCTTCTTCTGGTACATAAATGAACTGAACTGAAGAAGTCAGAAGTCTGCTGTGAAGAAAAACACTGACATTTGGTCATGTGTCCTCCTTAGGTCCAGGGTGAGAACTGCGCTAGCTGTCAATCACTCCAGCACGCCACCGCTTGGAAGACCGAAGCGGATTAACTCTTTCGTGACCATGGGACTCGCATAGAGTACGGCACAAATCATTGCATTTTATCGGCTGTTCACTGTGGCGCGGGAACTTCATAAACTAGAAACTGAAGATTTGCTTAACAGCAAAATCACTCTGTGTGAAAATTTTGCATATTTTGATAGCAATAAGAACTATGCCAATATTTAGCACAAAGATATGAATGTATTTTTTAATGAAACTGCTATTTATAATAGTCTTATAAATATTCAACATTGCAACTTAGTGTGTTGGTCTAATTAGCACAACACTGTTCACTGAATGCACGCATACTCCAAACATGTAAGTTGAAGTTGGAATGCTATCTCTCTCTATGATATATTCATAATTATTCAACACTTAAATTTCGGAATTTTTGGCCGAAAATTGCACAAATTAAAATCTGGACATTTTCAGTCAATATTTATTGGATATGCCCATGGCACAAATGTTTAAATAGAACAAGGATTAACACCTGGTGTATTTATAATAGTTTTGAAGGTATTCATTATTCAACACTTAAGTTTTGTGTTTTGGCCAAAATAAGCAAACACTGACAGTTTTCAGTCACTGTCCATTGGATGTGTCCGTAGAGCAACCATACAATGGCATCTTTATAATAGTGTTGAAGGTATTTATCATTATTCATCACTTCAGTTTTGTCTATTGGCTGAATTTCTATAAAATGAAATCTGACGGTTTCCATTCACTACCTATGGCATACGCTCATATTAGTATTGACGCCAAAAATAAACATTTAGCACTACAATTGATATGCCCCTTTGTTACACTCGTGAACAGAACTTAAAGGTTTACAACCAAATACTTGACAGTAACATTTGTTCACTTACTTAAGACAAATTATTACTCTAGTCAGTTCGAAAAATTCAAAAGTGATTCTAAAAAAAAACTTGGGACATTATCATATCAGTTCTTCATATGAACAAAAACCAAAAAAAAAAAGAAAAAAAAAAATTTTCCTTCTTTTTCCATCATAAATAACTTAACGGTAACAAAGGCACATAAAATTGCCGAACGGTTTCTTTCTTTCTTCCCAAATATTGCCCAAAGTTGGCTGCCAAACAACGCACATGCAATGCAATTCTACTCATCTTACCAACCAGATTGAAGAAAGTTTTTTCTCTGCGCATGTGGATCCAGGCGATATTGAGAAAATCATCAGTGATCTTAAACCTAAAACTAGCACAGGAAATGACAATCTTTCAGTGAAATTTTTGAAGCATATAAAAATACACCTATAGCGCTTCCCTTGACTTCTATTATAAACCAGTCTGTAAAAATACTGGAGTTTTTCCAGACAAACTCGAAATTGCCAAAGTTCTGCCTGTAAATAAAAAAAAAAAGATTATAGCCACATCGTCGATAACTACAGGCCCATTTCTCTTCTGCCAGCTTTCTCAACATTTTTTGAGAAAGCTGTCTAGAACCAACTCTATTCTCACTTCACATCACGTAATTTATTCACAAATTCGTTATTCGTCGTATATTCGTCAATTTGCACAACCTGTATATTCAACCTGTTGACTATTCAGAATGATGTGCAAAGCTTCACCGTAGGTGCTGTACAACTGCACCAAATTTGAAACAAAAGGTCTGTGATCACACACAGACATGATAATTCATTTTAAGTGTATAGACAGATATAAGCCTGGCGGTATTGCCATCTGGCTCATGAGAATTCTTTCGCGGATGGCATACTTCAACCCCGGGACTGGCTGTAATAGTCGAAAATGACAGTACAGGGCGTGGTCCAGACATCTCTGTTGTTTTGTACCCGGGCTATCTACCTACCTACCTACCTACCTACCTACCTCCTACCTACCCACCTACCTACTGTACCTACCTATCTGTCTCTCCACTCCTCGGTCGTATATCTTTATTGGTCCAGGTGAAATATTTTATCCCACTATTTTTTATCCAGGTTTTTACCGAGCATGTGACCACTTGAAAGGGCAAGAATTAGTCAATACTACTTGAAAAAACGTAGTTCCTTTGATTTCAAAATAAACAACAAAAAAACTGGTGGGCTGCGTGAAAGGCCCGTTCTCAGCTGACCCAAGTTTGTCCCACAAATTCAAGGTTGCAAGTAAATAGATCTGTGTTGAGGTTTAGCAGAGTGCTTATGAGATTTTTGAAGTATTTCTAAGACGGACGATAGAGCCTCCTAAAAGCGCGGGTGAGTAGTTTTCTTGAAAATCTTCTAAGATTTGCCTAAAATAAACATCAAAATATCATTTTTAAATTTTTCAAAAATTCACTAAAGCGTGACCATTTGAAGAAAGTTGGTAGAGACCTACCCAAGGTACCATGCTACCAACTTTGAAGTCAATCTGGAAGACAATTTCTCAGAAGAAGTCGAAAATATAAAAGAGCATTACAACGCCCATTGACTTATATAGTAATCAATAGAAAAGGTGCATTTACCGATGAGTACCCGAATTGAAAAAAAAAAATCGTTACAAATTAGGAATCCACAACAGTGCCACCTAGTGAACAATTTTGTTTGTCCCTTTCACAAGGAACATATCCACAAAGTTTCAGATTAATCTGAATGACAGTTCTGGAGAAGTCAAAAATGGTGAAAACATACAAAAAATAATCTTAAAAAAGAGGGGAAAATGTAGCGCCACCTGGTGAACACATTAAGAACTAGGAGTCCCTAAGAATGTTTCTGTGTGATATCAAAACAATTGGTTCAGCGGTTTGGGAGAAGATTTTTTAAGATTTGCCCGAAAAAGAACAACAACAACAAATTTCAATAATATAAAAATTACTGGAGCATGACCATTTGAAAAACTTGGTAGAGACCCACCCAAGGTACAATGCCATCAAGTTTGAAGTGAATCTGGCTGAGAATTTGGAGAAGTCGAAAATGTAATCGTGAGTGGACGGACGGACGGACGACAGACGATGGACGACCCAGCCACATAAAAGCTCAGCCTGACTAGTAAGTCAGCTGAGCTAAAAATGCTGTCCAGAACATTGACTTACATGTTAACATTTAGGGCATGTCGCATTTATGGCAGCCCATACTTTTTTTTTTAATTAAAAAGCTGGTAACACTTTTCTCAACTTGTAGCAACTCTTTCCTTCACTTGCAAGTGGTCTCATTGCCGATGAAGTCTTTACCTTCCCCAGTAGCACCTTTCAATATCCCCCCTATTCCACCCCGACGGACATCATCAGTCTATCCCTTTTCTAAGTGTTTGATTTGTCGAAAAAAAAATTGAAATAAAAGTGCTGTTTTAAATGTTGACACAAATGTGTGCTCCCATAATGAAAGCGCTCCATACATTCACAAAAATCGGTTATCATTGATTTATTGTCACTGGTAACAAATTATTTTTGTACAGTTCTCTCATTGCTGAAGTGATTTTCATGACATTGGGCACCATTTGTACACATGACACACAATGGTTGAAGGAACAGGACATAATTTGGCATTAGCGGTTGACCATATGCAATAGTTTTATCATTCTGTCACATATAATAAACAACAATATATCACAACAAATTGTTTACAGTTGATTATTTATACAGAAAGCACTCTGACACCATCATTACAGTATTACATGATCTTGTTTAAATAGCACAATAGTTATGTAAGTTAAAAAACCATTTTTCTCATTAAATTTGATACGTAAAACATGCATAAAATATTTGTTTTGTAAAACGGTTTTTCAATACCAGGGATATATGTATAATTTAACATTCTACTGGACGCATTTTCCTGTTGAACACTTGGTAGCAAAGGGGCCCTTAAATGAAACCAAATATTAAAGCCCAGATTTCAAAAACTTCCTGGGAGGGGGATGCCCCTCAGACCCCTAATGACACTTCACACCTTTGGAGCTCCCGACGCCAGTGCTTGCAAAAGAATCAATTTGCATCTTAGTCATTATGTCTGTGTGCAAACACAGACATACTATTTTTCTCAAAATTCTTTTTCTTTCTTACTTTCTTTCTTTCTTTCTTTCCCCTTATTTCTTTTCCTTGTTTCCCTCTTTACCTCTCTTTCCACCTAATAGTAGTATGAGATCATCACAAGATATAACAATAAGACTTGAATATCCACCAAACAATACATTATTCATTGAATATCTAAAGAAGATAAGATGTCATACCGACAACATAAAAATGAGGACTGTCATGAAAAATAGAAGCAGACAACACCTTTCAACAATGCTAGAGAAACTGCACCGAAAATCCCAGCAAAAAGAACCATCCATGGTCAAACCCTTCAGCCTTCAATCAAGCAAGGTGGTCGTCCAGAAGTTCAAGGCAGATAATCCAACAACTTTATTATATTTTTATATATCAGTTAACGAATATGAAGGAAAAGATCTCTTTCCTGACTTGAGACAGGTGCGAACAAAATTAGTACAGTTTAAATCAATTTAATGCTAGTAACTCTCAACTTTGAAAAAATATCTTGCCCCATGTGCATTGTGTAAATGGCAGGTACGACTAGCAGGTTTACATCATTTATATAACATTTCAAATTCACCTGATATCGATATGACACATTTTCATTTTTGCCCAGAAACTTCATAAACAATTTCTTTAATTCATTTTCAAATATCCCTGTTTCACAAGTTTTAGAAATAGAAGTAAAAGATGCGAGTCAAAGTTGTCAAAATGAGTGCATACTGTAGCAAAGGCAATTAAACTTGACACATGGACACTGTTAGCTAGCTGACCCAGGTGGAATATTACTATCCATGTGAGGGTAATTTACAATGTTAAATTAAAAATCTTCACGTTTGTTGTAAAATTTAAAATCTGATTCACAATTATCATTATCCATCATAATCTCTAGAAATTAACATTCCATGTCATTTTCTGTAGTTTGTTTTGATTTTAAATCATCATGGTAATAGTTGCGAAATATATTATAGAAAGTGTTTATCGTTGATGCTTATAAATCAGGACATCTGGTTTAGACTTCAAAATGATGAAGTTAATAGTGTGGGGTTTTTTTATATTGGGATGGCTTACACTTGAATGCTGACGGCACAAATACGGTAGTTAAGAACTTTGGTGTAAAATTTCAATCTGTCAATAATGGTTACAATGCTGTCTCTTACAAATCTGCCATAAACAAGGGTCCCCGTCACTCCGAGAGAGCAGGGTGGCAACAAATACCTCTAACCAAATACGCTGCCCCAAATAAAGGAAAATCACAACCACAAAACAACGCGCAACCAACATGACCAAGGCAACACATGGTTCGCAATATAGACCAAAACCGCAGCTTTGGGAAAAACATAACAAGGACAGTATCTAAATTGGTCTCGCCTCAGGCCACTTGACCGCAAGGAAAAACAAATAATTTTTTTATGTCTGTGGGGTGCCAGGGCATAAAAAAAGCCCTATGTATGCACAAAGATGGCCCCACAATTTATTGTTTTGAATGTAGGAAAGCAAACCACAAAGGTGTGGTTGCACCCAGGGGGCTGGCAACGGGGACTTGGCCGTGAAGGTCGGAAGACGAACACTTCTGCGCGCCCGCAAACACCACAGAGGCGGGAAATGCAACTCAATTAAACACAAAGCCAAACACTTTTCAATAGCGTATTTTAAAATGCAAAAGTTTACGCACATCTAAGCGTAAAGAGTTGGGTTATCTTCTTGAAAGCGAAAAAATGTCCGTGTACTGCAGGGCCGTAATGATTTGACCAAAAAGCCTGATGGTGGACTTGGGGTTCTTCTAAATAAAAAATGTGTAACTTTATATGATAATAATGTTTTGAACTCAAAAGATGACGAATTTGAAAGACTTTAGGTTGCGGTAAAATTCCATGAGAAAGACAAAGCCGGTATGGTAGGTACTGTATATTTCCCCAATGACGGGGCAGATATGACCATAACACAAGCATTATTTAACGATTAATTAAACGTAAATTCATTGAAGGCTAAAGGATTTGAATGTTTGTGAGCAGGCGACTTTAATGGTGTCTTGCTTTGCTTCATATTTCATAGAAGGAAAAATTTAAATGGTGATTTATTGCAAAATTTTATTGGAGTAACAAAAACAACAGTGTTAAACTGTTCAGTACTTTGCTCTCGTAAATTTACATGGCACAAAGGAAACTAGAAATCTGGTTCATTTTTTTTTTCATTTCAATCTTTATTTATCTTCGGGTTACAAACAGGAAACATTAGCTACAAAGCTATTATACTGAGTAGAAGTTGACATTAGTCGTATAAAACAGGTCACAGACCTGAACTAAGATGGAAGTATAAATATTATATATAATGTTTAAAATAATTTAGGCAGGTGTAGAGAGAAAATAAGTGCCAGCTTGGTGGTGACTGCAAAGTCCACACCAAGTCAGCATCAAAATATAAGGAAGCCACCATAAAAACGGAAATGACAATATTGCATCCACAAGGGCAAACTCACAGGCAGTGTTCAAAAATATAATTATTTGATCTGCAATGGTTATAAGCACATTTTGCCTTCCTGAGATTTTAGTTAGTCTTTAAAATGTAGTGGGGTATGGTGCATTTATTCCAAATTCATGGCTCATCTGTACCTACATTTGTTATAGACTATGCCTTGGCCATATTTGATAATGCTGAAGAAGAGAGTCAGGCTTAAAAAATTGTTGGAACATGAAAAATATTAAGAACTGGGACCATTTTAAAGATTAAATATCCTCCCAACCCATGGGTTGGAACTGTTATGATTTTATAAGTGTAACTGAGGCTTGGAACTCTCGGAAAACTATTATCACTGAGGCTGGTGAGAAAGTTATGGTAAGAAAAGTTTCAGAGGTCATATTGACTTTGTAGTGTGAGACGCTGAAATAGGCAATCTAATTACACAAAAAATAAGCAAATGGCAAGTAGATTTTACAGATATTAGTCACGTATGGATCAGCGTAATGGAAACCTTGTCAACCAACTTTGGGAAGAATACTTAAGAAGAAAACATATAATTCAGGACAAAATTAAGGCTAAACCGATTGAACATAAGATACGGGCGATTACACAAAATGTCAAGAAAGGTACAAGAAATACCAGAGCGTATACTGGAATATGCTGAAAAGGCTAATTGGTAAAAATGACTACCCTCTTTAAATATCGGACCCTAAAGACAGCTCCTGTCTCATAGATAATTCTAAGGAGATTGCTCACATCCTAGGAGAATACTGGCAAAATTTGGGAAATACGAAAATTAACCAAACTGTTCTGATCAAATGTCTCTAAAAGAAAATTTGATCGATTCACAGAATTTTTCAGGTGATGTGAATGGCCTTTCAGATATCATAATTGGCTATAATTGTGTCGAAAGTTCCATTCAAAAGTTAAAATGTGGAAAAGCCTGTGAAGTGGATAACATATATATATATATACCTAATGAGTTTCTCAGATATGGTGATCACATACTTCTCATCTCTGTGGTTGAATTTTTCAAACTTTGCAAAATTACTGAACGTGTTCCGGATCAATGGTTTCAAGGCTATGTGAAGCCCATACATAAAGAAGGTTCTAAAGCAGAACTCGGAAACTGCAGGGGTATAACAGTGACATCTGGTGTGTATAAACTATTAACGTCTGTAATTGTAGATCAGCTTATGGGTTTTCTAGAAGAACATGGTATCCTTGGTGAGCTTCAGGGGCCCTATCGCAAAAAGAGACTTCTTGAGGACCAGTATTTTAATCTAAAAATTCTGTGCACTACAAGAAAACATCAAAAACTGAAGACTTGGGTTTCCTTCCTTGCTATTTCTAAAGCGTTTGACACAGTTAATCGAGATTTATTATTTATGAAACTTTAGGGGAAGGCGTCCAAGGGAAAGCATGGCAGATCATTAAAAGTCTTTATAATCGTGTGGACAACAACTTTTTATTCGGGCCCTTTGAATCCTCCTGGTTTGAAGTACTAAACGGTGTAAAACAAGGCTGAATTTTATCACCCACCTTGTTAAATGTGTCCGATGTATTTGCAACCAAATGCGGTATGCAGTTTAATCATGATAAATCTAAGGTTGTGGTCATTGGCAAACGTCACAATAGCACTAATAAATGGATGATGGCAACACTCCACTTTTGAATGCACAACTTATAAATACCTAGGGATACTTTCACGCAGTCATTAAATGAATTAGCACATGTCAAGACATTATTTAAGGCAAAGGCGGAACGCTTACGTGCATATCTTTATAGTATTTTATCCAGACATGAAAATGTTAATAGAGTCTCGTTCGGGAACAGCATGTGGAAAAGCGTCATACTACCTACCCTCACCCACGGTTCTGCTGTCGTGCTAAATAACAATGCAAAAAGTAAAACAATAATCAGAACTATTCAATACGCTACAGCAAAAGCAGGAATGTGTGTAAAAGGTTCCCCTAGAGTTAAATCAAATCTGGGAGAACTAAGATGCCTCCCAATCAAATTAATCTTGGGCCGCATTTGTATCAAGTGCTACCACAGACTGAAATATCATTTCCCAAGGAGTAGATTATGTAAACAAATATTCAACAAACTTTACGCATCCTACTTGGAGGATGATTCAACATTGCCATGATATTTCTTTCGGGAAATACATAAAATTCTCATAAATGTTGATTCAGATCAGGCCTTTTGGAGCCAACGAGACTCCTGGTTGGCGCCATATCAAAATTTAAGTTTAGAGAGTAATAAGATGGAATTCTGTCAAGACATTAATGAAAAGTCTTCACTATATTGGTATCGACTAATGAGATGTTCTACTTTTGGTCAAAATACATAATTGATATCAGTAATTTCAATGGAACTAGGCTAAAGTTCTTGGCCATGCTTGGATCTTTAGATATCAATTTGGCTATATGGGGAATGACTAGTGAAATATGTAGTTCATGTCAAGAAGGGAACAAAGATTTATTGCATTTCCTTTTCCTATGTCCTAAAACAAATTGTACTAGATTAAAATGTACTCTGCAAGCAGAAAATGAGAGAAAAACGCGATGAATTATGATGGTTGAGTTGCTACTGTCTCATTATTAACGCCATCGCAACCGTTAACCGTAAAGACCGCATCTCACTGGCCTGCGACAGCTCGATACCAGTTGGAGACACAAAATTGCGAGAAAATACGCGAATTTGCGACAATTTTCATTTGGAATCACACTGAATTGGTACTTCAGACAAGCTTGCGTATGTTTCACGAATGTTGATGAATGTCGCACGAACTCCTAGCGAAATTTGGGCCAAAATTCGCCAGGAGTTCGCATACATACTGCGTGAATGTCGGGCGAAATTTGCGCGAAATTCGCAGGAATTTCGCGCGACATTTGCATTACATAATTGCGAATTTCTTATATTTGTGACTGTTGTGCAACAGTTGTGTCATTGTCTTGCGACTGTCGTGCAACAGTCATGCAATTTGTTTGCAATTTATTCCCAAGTTACTCGCAATTCTAGCGCCCTGAATTTCAAATTCTCACTTTGGTCTCCAGTCAGTCACAATTTTTTTTTTTTTTTTTTTTTAAATTAAATCTATTTGGTCAGGATTTTACATGCCTTTACATTTCCCCTGACCAAGGGTTACACGCTGTCATTTTTCCTTCTAATACCATTTCATTACCACAAAATATTTGTAAAAATAAGCTTTTTTCCATATTTACTCTTTTTAAGTACTTTGCTTTTTTCTTCTAGAACTGCTTTTGCGATTGTCCACATTTTTTCTTCATTTATCCACACTTCATCAAATTTTATAATATTTCTCCGTTTCCATATTTCCCATTTTATAGTTAAAATGATCATATCTATTTCATATTTTTTCAGGCTTTCTACTTCTTCTGTTACTCCAAAATATGTTGTCTCCTCCTTTATATCATAATTGTAATATTTTTTCAATAGTTCACCCACTATTTGCCAAATATTGCCAATTGCTTCACAATCATGAATGACATGGGTGACTGTTTCCTGTTCAATTTCACATAATTTACACATCCCGTTTGATACTTTGAACTTTTTCAACTTTTCCTCTGTATAAATTGCTCCATTTAACCATTTCCATTAGAATTCTTTAATTTTCTTATCAATCAGTCTGTTGCATAAAAATTGTATATTTTATCCCAATTCATTTCTCCATAATTCTGTTCCCACTTCAATTCCTGCTTGCTTTTCTTATAATCTCCATCAATCATGTACTGGTAAATTAATTTTGAACTAAAATTTTCCAATTTTATCCAATTTTCTTCTTTGAATATCCCAATTTCACCATTTTCAAAACTTTGTTCATCTTGATTTCTCCGCAATACTTCTTTCCATTTTTTGGGAATGCAATTCCAAATTTTACATATGAAAAATTGTACCTCTGCTTTATTTCTCACTTTTGTTTCTACATTCTCTACTTTAAATTCTCCCCTTCTGGTAAGAACATCTTTTAATCTCATTATTCCTTGTTGTGCCCAGTCTTCCTTGACCAAGACCTATCCTTTTACTCTAATGAAATGATTACACCAAATAATCTCATTTAGTATCTTTTTAGCACTCTCCCAACATGTATCTAATCGTTTCAACTTTTGAAAAGCAAGGAAACACTTATAATACTCAGGAATTTCTGTTTCTTGTAACAATTTTGAAGAGTCAGTACATTTTAAAACAAAATATTCGTAATTAAATTTCGCATCTAAACATTTTATATATTGTTTTGCTAAAACATTCCAACTTGTATTTTCATCCTGTAAAAAAATTTTTAACATCATAATATATCCTGTATCTTTTATTTTGTCAATATCGGGTGCACCTAGCCCCCCTTCTGATTTTCCTCTTGTACACACATTTCTGCTTACCAATTCTACCTTATCTTTCCAAATATATTTCCACAGTATTTTTTTTAATTTCCTTAATACTTTCCTCCTCTATACTTTTCAGCTGTAATGGGTATCTTACGATACTTATTCCTATTGATTTCAATAAATACATTCTTCCAAATATAGATAAGTTTCTTTTTTTTCCATCCTTCCAAGTTGTTCTGCATTTTTGTTATTTTTCCATCCCAGAATTCCTTGTTGTTTTCCTTTTTTCCTTGTGGTAGCCTAATGCTTTCACTTGCCCATCTGTCCATTCAATTTTTGTGTTAATATTACTGTTACCTTCTGTACCAAAGGTACTCAGTTTTATTCCTTTTGTTTTATCTTCATTCACCTTTGCACCTGAAGCTTTGCTATACCGTTTAAGAATTTAAAAAAAATTGTTTGCAGACTTTTCATTGGAAATGTATCCTCGCGTATCATCTGCATATGCACTTATCTTAATTTCACCTTGTATTTCATCTCCAACCATTATATTTATACCTTCTACTTCTTTTTCTTGTCTTATTGCTTGTGCCAGTGGCTCTGCTTGCATAATATAGAGGTATGGAGACAAGGGTGATCCTTGTTCCAGTCAGTCACAATTTAGTTTCAGAGGTCGCCAACACCTCACAAATTTGTCTCACATTTCTTGCACTTTCTAACTCACGGAAACTAAATTAAGGAGGGTTCCAGACGTGTCCGAGACACCCGCGACGACTCTATGACTATTTTGAGAGAAAATTTGTCGCACATTTGTTCAAAATTCTAGCGACACAACAACGCTGCCCTGCGACTATGCCGAGGAAATTCAGAGCCCCTGAAAACATTTCAAGACATTTTGGAAACTCGCAGGCGAATGCCGTTCGCAATTTGTCGCAAACAGTCGCAGCCCAGTGAGATACGGGCTTAACGCATAGGATAGGACGGATCGGACGCAGTGGAAAACCACCGTAGCTTGCTGGGCGACAGAGCATTCACATATATATATGGAGACACTGTCGTTTTTGTGTTCGACACTGTTTGCAAGCAGTTCTTGTCAGAGGCGTGGTGCAATTGGCGCGATACACTGAATGATGACGCACGCGGTCCGACCTGATATGGTATATAGGATGCATTACTTTGTATCTCTGATTATGTCTGTGTGTGAACACAGACATATTGTTTTAGCCAATATTCTTTCTTTCTTTCTTTCCTATCTTTCTTTCCGCCAGATTTTTGTGTCGTCTTAAACTCACAAACAGTGTGAACTAGAAACTTCAAACTTTGCATGGCTATAGCACCTGCAGTGAAGTTTTGCACATCGTTCTGAATAGTCAAGATTTTGACAATTATGCAAATTAGGGCAATTAAAAAAATTCAATTGCTTCTGGTTTCCAAAGTATTCATCCGATTTTGATGGTGTTGGACCCAAATTGTAGATTTTGTAACACTGCAGATTTTTGTAATTTACATGTGACCTGGTCAAGGTGATTTGTACGTTTGAAATATTCATCCAGCCATAACTCAGTCAATTTCCATCCAATTTTGACCATGTTGGACACAAATTGTAGCTACTGTAACACTGCACATTTTTTGTAATTTATTATTATTATTATTATTATTATTATTATTATTATTATTATTATTATTATTATTATTATTATTATTATTATTATTATTATTATTATTATTATTATTAAACGTCATCAACATATCTAATTGTCAACTTGAAATATCTATCATGACATTTCTTCTCCTTTAACAGCTTTACCAGAAATTTATGCTCATAGTAAAAGAAACATAAATTGGCCAACAGAGGTGCACTATTGGTATCCATTGGCATACCAATAGTTCAGAAAAAGCGTTACTCACGTTCATAAATTCCAACCCAACTATGACATGAAAGTCAAACACACAAAAGGCAGATCCAAGAATTACCAAAATATCAACATTAAGCTTTCTATAGCAATGTGAAGAAGCAAATTTCACTCCTCACTTCAGACAGACAGTTACCCATAAAAGACAACTGGTGGTTTAAAACTATTCCTCTCAACCTTTGAAATATTAATTATTCATTAACATTAACAACAAACTTCCCCCCCCCCCCGAAAACATGCAGGCTTAGCCACTCATCACTTGTGCCAAACATAAAAAGAGTTGGCCTGCCGTTTTTTGGTGTTCCTGACTTGTCAGTCCTTTGAAATGACAGCAAAACAAGACAGTAGGACATCCATATATCTAAGACTGAATCTCAAACACTTACATATATGTTATCAATCAAGACGTTCAAAAACTCAACAGACAGTGACAGTTGCACATTTTTGATTACTAGCATTGACTTACCGGTTTCACCACCAACAGGGCTCATCACAGACTGACTGAGGTTAACAGAAATTATATTATTATATATAAAAAAAACACATGTAAACTAGAAAAGATGATTTGCTGCATAGCAAATCAGTATGTGTGTATATGTGTGTGTGTGTGTGTGTGTGTGTGTGTGTGTGTGTGTGTGTGTGTGTGTGTGTGTGTGTGTGTGTGTGTGTGTGTGTTCAAAGCATATTGGTATGGCAATGTACGACTGGTCCACAACACAGGAGTAGAAGTTGGAATGGCATCTCTATATCTATTATAGCTTTGAAGTTATTCAAGATTGAAAATTTTTAATGGTGCTACTTAGCATAATTTAAATTGTTACAACTTTTGTTTCAATTCTCTAGGCGCGCAATGGTCAACAACCCCTAGTAGAAGTTGGAATGGCATCTCTATCTGTCATAGTGCTGAAGATATTGAAGATTGAAAATTTCGAATACTGCTAATTAGCATAATTTAAATTGCTACAACTTTTGTTTTAGATTCATTACATGCGCAATGGTCTATAAACCCCAAGAGCAAGTTGAAATGACATCTCTGTCTATAATAGTTTTGAAGATATTCAAGATTTAAAGTTTCAAATGCTGCTAATTAGCATGATTTAAATTGCTACAACCTCTGTTTAAGATTCATTGGATGCACAATGCTCAATAACCCTCTTGTAGAAGTTGGAATGACATCTCTATCTATTATACTTTTGAGGATATTCAAGATTTAAAATTTCAAATGCCCCTAATTTTTATAATTTTAAACATCTTCATTCCTCTGCATAAAAAGGCCCAACTCCTTGTATGGAAGTACAATCATGCCAAGTTTGGAGTTTCTATATATAATAGTGTCAGAAAAAAAGTGTCGGACAAATTGGCTGGTAAAGAAGAAAGAACTAGAAAAGAAGATTTGCTTCACAGCAAATCTGTCTGGGTACTTTCCAAATGAGAACAGTTTGAAATGCTACACTTTGCCATTGTTCAACATGATCTAAATTTCATGTATTAGCCTGATTTTTATAAAGTAAAATGCTACAACTTTGTTTCTTGGTTAATTGGATGTGGCCATGTCGCAAACTCACAAAATGAAGTTTGAATAAAACTGCTATCTATAATAGTTTTGAAGCTATTCAACATTTTAATTTTGTGTATTTGCCTAATTTGCATCAATTGAAAGCCTGCAACTTTGGTTTATGGTTCATTGGATGGGGCTTTCCTACAAACCCTTAGATTGAAGTAGGAATGTTACCTCTATTTATAATAGTTTTGAAGCTATTTAAGATTTACATTTTGCATGTTCACCTAATTTGCATAAATTAAAATCCTACAACTTAAGGTCTGGCTCATTGGATGCGGCTTTGCCACAAACCTATTGAAATGGTATGTCTATATATAGCAGTTTTGAGGATATTCAACTTTGAAATTTTTCAAAGCCCCTTATGAGCATAATTTGAAATTCTACAACTTATACTGTCCATTTTATTGGCAGCTGTCACAAACCTATACTTGGTCGTTAGAATATTGAGTATCTGCAATGGTTTGGAAGATATGGAGCTATAAAAATTTTAATTGCCCCTAATTTGTATACTTTTAAACATCATGACTATTCCAAATAAGATGCACAATTTCACTGGTTAAGTCAGTCACCATAGCAAGTTTGGTGGTTTTCGAAAAATTAGTGCTTGAGAAAATCTCCAGGAATCAGGAATAACTTTATTCAATAAAAAATCTCCAGACCAACTTGGTCATGAATGAGAGAAAAAGAGAGAGAGAAAGAAGGAAAGAAAGAAAGAAAGAAAGAAAGAAAGAAAGAAAGAAAGAAAGAAAGAAAGAAAGAAAGAAAGAAAGAAAGAAAGAGTTCCAGTATTTACTTATACAATGAAACCTCTCTACAGTGGGCACCCTTGGGATCAGAGAAAAGTCACACCTGGGACCAGAGAAAAGTGCCCACTCCTGAGAGGGTCAGCCCTTCTGGGCAGTATGAATGACTATGTGTGCATGTGCATGTGCATTATTCATATATATACGTATACATGTATAGTGTATACATATTATAATTCAAGGGGAGGTGTATATATGCAATACAAAACTGTCTTTCTTCCTTTGTTACACAAACAAATTTTAACAGAAGCTGTCAGGAAACTACATGTGCACGTACCTGTGAACCGAGACAAGCACTATACTGTCTCAGTATTGGCTGTGAAGAACAGGCTTCATCTTACTGGTTACAAGAAAGAAAAGACATGAAAGTGTCCACTGAGATGACGCAAATCCACCAACTGTTTCAAAATTCACAAAGTTGTGAAAACAATCATTGAGCACTGGAAGACCATACTTTGATGGAGCTGGCTAAGTAGTCTATTTCTAACAGAGGGCACACTCAGGCTTCTTCTGTCTAGAAGTCCAGAGTCTGTGTTCTTTTGGGACTGATAAGCTCAGCAGACTGACATAGCCTCAGGCAAAAACAGACTAGCTCTGTGCAGCACTAGTAGGAATTATAGCCTGCCCGGTACATATGGCAGCATGGAGCAGATTTGTTCTTGCATGAACAGAAAAGATTCTCTATATTTCATTGAGAGCCTCATTACACAGTTGTTGGGATTCCCCCCCCCCCCCCATTAGCTACAAGACCCAAACCTTGCACACCTAGCATGGATGGATAGAAGGCTGCCTATCAGACAGGTTCAAGCTAATCAATTATGAATGCAAAATGGTTGCCCAGCACCATGGAGGTCAAGCAATAGGTCAACAAGCAGTTGAAGACTTGCATGTGTGGATTGTGGAGAAATTTGGTGAATTTAGCATACACTAAGATTCCCCAACTTTTGTTTGCATGCTTTGGATTTGCCAGTTGTCTCAAACCTATATGTGTAAGTTAGAACTTTGTGTCTATCTTTAATATTTTTTGAAGATATAGAGCTTTTAAAATTTTAATTCCCCCTCATTGGCATAATTTTAAAGATTATAACTACTCAAAACCAAATGGCAAAATTTCATTGGCAGGTCAGTCACCATGCCAAGTTTGGTGGTTTGGGGAATAAGAGTGTCTGAGAAGAACTCCGGACAAATTTGGGTGCCATGGAAAGAAAGAAAGAAATAAAGAATGCCAGGAAAAACAATATGTCTGGGTTGGTACCCGGACACAAAGATCTCGACACATTGTGGCCTATGTTGGGCAAGACCTCTGAATATACTGGACATGTACAATGTTCAGCTTGGCAGTGTCCGGCTACGTCAAGGTTTTTGGAGATGCCCAGATGTAGAGCCTTGGCCTGCCAAATATGGAGGTGCACTGCAGTTGACATTTTGTTTCTGAAAAGTTGCAAAATATTGATACTCTGGGCAGATTTCCATTTTTTCAACAGGAATAGTAAAGTGCGGATATAAACAGGAGCATTGGATGGAAAAATGACCTGGCTTTCCTTAGGCTTTAATATTATACATGATGTATGATATATAAGCATTGCATCATGATGATATATGAAGTAGTGATATATGAAGTACTTGGAATGCATCAGGTTAACCTTTTTTGTTCTCTTTTTTAATCTGTATATTTGCATATGTATTCATCTGAAAATATGCTTGCATTAATTGTATACATACATTTGTCACATGTAAAGTGACAATTTATCATCTGTCATGTCAGTTATTCCTCTCATCGTATCGGGTACATTTTTATTCGTGCCATTTATACAATTACACTTGACTGTTCTGTCGGCACATTACTAGTGTAACCAATACTAACCATTACATAATGTGTAAAAGTAAAGAGTTCTTTTAGACCTGTTCAACAAAGGAAAATAAAAAGTACTGTGGGCCACATGTAAAATTTCGTGGAAAACCATCAGCAGGGCCATACAAAGATCAACGTCCGTAATGGCAGGCCATTATGACATTGAGTCACATTTCACAATATTACTAAAATGATTTGTGCTTTATGTCCCACTTTTGTTCAATGTGGCTGCTGATTTGGAGGGAAGTGATCTGATCGGTAAGTTGCCATGAAAACCATTCAATCATTCAGTCACTGAAGAAACTGGTGCCTGGCTTTGAGATGCTTTGGAACTTGAGAACCATCTTCCAGTTCTCTATTTCGTTTGCATATCTCCATGTCACTTGAGAAGTAGAGAACACTTAATGTGTAGATGGTGAAGACACAGCAGTCATTTGATAACCCATCTTGTTCCAGCTTACTGCAGGGGTAAAGTACTGTGCAGCTGTGGCATGTATTTTGAACTTCTTCCATTGTTTTCAAAATGTGACAACAAAATTTGGCTTTTTCAATGTTCAAGAGCAATGAGCCAATGTATGCAGGGACATTTCTAAGTTCTAAGGACTTTCATCCACACAACAGGACATACTACACCATAAGACTACTACTGACCCCTCTCTTTTACCAGCCACCATATTGTCTGTGGGGTATAGGGACATTAACATGCATTTGCTCCTTCAGTTGCATGTTTTGTTTTTCATAAATACAAACGTTCATGCTCAACACCTCAAAGTGTTGACTTACTCACCTTGCTCTCCACTTACAGAGAACTTGTTGCCTAGCAACCTTCCCATACCTGAATTGCACTTTTGAGTCACCAGATGTCACCAGCTATCAGACTAGACCATTCTGATGCCTGGCAAGTTTGCCACACCCTGAACTGAACTTTTTTGCCAGGAGGTGTCCCCAGCTACCAGGCCCATTTTTGTGGGTTCTGAAGATTCAAATGGTCCTAATTTGCATAATTTTCAACATGTTTTCCCTTCTTGATAAAAGGCAAGAGTATGTATGGAGGTATAATTGTGCCAAGTTTGGTGTTTCCAGGCATGATAGTGTCCAAATAAAATGTTGGACAAGTTGCTAGTAAAGAGAGAAGAAAGAAAGACTCCCTAAAAAACACAGAATGTCTGGGTTGGCACACAAACATAATAACACAAGAGACCAAATTATAAGCCTCATGAAGGTCCATGCATTGCTTCCATGTTAAAATATGAATTAAGCTTCAAAGCCAGGTTTTTATAATGGCCTACCTCATGAACGTTCAGCTCATGAAATATCTATCCTGCAGCTCTGTACAATGTTTAGAGGTACATGATTTATACATCATTAACAGCCCAGTCTGATGGTGAAAATGTTATACCCAACCCTCATGGCCACCGTGTGTCTGGATGTTAATGCACAGATAATGCCCTAAAAATTAATCATAATAGATGATTCGTATTTGTGGGCACTCTGTTGCATAAACAGACACATGGATACAAATATTATATACATAATGTATGTGTATTATACCTGAGTCTTATTGTATAGAATTAATTTCTTTGTCATTATGACCCTGTTCTGTAGTTCAAATTCTATACACTCCGTAAGCTAATCTGTCACTGTCAAACCTATATAAATATAGACATGCTATTCTACATATTGTCCATGTTCCTCTGCAGAATTTTGACACAGTCTGCATGAGCCCAAATATAGTAAAGGACCTTCAGCAGGTTACTACTCAGAACATGTTTCGGAGCCTGTATGCCAACATGTCTTTCTAAGTAGCAGCTCCTTGTCTTCAGCAAAGACAACCCACAAAAAAAGAATAAATATGACTGTGGCAAATGATTATAGCTAAATAAGTGAAGCTCTGCTTATAAATGCAGAGCTTCAGTATAAACCAAACGTTTTTACTAAATTTGTATAGTGCAAGTTCAGATAAGAATAATTTGGAAAATAAATGTGGTGCAATTTGTTTAAAAGAATGTCATATTTCTTGAGACCGTTAATCACTCTTTCAATTAGGGAGTTATCAGTGCACTACCCAATGGAAAACTTACAGGAACAAAGGTGGCTTAATTATTTACCAAGGTGAAAAATGCAAATATAAAATTAGCAATGATATTAACAAGATTTTAGGAATATGGAAAGGTCAATTTATTAAAATTCCAAATACAGCTTTCACTTTAATATATATATATATATATATATATATATATATATATATATATATATATATATATATATATATATATATATATATATATATATATATATATATATATAAACACATACCTTGAAATCTTACTGAAAATTTTTAAGTATTTTCTGTTGAATTTAAGCAAATGCTTAAATATTTTGATAGCGTTAATAAAACCTTACAGTGCTCTTAGCTGAGCCCCATGGGATCTGCCTCAGCACTGGACATGCATGTTTGCACAGCTATGTGTGTAGGAAGATGGGAGGCAGGTTGGTCACAGCAGCATTTTTTTGCTTGGATAACTGTCAGGTCATTTTTGTATGTGGCTCAGGTTCCCTTTCCAATTGTCAAGGGCGCTGGGCTTGCTAAAAGGCAACAATAAGATCACCTGGAACAGGGACCTACATGTGAGGAATTATTCTGCCAAAAAAATTTGAAAGAGGTGATAACTGGGCTCTCTCTCTCCCTCTCCCTCCCTCTCCCTACCCCCTCCCCCCTTATGTCTGAGTGCCGACCCAGACATACTGTTTTCTCAAATTCTTTCTTTTTTCTTCTTTCCACCACATAATTTGTCTGGAGCTTTTCTCAGACACAGTGCAAGGTACAATGTTTAAACTGGGCATGGTAACAGAGCTAGTAGGGAAGTTGACTATCTGATTTGGAATAATCGACATGTTTCAAATGATGCAAATTGAGGCCAAAATCTAAACCTTGAATAACTTCAAAACTATTATACAAAGAGGTACCACTGCAACTTCAATTTGAGGTTTGGGACATAAGTACATCCAGTGAACTATGAACCAAAGTTGTGGGCTTGTAATTTATGCAAATAATGCAATACACAAAAGTAAGATTTTGAAAAGCTTCAAAACTGCTGTAGATAGTGGTGTCATTCAAACTTCAGTTTATAAGTTTGTGACATAGCCACATCCAAGAAACCAACAGGCAAAGTTGTAGCATTTTAATTTACAAAAATTAAGCCAATACAAAAAATTTAAATTATGTTGAACAATGGCAAAGTGTAGCATTTCAAACTGTTTTCATTTTGAAGGCACCTAGCTAATCTTCTTTTCCAATTCTTTCTTCTTCTTAACCAGTGACACTTTTCTCTGACACTATTATACATATAAACTCCAAACTTGGCATGATTGTACTTCCATACGAGGAGTTGGGCCGTTTTATGCAAAGGAATGAAGATGTTTGAAATTATGCAAATTAAGTGCATTTGAAATTTTAAATCTTGAATATCTTCAAAATTATTATAGATAGAGATGTCATTTCAACTTGAACTAGGAGGGTTATTGACCATTGCGCATGTAATGAATATAAAACAAAAGTTGTAACAATTTAAATTATGATAATTAGCAGTATTCAAAATTGTCAATCTTGAATATCCTCAACATTGTAAAAAATAGAGATGTCAATTCAACTTCGACTAAGGGCTTGTTGACCATTGCACACCTGATGAATTAATAGCAAATGTTATAGCAATTTAAATTACGCTAAGTTTCGCCATTAGAATTTTTTTACCTTGAATAACTTCAAACCTATAATAGATAGAGATGCCATTCCAACTTCTACTCATATTTTCACAAGGAAGCCATCTAATCATATACTTCACTTGCTCCAAAAAAAAAAAATGAAAGTACAAAAAAAAATCCGAAGTTTGTAAAATGTTATGCTAACACTATTGAAGCAGTTGGCAATACAACAATGCAATTACTAAATGCCAATATTGTGAATAAACTTGATCCAGATCAGAATGCTAATTATAACGTTAATTATAATTTATTAAATGGAGAAATTCAGGCAGCAATTAATAAATGTAGATTGTGAAATTGAGTAAGTAAAAACATAATAATAACGCTTGAATTACACAGTGCCTACTTAAGTCAATAAAATATCGAGATAAACTGTAGAAACGCTTGAAGAAAACAAATCCTAACAGTAATGAATATGCTACTCTCAAAACTAATCAAGCAACTTATAATAATATTTTGAAGAAGAATATCAGACTTGCGAAAACAATATAGTATGGCTTTACTTTCAATAACTACAACATGATATTAAGAAAACATCGGCAACGATAAATAATATACTTAACAGAAAAATTCAAAGAAATCCTTCCCAGAAATATTCAAAATGAATGAAAAAACAATGAGTGATAAAATTTTATTGCGAATAAATTTAATGAATTCTTCATAAACATTAGACGTTATCTGGCATGAAATATTATCAAATCCGGTAACATAAGTTTCAAAAATATTTAAACAAAAACAATCATAATTTTGAGTTCCATGAAGTTACAACGGAAGATATACAAAAAGTAATAAATTATTTAAAACCTAAAACCGGTTCTGGTCATAATCAAATATCAACAAAGTTATTCATACCAATTAGCCCAATCTTGATTGAATTAGTCACATAAATTAATATTCAAAATTTCAAAACTGATTTTTTTCTCAGAAAAACTTGAAATAGGAAGAGTAATTCCCCAACATAAAAATATGATAATGAATTATTTACTGAATTTGCGGTAGTAGAACTTATAAATATTTCGATATGTAAATTAGACAAAGGTGAAATGCCACTATGTATTTTTCTCGATTTATCAAAAGCGTTTGATACTTTTAACCTCAAAATTATATCACAAAACTTAGAAAATTATGGACTCACAGGTATAGCTTTAAAATATGTTTGAAATCTACTTAAAAAATAGGAAACAGTTTGTAGATTTCAATGGTATAAACTCAAAACTTAAAGAAATAAAAACAGGATTGCCCCAAGGCTCTATTCTCGGGCCGCTTCTCTTCATCATTTATATGAATGATATATCTAATGCCAGTAATTTATTTAACTTTATATAGTATGCAGACGATACAACTTTGTCTACTACACTACATATTGGCTCTGCAGCTGGTAATTTTTGGGAAACATAAACAGAGAACTTGATCAAATTTGTGTTGTACTCGGAGTGAATGAGCTATCACTAAATATATATTAATCAAAATTCATGATATCTTACCATTCAAATAAAAAGTTAATTAAACCAGACTTAATAATGAAGAATAAAGCAAGTCTACGCTTTCAATTTTGTTGAGCTTACACTTGATGATCAATTGTTTTGGAATGAGCATATTGCAAAAATTTTGATTAAAATATCTAGAGCAACTGGAATTCTAAATAAACTCAAGCACCAACTTACACTAAAAGTAAAACTTACCATGTTTAACTTTTTGATACTCTCTCACATAAATTTTGGTATAATTTTACCGGGTTTTAGGCATTCAAAAATTGAAAAACTACAGATAAAAAAGCTACTCGTTGCATTATTTGTGGTAAATATAATGCCCATACGGAACCAGTGACGAAAGATCTTAAAATGCTTAACGGTCAAGATATATTCACGTTAAATAAACTGAAATTTTCTTATAAATATATACATAATGAACTACCAACAAGATTGCTATCATTTATATTTACTGCTACAAATGAATTGTACAATTACAACACCAGAGATAGTAATAAACTTTTTATTAATAGAGTCAACAGACTCTTTGCTCAACATTGTTTAATATTTGACATTCCAAATTTAGTAAATCAAACAGACAGTAATGTAAAAGAAAAGATCCACAAGTTTGCAAGGTTTTTGCAACCAATATAAAAAATAGTTTGTCTGTTGAAGGAAAAATGTAAAAAAAATGACAAAATGAAAAAAAAAACTTCAATTCTCATAATGCCTAAAACTTTCTTCTAAATTTCAAATTTTATGAATATGATGAGTTTGTTGAAGGAAAAATGTAAAAAAAATGACAAAATGAAAAAAAAACTTCAATTCTCATAATGCCTAAAACTTTCTTCTAAATTTCAAATTTTATGAATATGATTTGTTCCTTTCATAAATTAATTTGCTATTATGATTTAGAACAATACAGTTTTTCAGTGAATGGTACGGAATAGGGCTTTGCTCTTAGAATATCGGACTTGATAGTGTTCAAACGGTACATGGGCTTACAGAATTAGGTTTGTTAAGTTTCTCTTTGTATTAAATATATATATATATATATATATATATACACTACTACAAAATCTCATCTTAACATTTAAACCACTACAAACTATCTGCTCCAGTTCTAAATATAGCTGCTGATTCGAATATAAAATGCAACTGGCACCACTATACCTTGGGGAATCTTCCCGTCGACTTTACTGATGCCAGTAAGCGTGGTATTAATCATTTCTATCCGGTCAAGGGGGGGGGGGGGCGGGAGCTAGATGTGTACATGTATAAAGATTCAGATTGGTATCTCTGCACCAAGGACATAAAAAAAAAAAAAAATTTGGCAGAAGATAATAAACATATCTTCCCTGACTTTGTGCAAAACTGTTATGGAAAATGCCTTGAGAATGTTGCAGCAAAATGGCAGAGGAAATCTATGTCATGCTGCTCAAGAAATATTTGAAACAATTTGAAGATAAAAAAGGTAACATACGACTCAACCAGAAGAATCTGACAGCCATACAAACTGGCGTACTCTAAGTAAAAAATAAAAAAGAAATTGAATTTAAAAATGCAAGTGTATCACTATGAACTAAATGATCTATTGTTCAGGGGAAAGAAGTTTGTGTTGGGCCATGTAGCCAAAAAAGTCTGTCTTGTGTCATGTAAAAACTGTTGTTAAAAAAAAAAAAAAAAAAGTAGAGTCCCCCACCCCCACCCCCACCCCATCCCCGCATCACATGGTGCGCACCTTACAAATTCATAAACTGGCAATGACAAGTGATATCAAATTTTACCGTGAACATGTTGAGGAACTGTTAACGTTATTTTGTGAATGTACAATGTCAAGACCATTTAATGGCAAAATATTGTTGTAATAATTTAATAGTTGACAGCACGCATAATATTTTGCATAAGGTATTTTGCACCAGTTCTTCGTTGAAATTTGTTCTATTTATACTCATGTACATATATTAAATAAAATCTATATGTTGTTTCTACGACCTGGATTTCGACACTGGCCACAATTCTTTTACCTTTTGAACACTTATATGGGAAACAAAAGGAATCTGAGCCTGAAAACTTTCACCAGCATTCACAGATTTAAATCTATATCTGGTTTTAGGGAGTGTTTACGTTGGTTTTCAAAGATTTGTGTCTTTTAATTATGGGAAAGGAAAGACATAACACTTCTTATATTGTGATAACATATAATTATTGTTGACACATCTGGGATGGGCAGTTCCACATGAGGCAGGTATAGGCCTATCTATAATATACTGGTGTTCAAACATGAAAATTGACCGTATTGTTCTGGGCATAAGGGAAAAACATTATCTTTAGAGAGCTGTCCACATAATGTTTAAATGAATGCATTGGAAGGATCCCGGGCAAAATGCCAGGAGTCTCAAGGCTCCCAGTGTGTGGCGCCAGCAGATAGCACTAATGATTGCATTCAATTTAGCGCCCTCGCGCTCCCTATCTTCCTCCCCGATCCCTCCATTACAGTGAACCTAGCAGGCAATAGGATAAGAAAACTAGCTCGAATAGTTTCGGCAAAGCAAGTGTTATTGTCTGCTGTGACGAACTGCAGCAGGCAGTAAAGCATCAAAACGTTATTACTGCTTCTAATGTTTGTGGACACCAAGAAAAAGCTCTAGACTACAAACTATCCACGCGGCATCTAGTGGCAAGTCAGTGAAATTGAATCCATCCGGCCTTGACCCCTGACCTCTGGGAACCAGAAACCTGAAGTCCCCGATTGCTATCTGTGGTATTTCAGAAATCCGCGGCAAACGTTTGATCAAAAACTACTGGGTTTGTGGTTTATTGAAAGATAAATTTTCCCTTTAATTTATGTGATTCCCTGATCAACAAAGGTAAAGAACGGACAATGTGTACCGTGCCGGCGTGAAGCTGCATTCACGGCCGAGCACAACAGCCTGTGATGCATGACAGGTCTTATGTGATTAATACAGGCTAACAGTAACACTGATAGCCGGACACGGGTGTCCCATGCAAATATGGCAAGCTGTGTTTGCATTTATTCCATAATTATACATATGTGGAAATGTTTTTCACATATGTGAAAACCTGTTTCACATATTTGAAATAATCATATATTTCATTTATGTGAAAAATATTTACACGTATGAAAAATTCTTTTACACGTATGTGAAATAGTTTTACACACATAAAATGAAAATACAATCGTGTGTGAAAAACTATTTCTCATACGCGAAAATTTTTCGCCATCTGTGAAATAATCATTTATTTCACACATATGAAAAAGATTCACGCATATGTGAAATTTAAAAAAATGTAAAAAAGTTAAAAGTTTGAGAAAAAACAAGAAATTTCAAGAAAAAATTGGAAACTGAAAAAAGCTAAAATTTCCAAAATTCAAACTCAAATTTTAATATTTTTGGGAGTAGTCGCATAATAATTCTGTACTCAAAATTGTTAGATTTATACCCTCGAAATGTCGAGAAAAAAAGTCGATATTTTCAGAAAATGTAAAAATTTGTTCAGGCAAAAATACATTTCGAGAAAAGATGGCAAAAATTCACTGAGTCAATTTCGACAAGAATCACGTAATTTGGAGACAAATCACGAAATTTCGAAATATATAAACATCGAGATAAACTAGACAAAATTTGGCTTTTTATTTTATTCCCTTGGCGCCTTTCGCGATTGTCCAATTAGGCTTCCGTACAAATAAGTACATGTTTCATAAGTAGATAGATCAATTAGATGCATAGTCTTAGGAAAGATACGATATTTTTTTTAATTCCAAATCCTGCCAAAGATACGATTTTTTTATATATTTCAACCTACAAGAGGGCAGTATATTAACACCAAACAATTTTGATTATTTTGTCCACAGTAATCCTTTGTGCATCTTGGAAGAATAGAAATCAAAACATTTTGTTTTCTTATCTGAAAGAAATTTTAAAAGCCTTGTATGCCAGTTTTTGGGAGAAACAAATTTAATCTACAAAGCACTATCATTGATTGGAATAATGTTTATCATGAAAAAATACTGAGATATAGTATCAGAAATTAAAGGAATTTAGTTATAAACTGTTGAATAATTCAATCATGTGTGGCAAAATGTTGAGCAAGCGGAATAAAAATATTCCTAAATTCTGTTCTGTCTTTCCAAAGCAGAAGGAATATCGATCAGAGCATCTACTATTTTTCCTAAAACAAGAAATGTGTGGGCTATAATATCTAATATTCTAAACGTTGACATTAAATGAAAACATATTATAGTTGGGTTCATTGAAAATAACAGTACTTGTCAATTTCGCTTGTCTATTGTAACAAGAAGTGTATATGTAGACTGGATAACATGTTTCAATAATTATTCCAAACTTGATATGTTAAAAAATATTAAGTATACTCTCTGGTTATGGAAATGTAAATGTCAAAAATCAAAAGAAAACAATAAGTTGACTGACAGATTTGTTTGTGTATTAATTTGTGATGATATTTGACATTGTATGGGTACATAATGTAATAATGTAGATTGTGGCATATATATATATATATATATATATATATATATATATATATATATATATATATATATATATATATATATATGTATGTATGTATGTATATATATATATATATATATATATATATACATATATATATATGTATATATATATATATATATATATATATATATATATATATATATATATATATATATATATATATATATATATATATATATATACATGTATATATATATTTGTGCAATGAAAGAAAGAAACACACACACACACATGCAATAACTCTCTGGACAAAAAAAGGCAAAAATGAATATTTATTTTTGACGCATATTTAAAAAAAAAATATTTATATAGAAAATAAAAAGGACTTTTTTAACATTTAAGGTGAGAGGGTAAAATGGAACAAAGAATAAAAGAAGCTATACTTAAAGAAGTAACGTTAAATGGTATTATCAAGGGAAACCCTTAAAAAAACTTTTTCATCCCTGAAAATTAAAGGAATTTAGATAATCGAAAAATAAACAAACTTAATTCATGGCAGACCCCAAAACAGTATTGCAGAAGCAAAATAAAGGTATATAGTAAACTGCATACATCTCTGCTGCCTGCCCGCAACCCAATAATTTGTTTGGGCAGATTTCCCTACCCTCCTCCCACCCCACCCCCTCCTTAAGATGGCAGCGCCCCTAAATTATCAGAGGAGCAGAAACAAAGTTGCGAAAGACTGATAACATAAATCAAACTGCATTTTGAAGTCAATTTTACTTTTTAGCAAGGATATAGGTTTCCAGCTTTTTTAATTCTGATGTATCTTTACCTTTTTTATGCCGAGTTTCTTACAATAACATTTCACAATCAACCCAAAATGTTTTATAATACTCAGTTGGAAAACCGTCAGATCAACAAAGTGTATTTTTTTAATCCTGTTTAACGTTTCTGACATTTACCTAACTGTCATTGGCGCCTTCACTATTAGTATTTTCTGTTCCATTTCATACGAACATCTGCCTGTTAAAACAAGACATGTTAAAGGTATGTCTTTAAATACATGGCAGCGAAAAAAATGATAAATCGTAGAAATGCACTAAAAATAAAGTATTGTAATGATGTAATGACAGGTGACCCACAGTTCATGACGGGTTGCTCCACTGGCCAAGATACTTTTAGTTTGTGAATGAAACTTTTATAACGAACCCAAAAGGAGTATGCAACGTTTTCAACTAGTATCATGAAAATGCCGCTTCTGCTATTTGTAAAAAAAAAATGCTGGTTTGAATGAACTCTGTTGATTCCGCCACTTCTGGCCGGCTTTCTCTCTAACTTGTACGAGGGGAAATGGCTGACCAGCCCAATCTACACTGTATATTTCAAAGATCTGGTCTCTATTTGCATTTCTACATATACAAAGTGTTCATAGTTGTCAGCATATTCTCATTGATCCAATTGCGAAAGGGCATCAACACCTGTAATAGTTTGAAAGATATTCAACGTTTAAACTTTTTTACATATCCTATTAAGCATAAATTAAAATTATACAAATTTGGTTCATTGGATGCACCAACAGCACAAACCTACAAGTTGATGTTGGAATGGCACCTCTACCTGTGATACTTTCGAAGACATTCAAGATTTAAATTGTCTAATGGCTCTGATTTGCATTATGTTCAAAATACTCACTCCTCTTGATAAAAAGGCAAGACTTGATGTTTAGAGGTATGATCATTTTACGTTTGGAGTTTGTAGATGTAATGGCGTCCGAAAAAATTGTCGGACAAAGTTGAGGAAAAAGGAGACGAAAGAAAGAAACCCAACAAAAATAGAATGTCTGTGTTGACACCAAACCCGCCTCTAATTAACATCAGGTAAAATTCTACAACTTTTGTTTGTGGTTTATAGGATGTGCTCAGAACACAAACCTATGAGTTGAAGTTGGAATGGCATATGTACCTAAAACAGTTTTGAAGATATGTCAAAGTTTGCATGAATTTTCAAATTGTCTTAATCTGCCATGGTTTTCAAAACTGGCGCCAAAGCCAAGTATGGAAGTATGTAATTTCTGCTTTTGAGTTTCTGGGTATAAATAGTCTTCTAACGGTGTAACGATAGTAAGTATTAATTAGCCAATGACAGCCAGTCAAGTTCACTGGGATCACTCTGTCACTCAGCAGACAAAATTACCGACTTCAGATTATCCAAAATATTTTACAATATTTCGAAAACAAAACAGTCACAGTAAGAGGGAAACAAATTTGGTCGAGTCAGCTGAAATAGCTTGCATCCATATGTGAATGCCTCTCTGATGATGCTAAAAATACAACTGTACATCGAAAGTATCCACAAGTTACGTAACCTTTTATGCATGCCGATTCATCAGTGAGGGAACATTCCAAAGCACCGATTTATGATTAAGGTTATGCATAGCATAGGCACGGAAAAACGTTTCATCACATGTAGTTTCAACCCACCCACCCACCCCCAACAAGTCTACCCAAACGCTAGACTCCACTAATCTCTAAAACCCAACAATTTGAACGGGTTCCTTACATCAAGTAAAAGCAAGAATTGTATTTATTTGAACTCCCTTGAGTTGGGTCTAGTAGGTGTGTGTGTGTGTGTGTGTGTGTGTGTGTGTGTGTGTGTGTGTGTGTGTGTGTGTGTGTGTGTGTGTGTGTGTGTGTGTGTGTGTGTGTGTGTGTGTGTGTGTGTGTGTGTGTGTGTGTGTGTGTGTGTGTGTGTGTGTGACTCGTGCATAACTGCTAGTTCAGTTATTCCTGGCCTGATCAGCAAGTTGCCACGAAAACCATTCAACCATGCAGTCACTGGTGAAATTGGTTCCCGGGTTTCGAGATGCGTGGGAACCATCTTGCAGCTCTTTGCAGATCTGGATGTTTGCTGTATGGGCGTGCGCTGGCAGTGCATTCTGGTCGTGGCGGTACTAGGCATAAAATCGTCATTCTAGTATGCAGACTTTGAATGCTTTAAGGTCATTACTCTCAGGAGCAGTATGTGGTGGTCATGATCATGTAATTGTGGCTCAAATGTTTTAGTATCGCGATGCACCAGTCTTAATTGCCCCAAACACGGGGGTTTAAATAAATTTTATAATTATTACAGATGCTGAAGGCACAGCAGGCATTTGATAAACACCATCTTGTTCTATCTTACTACAGGATGTGAAATATTGTGTAGCTGTGGCATGTGTTTCAAACTTCTTCCATTGTTGTCAAAACGTG
This sequence comes from Hermodice carunculata, assembly GCA_964020975.1. Taxonomy (NCBI): domain Eukaryota; kingdom Metazoa; phylum Annelida; class Polychaeta; order Eunicida; family Amphinomidae; genus Hermodice; species Hermodice carunculata. The sequence continues at coordinate 539,385 of CAXHWN010000809.1, read as the reverse complement.
AACACAAAATTTGGCTATTTCAATCTTCAAGAGTATGAAGCCAATTTATGCGGGGACAATTCTAGGTCTGATCGATTTTTCCTCCATACAGAGGGCATACTACAGTCTCCAGTCTACATCTGTGACTGGCCCCTCTCTATGCCCCTCTCTATTGCCATGCAGCCACCATCCCGGCTGTGGGGTAAAGAGACATTACAATCATTTCGATGATAATCAACAATTTAACTTTCAAAGTGCCACTAATTAGTGTATATGACAATTTTACAACTTTTGTTTGTGATTCACTGGATGCGGCTAGTGCACAAACATATAAACAGAAGTTAGAACCTCTACCTATGATAATTTTGAAGATATTCAAAATATATACTTTCCAAGTGCCCCTAATTAGCATAATTACATTTCTACATCTTTTGTTTGTGGTTCATTGGATGCACCTACAGCACAAACCTATATAAATACAAGTTAGAACTAGGGAAGATGATTTGCTGCATAGACAACCAGTGTGTGTGTCTTCAAAGCACATTGGTATGGCAATGTACAACTAGTCCATAACACAGGAGTAGAAGTTGGAATGGCATCTCTATCCATTATAGCTTTGAAGTTATTCAAGATTTAAAATTTCTAATGGTGCTATTTAGCATGATTTAAATTGCTACAACTTTGGTATTTAATTCATTAGGTGCGCACTCGTCAACAACTCCCTAGTAGAAGTTGGAATGACATCTCTATCTATTATACTGTTGAAGATATTAAAGATTTAAAATTTCAAATGGCCCTAATTTGCATAATTTTAAACATCTTCATTACTCTGTATAAAACGGTCAAACCCTTATATGGAGGTACAATCATGCCAAGTTTGCAGTTTCTATGTATAATAGTGTCCGAGAAAAGTGTCGGACACATTTTCTGGTAAAGAAAGAAAGAACGAAAGAAAGAAAGAAAAAGAAAGAAAGGAATGAAGGAAGGAAGGAAGGAAAAAAGAACCTGTACCTTAAAATAGCGTTTTAGAGCATTTAGCTCAATATGACTTGCACGTTGAGAATATTTAATTGCTTAGAAAGTGGTTCGGTGTGAGCGTTCTGCGTGGCGCTACACTTAAGACGAATTACCTTTTTGTCAATGTAGAAATACGGTGATGAAAGTAACCCCAAGAAAGAAGAGAACAATTTATGTGTGAAAGGAAAAGAGAGTTGTGTATCAACAATAAGCCCCTGATAGGGACATATCTATTGAAACTTTTGAATATACCTACAACTTTAGATAGTTTGTTTCCGTTTTTATTCACATGGGCATTCCAGTTAAGGCTCTCTAGTAGTCGCAAACCAAGAAAATCGAATTCAACTGTTCAGATCTGGTGATGCAGGAATATTGTCATTCCTTAAATCTAAATCAAAATTTAACTTCAAATTTTTGTTTTAATTTAACAAGTGAACATATATACATGTACTACATTACCGTGTTGTTATGGCACTCGCACATAACTACCTCCGTCACAAACCTATATATGCACATTGAAATATTGAATACCTGCAATAGTTTGGAAGATATGGAGCTTTCAAAATCTTTATTGCCCCTAATTTGCATACTTTTAAACTTCATGACTATTCCAACTGAAATGCACAATTTCACTGGTTAGGTCAGTTACCATAGCATGTTTAGCGGTTTTCGAAAAGATGGTGCTTGAGAAAATCTCCAGACCAACTTGGTCATGAAGACGAAAGAAAAGAAAGAAAAAGAAAGAAAGAAAGAAAGAAAGAAAGAAAGAAAGAAAGAAAGAAAGAAATTCACAATTCCAGTGTTTACTTATGCAGTGAAACCTCTCTACAGTGGGCACCCTTTGGACCAGAGAAAAGTCACCCCTGGGACCAGAGAAAAGTCCCCACTCCTGAGAGGGTCAGCCTTTCTGGGCAGTATGGATGAGTATGTGTGCATATGCATGTACATTATTCATACATGCACGTATCAATGTACAGTGTATACATATTATATATCAAGGGGAAGTGTATAAATGCAATACAAAACTGTCTTTCTTCCTTTATTACACAAACAAATTTTAACAGAAGCTGTCAATAAACTACATGTGCACGTACCTGTGAACCGAGACAAGCACTCAACTGTCTCAGTATTGGCTATGAAGAACAGGCTTCATCTTACTGGTTACAAGAAAGCAAAGACATGGAAGTGTATTCTGAGATGACACACATCAACACAATGTTTCAAAATTCACAAAGCTGTTAAAACAATCTTTGAGGACTGGAAGACCATGTAGCCTCCTTGGTCTGGCTAAGTAGTCTATTTTTAACAGAGGGCACACTCAGGCTTGTTCTGCTTAGAAGTCCAGAGCCCTAGTTCCCTTGGGACTGATAAGCTCAGCAGACAGACATAGCCTCAGGCAAAAACAGATCAGCTCGCATACCAGTCTCAGTCATGGTGCACTGACAGCTCTGTCCACCACTAGTGAGAACTATAGCCTACCTGGTACATATGGCAGTATGAAGCAGATATGTTCCTGCATGAACAGAAAGAGATTCTCTGTATTTTATTGAGAACCCCATTACACAGTTGTTGGAAATCCCACCCCACCCCCACCCCCAATTTGCTACAAGACCCAAACCTTCCAAATCATACATCTGCCTGGCATGCATGGCTAGAAGGCTGCCTATGAAACAGGTTCAATCTCATTTATTATGAATGCAAAATGCTTGCCTAGCACCATGAAAGTCTATGCAGCAGTAAAAGCCCTGGATACCTGTATATTGTTGGGAAATTCAGTAACTTAGCATACATTAAGATTCCCTAACTTTTGTTTGCCTGCAATTGGATTTGCCAGATGTCTTAAACCTACATATGTAAGTAAATCACATGTAAAATGTTGGGTTTCAGTGTTCAGGGGATGGCACAAACCGGTGAATTAGAGTTTGAATAGTATATCTGTCTATAAAAGTTTTGAAGATATTCAACATTTGAATTTTCCTAGTGTCCCTAATTTCCATAAAATAAAATTCCACTTTCTGCAGTGGTCCATTTGATGTGTCTGTAGCACAAACATGTGAATTTATGTTGGAATGGTACCTCTACCTTTAATGGTTTTTGAAGGTTTGAAACATATAAACTTTTCAATTGCCACTAAATAGCATAAATCAAAATTCGACAACTTTTGTTCACACGGAAACAAATAAATAAATAGGCTATAGCGAAATTTGATTTGCTTTTCCGCAAGTCAGTCTGTGTGCTGGATAACTTTTTCAGATTTTCTATTCTGTATATATTTAACTCTTGCAACAATAATATTTATTGAATTGTTCAAAGAGACATGAACAATTGATCTGTGTCACATACCTATAAATTGAAGTTGGAATGACCCTCTATCTATAATAGTTCTGAAGTTATTCAAAATTTAAATTTTTTGTGTTTGCCTGATTTGCATAAATCAAACTGGCACAACTTAAATTGATTGTTCATTGGATGCAGCTATATCACCAATCTATCAATTGAAGTTGGAAGGACACCTCTGCCTACAATGGTTGTGAGGGTGTTCTATATTAAAATTTTTGTGTGTTCTCCTGATTTGCATAAATTGAAATTCTACCACTTTTGGTTATGATCATTGAGACATGCCTATAGTAGAAACCTGTGAAGATTTTCAAAGTGTGAATGGTACATCTCGCTTTAATTGTTTTGAAGATATTCAACATTTAAACTTTTCAAGTGCCCCTAATTAGCATAAATTATAATTCTGTAACTTTTGTAGCTGGCTCATTGGATGCGCAAATAGCACAAACGTATATATTGAAGTTGGAATGGCCCATCTGCGTATAATAGTTTTGAAGATATTCAGCATTTAATCTTTTCGGTCCCCCTTAGTAACATAAATTAAAATTCTGCAAGTTTTGTTTATGGTCCATGGGATGCGGCTATAGTACAAACCTTTGATTTAATTTAAAGATATTGAACATTTAAGGTTTCAAATGGCCCTAATTTGCAAAATTTTCAACATGGTGACTATTCAAAACCAGGTGCTTAATTTCACTAGAATGTCAATCATCATGCCAAGTTTGGTACTTTTCGGAACAATAGTGTTCGAGAAAAAGAGAAAAAATTAAGGATAAAATTCACACGGAAATAGATAGATAGATAGATAGATAGATAGATAGATAGATAGATAGATAGATAGATAGATAGATAGATAGATAGATAGATAGATAGATAGATAGATAGATAGATAGATAGATAGATAGATAGATAGATAGATAGATAGATAGATAGATAGACAGATAAAGTTTTTGAGGGGAAAGAAAAAGTCTTAATTGTTTCTCTGTGTTATCTGCTTAATGAAAGAAGGAAGGAAGGAATTAAGAATACAGTATTTGACGGAAAACAAAGGGTTTGTGTTGGCACACCGGCTTAATAAACAAAGAATAAAATATTTTAGGGAAAACAAGAAGTCTGTGTTGGCACGCAGACTTAATTATACAATGAGACCGTTTGACTAATTTCCAGTTTCCAGGAAAATAATTTTTTATTGTAATGTTTTTCTTATTTCATTACCATTTCAAATTCCTGTAGTCTTTGATTATCATGTTGGATTTCATGGTTAAAGTACGCAACCAGAAAGGCTGCCCGCTATGAGACACACACGCTCTTGTAGTTCCGGCTCCGACTCGTATTCTGATAGGTACCAGATGAAGTCCTATGTGCCATAATCTGCGAACATGATATAGCTCATATGTCAAAGAGAGAAAAAAATGTGTTTTTATGTTAAAAACAAACAAACTTTTTTTAAAAAAACCTTGCTGTATTTAAATGCTGGGAACACACAATGACAGAAACGAACACGGAAAGGACAGTTCAAATTTGGCCGGGATATATATATATATATATATATATATATATATATGTGTGTGTGTGTGTGTGTGTGTGTGTGTGTGTGTGTGTGTGTGTGTGTGTGTGTGTGTGTGTGTGTGTGTGTGTGTGTGTGTGTGTGTGTGTGTGTGTGTGTGTGTGTGTGTGAAAATGTTTAATGAAGTTTCTTGAACATCATTGTTTTTGAAAATACTATTGCTTCCGTATTGTCAACCTTACCTGATCACCCGGGGGCACGTGTAGAGACAACTTAAGAAAAATCCGATATACATAAATTAAAAGTATCCGATGTTGGTATGTAACATAAATAAAAACAATCACATTTTAAAAAGACATGTACAAGGATGACCCAAGAGAGCCACAATGACTTATTTCCACAGGGGTCCTGTCCTACGGAAGCCTATGACGACCACCAAAAAAATAAAAAAAATAAAAAAATAAAAAATAAAACTCGAAATTTCGAGGCTTTTTTCGTCGAAATTTCGAGTTTTTTTCTCGAAGTTTCGACTTTAAAATTTGGAAATTTCAAGATTTAAATCTCGAAATTTCGGGTTTTTTCTTGAAATATCGACTTTTATCTCGAAATTTCAACTTTTTAAAAGTCATTATACCGACTTTTTAGCTGAGGTTTAGACTTCAAAAAAGTCGAAATTTAGACCATTTTCGAAGTTTAGATTTTTTTCTCGAAATTTCGACTTTTTAAAGATGAGATTAAAACCTTTCGAACAGTCGAAATTTCGACTTTTTTCACAAAATTTGGACTTTTTTTCTCGAAATTTCGACTTTTACAGCTGAGATTTAAACTTTGAAAAAAGTCGAAATTTCGAGTTTTTAAGCTGAAATTTAGACTTTAAAAAAGTCAAAATTTCGACTTTTTTCTCGAAATTTCGACTTTTTTGTCGAAATTTCGACCTTTCAAAATGGATATTTAGCATTTGAAAAGTCGTTATTTTGACTTTTAAAGCTGAGATTCAGATTTTTACAAAGTCGAAATTTCTACTTTTTTTCTCGAAATTTCGATTTTTTTTAGCTGATATTGACCCTTAAAAGTTGAAATTTCGAGATTTAAAAGTCGAAATTTGGAGGAAAATCCCGAAATTAAGAGATATTATCTCAAAATTTCGAGTTTTCTTTTTCTTTTTTGGGGGGTTGTGGTCCTTATAGGCTTCCGTACTGTCCAGATTACCGAAAAAAAAAAAAAAAAAAAAAAAAAAAAAAAAAAAAACAAGTGTTAACGTATAAACATGGGTTATGTAAAATCTTCAGGTCCTCGACTGATCATATATATATATATAAGATAATTTTATTTAAATATGTAATTATGTATGACCATTGTTTTCTTTCCTATTCGCTTCCCGAGCTAAATGTTTCTTGACTTGTTGTTTGAAAAGTTGTTTTACTTGATGTTTTTATAAGTGAAGGAAGGTTGTTCCATTCTTTGATGGCCGTGAAATAAAAAGTGGTGTTTTGGGGGTGGGGTGGGGTGGGGTGAGGTGGGGTGAGGTCTGTTGGGGTTTTTTTTATGGTATGTTTTCAATATGTATCTGGCTATCTTGTTTTGCATAATTCGGACTTTGCTTTTTAGAGTTTTTTTTTTTCGCGTCAGAATACCAAGATGAGCATAAGTAGTCGAAATAACATTGAATTAATGCCGTGGCTACTGTTTTTCTACACTGCTTACTGAGGGAAGATGTTTGTTTTTAAAAAAAAAAAAAAAAAATCGATCGTGACTTTGCTTCTTTTTTTTTTTTTTTTTTCATTACATTGTTTGCCATTGATTCTCCTGATGATCCATCGCCCAAAATTGATCCTAAATATGTCACTTTTTTATTGTTTTATTTCAGTATTGTTTCACGAAACGGAAAATGGTTAACTTTCTTTAATTTTTTCTTGCAACCCGACAGTATAGTTTCTGTTTTCCCAAAGTGGGCAAACAGTTTGTTATCAACTAACCACTGATAACAGGAATCCGGTTCGTTGGATAGGTTTTGTGCAATAGCGAATGGATATTGGCCTGGGACAGGAGCATTGTTACCACCAGATCAGCAAAGCACTGTCATCTGCATATAGATCTAACATCAATTTACAGTTGACGCTAGTTTGCATATCGTTGATATACTGTGAAAATAGGAGCGGCCCTAAAAAGACGCTTCACAATCTCCCTGAATTTTACTTTCCGTCTCCCAGATTTTCAGTTTGGGAGATTGGCAACATTGTTGCTTTCAGCTGGTGACTGAGCCTGGTCCTTCATCAGTCATTAATCTGGGCAGACCTGGTTCGTTGACCTAAAAATCTTGCGCATGCGGTCTTTCTAATACCGCTCCTCGTGAAAACATGGCGACACCAGCCAAAGTACAGAAGCAGGAGGGTAAAAATAACGGCGCTAATGCCGAAGAACATGCAGGTGAGTGAACTGGTCCAGAAAACAAGTACTGCTGCAACTGGAAAATTGTTTTATGCGGTAAAATTCGTAGAGAGAATTTTATATTTTCGGTTATCGTACGGGCTATGCTGTGTCACATTGTTTGAAAATGAGCACATGTTGGCCGCAATCATTTCTCGCGCCTTTTGTTCCTAGATGCGCATGTCCCAAAGCCTGTTTTAACTCCTGTGTAGGATCGTTACAAATAAGAAACTTTAAAGTATGAATTGTGATAGTAGTTGATGGCAAATGATGTTTGTTGGAGTTCAGATAAATCTTGCAAGCAGCTATGGTAAGCGTAACATCGATTGTTTACCCTATTCCAGTATGAACACCATGCGTGTACCTGTACCAACTGAGGTACGCTTTATCTATTTATGTGGCACATGGGGAAGACATTACTTCTGTTGTTCCACACCCCCACACATTGTGTGCCGAGAATTTAGGAAAAGAGGCACTGGAGGTTTATACAAAATGTTTGAAGATGCAAGCTGCCTATAATTTGAGTGCATTTAAAATCCCATCAAAGTGGGAGCTGGTGAGGAAGCAAGTCCAGTCGCTATGTGCACGGTTTACTTGTGCCTCAAACCATGGCGTGAGTTCAGTTACTCAGCCGAGGTGGAACAAACCGGCTCGAAAATCATAAGTTTTTGCCATTTTTAGAACCCGTTAAACTACACGGGGATCATTAGAAGTAGTGGATTTTCATAACTGCCAGAAACAGTTAGTAAACTTCACAGGAAGACCGTGTATTGTACACATGTAATGGAGCATGGGCCACCAAGCCTGTAAACCTGAATGTAATGGTGTGCAATGGCTATTGAATTTGCATGCAGTATTTTTTGCTTCACAAGATGGATGAAAGGCCTTCAACAGTGCCAGCCTGCAAGGTTTTAGATAATATGTGTTTGTATCGTCTGAATAAGAATACTTACTGATATTAATTTTAGAAACCTATGTTAGTCCTAAGATGATTGAGAGACTTGATTACACACACAGACAGTACAATGTAAAAAGTAAAATAGAAGCCGTTTCCAGACCATACTGCCTGAAGGCTTATCTGATCAGAATTGAAACCTTTGTTCAAGATGTTCCAGGCCATTAAAGGAAGCTCATTTCAAAGTCGTGTTTTCATGTGCAAAGAGTTCAGCTAAGTTGGAGCAAAAAAAATTATACTTTGCGGACAGTATTGGACCTTGATAAAATGTTTCTGTTAACCCCCCAATGGGGGTATGTTACCCTTTCAAAACCTGAAATACCCTCTGAAAAAAATCTAAAGGTACAGAAGTCTTGTTTATTTACATGAAAATGGGTGAAATCTAGCCTTCACCCCAGATTTTCCCATCTGTTGACCCCCTTGTTAAATTAACTTGTTTGGGTACAATTTTTGAGTCAACATCAGGGAAGAAACTGGAAATTGGGTTATCTGTCCTCTATTTTAATCTTGCAAAGTCTTAGTCCAGACCGATACCGCATTGACCACATGTGCTTTACAGAAACAACATTAGCACGCCAAGACCAGATGGCTGGTAGGACAAAAAAAATCCTCAGGATGAGAATGGATGAACATAAGATGTCCATAACAAGTGGACAGATACAAACATGGATACTGAGGACATCTTTATCGCAGAGACCTGCTGTAAACTGTGCTCCAAACATAAGAGGTCCATTTGTTTGCAAAGATATTTTGCTTATGCATCCATTGAAGGAAACACAAATGCAAACATTTTATTGCCTGTTTTAATACACAGTGAAAAGTGGCACTTTTCATGTAGACAGGAAGCAAAAAGGGTTCTTATAGAAATGGAAGTCATGAGCTGTAGCATTTTAGTATGAACAAAATGGAAGTGTGTAAACACTTACTAAATTAGGGTAGCAATCAAATGAACAACATATAAGCCAACTGTTTATTTCGTTCTGCTGACCTAAGGTCGCATAGCTTACAGCATTGCCCATGTCCATCCATAAACTTTTGGGTTGTGAGCGGGATAAATTTAAAACTTGATGTCAGCCCAATGTAACTTTACAGACTTATAGAGTACATGAAAATGTAGGCCCTTTTCGATATTCATGGCGCCACCTACAATATGTAATATAGGGGGTCGAAATGTGAAAATCTTGTGAACACTTTAGCATCTCTAAGTTTTGGGGGATCTTCATCAGATTTTGTGGGATTTTGCGGAAGGTCAAAGTCTACTAGTGATGCCACCTATAATTTGATGGAAATTATGAGCTACAATGTGTTTTAAGATATAAAATTCCATATTTGGAAAAGTAATTGGATCAGACTTGCCAAACTTAAAGGATATATAGACCATGTCTAATGCTAGAACACTATATATTATATCAGGAACCTTGACCTATATTTGTAATGGCAGGGTGTAACTTGAACATCCGTGGCAAACAGAATTGAGCCTCATGATCAAAATAATACTTGGTTAATTTGTACATAAAACTGTATTTGGTAAACTACTTTTTGGGTCACCGTGACCCAGTTATTATAGAGTTTGGCACTTTGTACAAATTTATTGTTTTCCTTCAATTACTTGTAGTTATTACCTGATTTGAACAGACCATGTATGGAAAGCTGGATGTAGGGTGCACGTTTTGAACACTTACAATTTTTTAATCTGAGTTGAAGTTCAGGATCAAACATCCAGTTTAAATATAGTAGTCATCTCTTGAATGCTCTGCACCCCACAATTTTTTAGTTAGACCCATATAGCGTTTAGAAGTTACAAAGTGTATGAAAATCTTCGTCAACATCATTTGTTGGTGGTGTCACTTATACAGGGTTCCCATGCATCATTCAAAGTCATTAAATTTTATTTTCTATTTTTAAGGTCCTTAAAAGTCATTAATTTCTGATATGTATCATTAAAAGTCATTAAATATTGATAAACGGTGATCGCCAGTCAAAATCTGTGTCTATACGCAGGCTGTTGACTGGCTTGGCCATAAAACAGGAAGCAGAAGTTGTTGGTGCACAAAACGCAATGCGCAGAAGACCTCACCTGTCACCCTTCTGCAAATGTCTGCCTCGCCTAGGGTGGGAACCTTTGCTCAGTTACCTGTTTATCAGCGTGAACTTTGACTATGTAAAATTGCGTTTTGTGTTATCACATATCAGAGAATGGGTAATGCATCTTCAGTGACGCTTGGCTAAGTGATGAAGAATATACTCTGTGGCTTGCACCTGTAGCTGGTGATAAATACTCCTTCCGTTGCCGGCTTTGCAAGAAGACTCGCAGCTTGAGCAATATGGGAAAGAATGGCTTACGCACGCATGCCAAAGGCCAGGGACACAAAGAGTTAATGAAAGCTGAGAAAACTAGGAGCTTTGGGAGCAAGATTACTGCTTCCACAGCTAACAGAAATGCACAGTTGCAATCAGCCAGCAAAATGGCAACTGTGGAGGGCGTGACTTTATCCAGTGTGGCAGCCAACGGGACCGATACACTAAGAGCTGAACTCATGAGCGATGAGAACCGTATACTGTCACCACTCTTACAATTCCAATGATAACATTGAGGATTATTTCAAGGCCATGTTTCACGATATTGCCATACTAAAATTGTTCACATTTGGCAAGGACAAAACTGGTTACATGGTTCGTTTTGGCTTTGCGCCATATTTCTAGAAACAACAGTGGACTGAAGTAAGTGCTCAGAACTTTGTTATCATGTTCAATGAAAGTTTGGACAAAAAGAACAAGATGAAACAAATGGATGTACATATCCGTTTATGGACTCAGGACAGGACTTTACCAAATACAGAACCCAGCATGCAGACAGTCCAGTCACACTCTCTTGGAAGTGCATATTATAAGGATTTACTGTTAGGATTATCAGAAGTGTTTCAGTATTACTTGGCATATAATTGATCACACATAACAGTTATCATCAGTAAATGATGGTGATTTAAATGACTTCTGGTTTTATTAACAGAGCTGACAGGCTTGAGTATCAAGACATCTTGGCAGTCTTAAATGTACATGTGAAAGTTTGACATTGAATTTTTGAACAGACGGCATGTATCAAACAGAATACTCATGATTGATACAAGTGACAGTGACACTGTTCCAAGATTTACTGTTCAGATTATCACAAGACATCTTGGAAGCCTTGAATGTACATGCAAAAGTTGAAAACAACAATAAATGCATACTTTTAAAAAACAAATTGTCATGAAAAAGTCATTAAAAACAAATGTTCATGAGTCCTTAAAGGTCTTTCATTTTCAAGGTCTCTAGGTTGCAGGAACCCTGATTTAGATCACTGTACTACATTAAAGAAAAAACTGTGTCAACACTATCTGAAAAAAATACTGAATGTAGCTTCATCAATTATTTATGATGGTGGGTCCTAAGGATGCCTCAGAAGCCTGTCAAAAACTAGGTCACTGTGTCATATTTAGGTCACAGTGCTGCACAGCAGAAAAATGGCAGTACCATGATATCTTCAAATCTTAATTTTCTCATTGTAGCTGCACCAATTTTTATTTTTATACGACAGTTGGTCCTAAGGATATCTCAGACACTTAGTGAAAACTAGGTCACTGGGCCACATATTCAGGTCACCGTGCTGCATTGAAGAAAAATGGCCTTGTCGTGATATCTCTGCTCATTGCATTTGCACCAAAGCTTTGTCATCAAGTCAGACAGAAGAAACCGTGACCTTCCCAAGGGTATTGTCATCATCTAAGCATCTGTCTGTCCTGGCTGAGGGGTTTTTCGGCCACTGATCGGCTTCTAGTTTTAAATAGAGATGGGACTGCCAAATTGACACCAATTATGCATTTGAGTCAATAGTTAAATTTCGCGAAGTTTTCAGTGACGACTTATTTTTAAAGGTCGTACGCTGGAAAAGAACACTAAGATTCAACATGTTGAGAAAGAATAAAGCTAACATTACCAAATATGTGTTAAATGTTTATAATGTTATGGAACTTTGATCTTGCATAATATGGATGAGCTTGACATACTTTTCAAGGTCACTTAAGGCATGCATTGCCTGAAATGATTTATTTTGTATGATGGTCATTTCATTTCAACTTATGTTCATACATCCATATACATTTACCATTACCTGTAGGAACATACAGGCAAAAGTTTGACATAAGGAGTCATGGTGGTGCCACTGGTGGTAATTTATTGCAACTAGCATCATAGGTATCAAAACACATTAAATGCATTGTGCTTATAAATTGAGGTAGAACCAAAATATTTACACCCAAATATGCACGAGACCAGTGGTCAGTTTATTATTATAATATGTTGTCTGACTGTGACCTATTTTTCAAGGTCATGAAACGCTTTAGAAAAAGACACGGAATTCAGTATATTAATAAAGAATAACGGGAACAATACATGCTATCTGAAATTAAACTTGTGTTTACATGGGGCTGAAACCAAAATGGCAGCACCCGTTACTGAGTCGTAAATGGCAGTAGACCTGGTTTATAAATCCTTCTATATTTGATAGTAGCTATTTTCAGGGCCATTAGCTTGGGAAAAAAGCTTTTAGCATGTGGCAAATGGCAGGTAAATCCCAAAAACTTGACAGAATATTTTCATGGGGTGGCAAGTAAATTACTAAAAATTGTCAAATTGGAAAATACACGTGGATGCTAGCTTTTACCTGGTTCAGGTTTTTGATTTGTGTTCTGGTGGGAGAGCAACCTATGTGTCCTACCCCATCAACTAGTTCTCACCTGACCTGGTAAACCGTGCACCTACATGAACAGTGATGGAGTAACTTTGTGTTTCAAAAACCTTGTGTGGCTATCTCTGTCTAGGTACAGTGTATATATCTTGGTCACAGACCACAGTTATAAATCCGTCTATTTTTCATTTAGCATTTCTCAGTCTAAAAAAATCAGCATTTTGGTATTTTAAATTTTGTGAACGGCATTTAACAGATAAAACTGTCAGCAAAAACACGGATGGATTTTTGTATTATTCCCAGCTCGTTAATTTGTGATAATTGAAATACGAAACAACACCTGGATGTCAGCTGTATGAACTGTGCTCTTGTCGGGGTCACGTCATTGTCCTTCCCCATCATAAAGTTCCCACCTGGCCAGGAAGACAGTGCACCTATATGTCCACCAATGAGGCAACTCTGTGATGCAGCAAACGGGATGCGCAACCAGCCAATCACAACTGTGGTCTGTAACCTAATGTTACAATGTGTTGAAAACATTATATTTCTCAAATTAAGGACTACTCCATTAAGGATGCTCAATCAGCCAATCATAATTGGTCTGTTGCCAAATGTGTACAGACATTGGATGTTTTTGTTCTCGAAGCTTTTTTTTTTTTTGTGATGCTGAATATTGCTATTTTGGGGAAATAGGTATTTCTGGAATTGTAAAGTTCACCATGGTGTTGCACTCTAGTCTGCACAAAATTTTACTTCAGAGTGCCAAATTTGAATAAATAGGTCCCAGGAATGAATTAAGTGTGAAAGTTTGTATGCAAAAAGAAAAAAAAAATAGCCGCTGGCACTGGTGCCATGCTCTTTATATATCAGGCCAGCCTTAAAAATGTTTCTGTTTCGTATAACGCGCCCGGTGTGCGCAAAACGTTGCGGTTGGAATATTTTTTTCAACAGTACAAAAAAATTTTTTTTCAGGCTTAATTTAACGCTACTCGCCCGCCCCGTTTTGCAGTTCTGTAAACGCATATCGTTTGCGTACCCACAATGAATGCTATCGGTACATCGTAGTAAATTTGCGTATACAGTATTGGCAAGTTCCTTGCAATAAAAGGTGTTCCTAAATCAAATCCAAACGAAAATTTTAATATTTCAAATCAGAAATCGAGTGTGCGCACCGTCGACATCTTTCCTGCAACTGTACACAAACAGCTGCTTTGGCCATGTGGTCTGACGCACAACACATCACCCAATTGGTCAATTGAGTCACATGCCAAAATGAGCCAATCACGGCTCGTGTTACAATGTTTTCATCATGGCTTCCGCCCAGTGAACATGTGTGAATCAGTCATAATTTACGGAGGGAACACACAAACGGGAAGCTTTGTTTATATTGCAGCATGCGTAAATAAAGATTCCAGTGTTAATTGCAACAATTATTTGGAGTCACAGGCAAATACGCAAAGGTAGGGGATAGCGGGAATAGCCGAATGTGTCCCAAATTAGTCCGTGAAACTTGGTCAGTTCACCGCAGATCCACTCCGCGCTGTCACTTGTGTGTGACTGGAAGTCATGTCAATGCACCTATTTTTTCCAACACTGTTATAACCCACCGATAAATGGCATTTGATGTTGATTTGCAGATGAATTCGCCGTGCAAATTTTATTGTATTTTGACGCTGCTTTGACATCGTTGGGGCCAGATCACACTGACGGGGAGAAGTGTGACCCCGCTCAGCAAACCGATAATTACTGCCGTTACCTGTGCTATCTAACGTAATCGTATGTAGACTTTTTAGTGTATGACAGTGAAAATGTCTGCTTGTGTTGACAGAGATAAAGTTCTGATGAATACAACTGCGGACCAACTAATTGTTTAAACTCGGAATGTTTATCAATTAGCAATTATTATCACCTATCGGTGCCCCACGCGCGTGCTGCGAAAGCTCTGATTTTTTAAGTGATTAGACCCCCCCCCCCCCGTAGCCAGCCTTGCAAACAACTGCAACTTGTAACTGTGTCATGAAAAATTGAGGAATAGAGTTCCCAGCGAAAAAAAAGTTGGTTGCCCGACTGGGCAAGTACCTATCAATTTTAAATTGCCGAGATTAAATCTGACTTGACCATAGAGCAATAAAACTCAAAATCCACCGACCACGTCCCTGCACATACACACACAAAAGAGGTGTGTTCATGACTTATAATATTTACTCTCGGAACCCTCATCATACACCCCTCCCCTCCCCTGCTGTTGTCAAGTGAACATTAAAACTGCACATTTGTATTTGATATCTTACTCTTTTTCTTCTGTAATATTTTTAAAAGGCAACTTTATAATTACGCTAATCCTTTGTTTCTTGAAGCCCTGTACATGTACATGTTTAAAATAGCAAAAGACCCACCCCATTTCAAGCCAAGCCCAGGTGTATTTACATTAGGGCTACTCTGTCTCAGCACCAGCAAACCAGCCTGAAGCATATATTGTCCTGCTACAACCTCATCTGTGGCAGTCTCTTGCTTTAATACAGATTTAATAAAAAATTTTGAACCTGGAATCTTGTTTATCTTGTATCAATACTAAGTCCATCAGTCCCCGTACTGGCATCATGCCCATATTGCAGTAATACGTAGTAGGTATGTGTCGTTTAAAAAAAAAAAAAAAAAAAAAAAATCCTCCCTGCCTCATCAAATTTTTCAAGGCCTTGTTATACGAAACAGAAATATTTTTAAGGCTGGCCTCATGTGTTCATATCATCCTGCTGTTTGTGATGCAGACTGTGTCTGGAGGATTAGCACCAGGCCCGTCATCCCAGTGGTAGATGGCGCTGTACAAAGACATTGAATCACAACAGCTCACATTTTGTCTTTCCTTTCAGACAAAGAACAACAAGAGGCAATAGAGCAGATTGATGAAGTACAGAATGAGATAGACAGATTGAATGAACAAGCCAGTGAAGAAATTCTTCGAGTGGAGCAGAAATATAACAAGCTGAGGCAACCACACTTTCAGAGGCGGTCTGAACTCATTGCGAAGATACCCAACTTCTGGGTCACAGCAGTATCCTTTCTGATGTCATTGGTTAAACATGACAAATTTTAAAAATTCAGGAGGGGGAGAAGGTTGTGTCTGTCCAGTAGAGGGCGTTCATGAGATCTTTTCTCAGTACTTTCCATTGCAATTTTGAACTTTCTGTATGCAGTTGCGAGTGGGTCGGTCCAAGAAGTTAGGCCATGGAAAAAAAAGTGTTTTCAGTTACCAGCCCAAGCCAACTGTTATGGTGACAACTCAGAATTTTCTGTTGATTTCAAAAAAAAAAAAAAAATCAAAAATATTACCAGTGATTTAAAATGGCATGTAATTTTTGCAAGCATGTCCATTTAATTTTGCTCAGCTAACTTGTCAGTCAGCAGAACTTATAGAATGGTCAGTTGCCCATCTGTGATTCACTTTTTTGACTTCTCCAAAACAGTCTTGTCAGATTCACTTCAAACTTGATAGCAGTGTACTTTTATGGGTCTCTGTCAATTTTTAGCTCAGCTTCAAGCTAATGGGATGGGTTATCTTGATCCATTATCCATCCATGCTTTGGCATCCACAATTTTAATTTTTGACTTGTGCTCAAAACCGTTGGTCAGATCCACTTCAGACTTGTTGTCGGTATTGTTTATTTGCACGTATACATTTTCTGGGCTCACACTAACCATTTGCCACTGATTGATCTGGTGGGGAAAAAATCACACAAGTGGGCAAATCTGGGAAAGATGCCCTGCAGAAAAACAAACTTTCACCATCAAAGTAGTGGAAAGAAAACTTGATTCAACTTAAGCAGACTTCACAAGTAGGAAACCTAATTTTAAACAAACAAGTTCAGACGTAAATGGCATTTTCTCCTCCCCTACTGATGTCACAAAGGCAAATCAACGTGACCCAAAAAATACATACTTATTTTGTGACTGTATTGCGATTTCAAACGCCCTGTTTTGCTCCTTATAAAAGCTGGTTTGTTGTCAGAGTACTGTTTTTATCCATTAAGGTCCAAAGACAGAGTTTTTATGAAACAACACCCTGGAGCTCTGGCCATGTTGAATGCACTGTCGTTCAGTGGCCAAAAAGGGAAAAACAGTAAAACCTGTGTTAAGTGGGCACCCTTGGGACCGGGCAAAAGTGCCCACTTAAGACTGCTGTCCACATTGCGGAGGGTCGGCCCACTGGGCCACAGAGTAAAGTATAAGTATCTGCACTTAATACTCTATAGGGGGCTGTACATGGCATTCATTTAGAACGGATTAAAAGCAACATCCTTGACATACTTCCTTTTATTAACCAGTAATTTCATAGCTTAATGACTACTGCTGATTGGAAACATTAATATTAGTGTTAAATGTCACTTGAAAAAGTCTGTGCGACTACATATATGTCCTTGTAATAAACAATCTTCACACTCTATCTGTAGGCACTTGCAGAAGCATATAAGCCCTGTTATATCAGCTCATCACTTTATAATATAATCAATTATTTTACTCTGTCTTTGTCTGGTTTTCCTTGTGTCAGCCAAGAAGTGTAAATAATATGTGAATGCAATCACTCATCCAGAGCCCCCTAAGCCAGCTAAATAGGTTTCAAATGGATTAGTAGAGCTACATAATGCTAAGAAAACACAGTAGCACATGCTCTTTGCTTTTGCATCCTCCTGTTGGTAAGAACAAGGAGGGCAACGACTCTCTTTACCCTCCTTGGTAAGAAAAACTGCAGTTTGGCATATTATTGGCAGATGTTTGAAGGGTAAACAAAAGGAAAAACATTAATTAATTATGGTACCCACATAAGCAAATAAAGGCATACAAAATGCCCTTTTAAGGTACCCACTGCCCACGTAAGACAGGTGCCCACTTAGTGGCGGGTCCATTAACATGGGACCTAATGGGGGGAAAATGGGACTGGGCAAAAGTACCCACAAAACACATGTGCATACTTAGCGGAGGTGCCGACTGAGACAGGTTTTACTGTACATCTATTTTCTTGTAGAAGCTTGTCTGCTTCAAACAGACTGGTCTAGGCCTATGCATAGATTGTTAAGAAGCATTTTCATTTTTAAATTAGAGCGTTGATAATGAAAATATATTTTTGTTCATGCTGATTGAAAGGAACACTTATATACCTGACATTTTAAAATATAGTATGCACATCACATATATGTATATTTGTCCAAGCTATCACTCACCAGTATGTAGACACTGCATTTTTTTTTCCGCAGTCTGGGATCATTTACATTTGCTTTCAACCTGAGTTAAATGTACGTTTGTACATATCTGTATTATTCATGATGAAGGATTGGAAAAAATCTGTGGATCATGAGGTAAATCTTGTCATTGATTCATTTATTATTACATATGTGTATGCACGATGTTCTATTATTGTGCAGCCCGTATCAGAAGATTTGTGACTGTGATTAAAGAAATACATCTCCCTGCATTTCAAAGTTTGGGGATAAATTGACCCAGAAATTACACAGGCATATAAATGGAAGTAATTTCTCGCCAAATTTATAACTTTGACTGAATCACAACAAATAAATACAATGTACATAAGAAACAAGTCTCCCTCTCTCTTCTCCTGTCCACAGCTTGGTGGAAATTAGGAGCCAAAATGTGCTGACCAAGACAAAATTCAATACCTTGAAAATAACGAAACTAGACATTCCAAATTGATCGGTTCTATAGAATTTGTCCAACACTATTATATTGCAGATATGGATGACTGTGACCCAGGTTTCATAGGTCACCAGGCCTGTAAAGTTGAGAGAAATGATTTGGTGATGGTAGGGCGTAGCTTTGATATTAGCGGAGAATAGAATCTATTATCCATATCAATAGTTCACTTCTGTGGTCCCTATCAAACAACAAATACATCAGTTTGCCCAAGCTGGTCATGTTTAGTTTTGAAGCTTTACATTGTGGGACAGTGAAACTTCATTATAGCGACACTCAGATATCCATCATATTTGTTATAAACACACGGTTTGAATGACAAAAGATCATTTTCTTTGTTGTTTGATTTATGTATCTGACATATTAAGTTATCTGACACATTTATAAGGGAACAAATCGTGGCATTATAACAAGTTTTGATTGTACAATACAAGTCAGATGAGCACCATGGCCCGTGGGCCTCTTGTACAGAAAATTTGTGTTTTCACTTTCCTGGACTTCTCCCAAACCATAGGTTGAATCCTCTTCAGACTTACAGGGAATGTAAGTAGACTTGATTTCCAGCAAATTTGTTCACTACATGGTGGTGCTATTCATTTTCTTATTTTTGAACAAATAAACGAAGTTAAAAAAATCGGTTTACAAACTTGGGAATATGTTCATGCTGGCAACAGTGACAGTGGTCTTAAACAAAGGTGACTATACCATTCTGAAGTTAACATGACCGCTTCAGTCGGTGCATTTAAGGTCGGTTAAGCACAGGACTGTCACAGTCCTCTCCTTTCTCTTGGCAGAAAATTAAAAGAAGGAAAAAAAAGAAAATTGGAGGGGACATGGTCAGGCGAAGCTGGGGGTGGTAACGAGGAATAATATGCACTTAATCCCCAATGTAATTTGACATAAACCTTAACGGCTTGCCAGTTTGTGAACCATCCACAGGTTTCTGCATTGTTAAATGAAGAAGATGAGGAAGCACTACAGTATCTTACCAAGGTGGAAGTGCAAGAGTTTGAAGATATTAAGTCTGGATACAGGATAAACTTTGTGAGTGTACAGTTAAGGTGACATTTCCACCTCCAAATTTGGTTCTGATTAAAAAAAAAATGGATCATTGTAGTTTATTTTGTTTAAAGAGTAACAGAATTTTATATGGCAGAATATGAATATGTTTCATGAATGCACGTGCCATGTATATGTGTGCAGGGTGGTGGGAAGAACATCTCAAAAGTTAGAAAAAAAAATTTGATGACTGAGTTCATTTTCAAGGTAACAGGAACCACATATACTGTATAATAATAGATAAAAGTAGAAATTATGTACACCAGTAGGATTTGTAATGATTGTGCTAAGAATTAAAACTGTGTGCATGAGCAGGTGACCA
Organism: Hermodice carunculata; assembly: GCA_964020975.1. Taxonomy (NCBI): domain Eukaryota; kingdom Metazoa; phylum Annelida; class Polychaeta; order Eunicida; family Amphinomidae; genus Hermodice; species Hermodice carunculata. The sequence continues at coordinate 519,353 of CAXHWN010000809.1, read as the reverse complement.
AAAGTATGCCATAAAACTTGTATATATGTAAATGAAAACGATAGAAATGGGAAAAACAAGTACATTTTATCTTGACCATGTAGTTAATTTGATTTAACACTTTGATGAAGTGCTGGCTCAGTGCACTTAGTGACCTGGCCAAGGCCAGGGTCATTCTCCTGTGCAACAGCCAGATTTTGGAATGTTCAGTCTTGAGTGAGAGAAAAATTCATGTTAGTACGTAGGTGTTGGGTTCCATATGGTTAAAGTAAAGTAGGTGCACATTTTTTACAAGTACATGTAATTGTTTGCAGTGGGAAGAAATGCATGCGATTTTGTTTACTAAAAGTATATTTTCACTGTTACAGCATTTTGATACAAACAATCCGTACTTTGAGAACACATGTATCTCAAAAGAATTCCACCTGAATGACACAGGGGAACCCTCTTCTAAGGCAACAACTATCAATTGGAAAGCAGGAAAGGTAAGAACAGTTACTTTTGGGCCACTCTATCAGGTCAATGTGTCCATTACCTCCAAAAATGTAAAAACTAATTCAACAGCAATGGAAAACAGTATGAATGAGAATAATTGTGGATGAAACCCTCTCAATATTACATACCACAGATCAACATCTTTCCTCTGTGTAGGTTTTGTGCTTGGTGCCGGACCCACACCAAGGAACGCTGTTGACTTAGAGGGAAATGGTTAACTTGTAGAATTGAAATACTCTCAGCATTTCGCATGCCATGAAAAAGGGAAAGGTACCAGCTTAGTGGGGGTAGGGTAACTGAAGCCACTTTCCCGTCTAACCTCTGTTAATGTCCGTCAAAAAGCAGATTCTCTTGCCTGACTCTTTTTGTCCGGGAGAAGCACCTATCAGGTGCCCGAATTGAAGTTCCAGAAAGGACAGCATGCTGCTTTTAGTATCAACAAAATGTGCAAGTTTCCTTTCTTTCAAGATGTTATGTTGAGTTCACAGTCTAATGTTGTAGTTTACCCATGTCATGAGGACACGCTCTTCGTGTGTCACTTGGCTAAATATTTTCTGCATTTGCCTGTGTTAAATCATGCTGTTAAGTCAAAATGCAAAAATTTATGGTTCCCCACAAGTTTCTTTACTTGCCATTATCGGAAACGCACCATCCTCCTGCCAATGTTTGAAATGACACCGGTGTGCTAAGGTGGACAAATGACGAGTCCGCTAAAAAAAAAAAATGTTGATCATATTTTTTGGAAGCACATGACTTTCTTGGTGTTTTCAAGTGCAGCAAAATTGTCAACAAACTTCAGTTCTATAACAGGTTGTGGTACGTGGCTGAAAAATAACAAAAGAAAGGTTTGTCCGGACAGTGTCATTTGTGAGACCCAGGCTAAGACAATCTGACAGCAACAGTGGAATAGACTGACCTCCCGGTCACAAGATGGCAGCACCAAGGGCAGCTTTCTGTCCATCAATCAAGATAAATGATTGGCCTTCCATTTAAACTGCTATCACCTGGAATGACTACCAAGTCAGTGACACAGGAAATTTTGCAAAACATCATTTGTGCAAGCTCAGTTCTGATTTGCTGGCAGTTAAAGTTTTGAAAACCCAAAGTGTGGGAATGTACCAACAAAACCTTTTGACTGTAAATGGACACTTGATGGATTTGATTTGATGAGACGTTCATGATAGCAAGATAGCTTTCTGTTTTTGTAGGACCTGACAAAATCAAACCAGAAGAATCAAGCTGGGAGGAAGAGGAACCACGAGGAACAAGAGTCATTCTTCAGTTGGTTCACAGATCATGGAGATGCCGGTGGGGATGAGCTGGGCGAGGTTATAAAGGACGATATTTGGCCTAACCCATTGCAGTACTATCTGGTGTGTAGGTCAAAATGAATTGGTTTAAATGCCGTCATCAAACATAGAAATAGATTTTTGGATTAGAAATTACTGATGAGATAAATTTTCTTATCTCTTTTGGGGTAATCGCTTCAAATTTAACCATTTATGGGCATTGTTCTGTAGTCCTCTGTGGGGTTAAGAGATGAAATTATTCATATGTGTAGAGTGTCTTAAGCGTCAGTATACAGTAAACTCTAATTCCTGAGTTCAGTAGGTGAACGCAGTTCTGTTTAAAAAGCACTGTTGTATGAGGTGACTTGTGATATTTCTATTTGCCTTCAATTTTTGCACTGTAAAAACATGTCAGTCTGTGTGTCTTTGAAAGGAGCATATAGAGCTAAAGTATGGAGGTCGACTAATAATGGAGTCATTAAAGGGTTTGTAGTATTCGGGAGACTATACCTTTGCAATAACATAAAAGCCACAGCTAGTCTATGCTGTAAATGTTGATTAGTATCATCCAGCAGTACTTGTTTTTTCTAATTGAATCAGTTAATCCACTGTTTAATGGAACTTTGCTTGCTTTTTGCAGGCATCGGAGATTGAGGACGAAGGTCAAGGTGAGGAGGATGGTGAGTCCACTTGTGACTGCATGGTGTTGTTTGCTCAAAGCTACAAATGGCTGTCTTTCGTACTCGTGTTTGGCACAATATACAAGTTCAAATAGAGATACCACCTTGTGTTGTATATTGTAGTGCTTCAAATGAATTACATGCTCGTAGAAGCGTGTCCTTCTGTAACTTTTTTTTTTTTTTTTAATGCATTGGGGTATGGATGCATGATATTTCAGGCTGTCTTTTTTACTGTTGGGTCCGTGTTTGATACCACAATAGTCTTAAAAATGCCTGGACATTTTTTTGTACAAATTTAGTGCAAGAGTACCTCTTGAAGCAACCATAAAACAGTTTGGGTTCACCGACTTGGTTGAACCATTTCTGTGACCTAGTCATGAGTCGTCTGTGCACTTTTCTGTGGCTTGGTTTTGTGTGCACATAGTCCGGAAAGGGTTCTTGCATCATAAAAATAACACCACACTCAATGTCACCACCTTTATTAGTGCTCTGTGACCCACTTTTCTTCATCATGTAACCCATTCAGTGCCAAAGGTGTTTTTCCACAGAATTGGAATAAATGTTTCCATACAATTTAAACAAAGTTTAGTTCCATAGATACCCGAAGAAAGGGACTTTTTGTGACATGCGCTTAATTCGTGAAGAATGGTGAAGGTCATACTGACCATCACGGACAAAAAGAATGCACTGGTTTAAAATTTCTTTGCGTGACCAGCATACCCTCTATTGATGAGGTTGTACGTGCGTACTGGGTGTTCCATCGCTGTGCCTTTGAATTAGAGCAAGATGAGTTGACTGTGGCTAAACCCAGTCCTGGCTACCACAGAGAAGGATGAATAGAGACCTTCTGTGGACTGTTGGATAGAAATATTTGTCCTCCAGTAAGTGTTTGAAAGGCACAGGTTAAAGTCCAACATTAAATCATTGAGTGCCAGTCACCGTAAATGCCGCGCTGACCCGTTTTTAGTCCCCTCAGTGCCAGTGGCAGCATTTGTCATGCCGGACGCTGATCGTACATCTGTAAAATGGCACTTTTTTATTCTGCAGTCACTTGTTTGAAATGAATTTTACCATATGTGATTGATTTCCACCGCATCAAATCTTATTTTGCTTATTTACAATTAGTGGTTAGATTTACAGGGACAGATCTTGGCCTTCAAAATTTAAAGCCAAAGAAGGAAATAAAACAATAAATACTGCAGAAATTGACCTTACTCGTATAGAATTCAGGTTAAAATAAATTAGCCATTTGTAGATTTCTTTAGCCAAAGGGGTGAAACATTAGCATTTGGCTAATGGCACCAGCAGTCCCTGGATTTATTGCTGGCAAAACTAGTATGGGAAAAACAATACTTCAGATCTGCAGATGGAGTCGCGGCACAAGACTTTGCCTTCATCAGTGCAAATGTACAGTGAATATTCATCTGTATGTCTTGCAATCATAACAGAAACCTTCAGAAGAACTATCAGAGTCCAATCCTATGAAAATATCAATTTTTTTAAACTTTAACAGTATCAAAAATCCAGATTTGAGACTTTTACTGTGCCCAGGATCTGCTTTCACCGATGGCATGTTGTTGAGACCTGTCTGAAGTCCAAGGAGGAAGTGTTGATCTGGGAGATCTCCATGCTCCTATTGGTCCATGTGACTAATCTTCAGAGTTAATTATTCAAATAGGTTATAGGACGATCTGACTACCTCACCTACAGTGTGTAGAAAGGATTGTGTGAATAACATCTCTTACCTTAAAAACCGTGATGTTTGACCTAAATTAACCACATTGAAACCACATTTAACCAATGAAAAGCATTTTTTTCTGATGTAGACAAAAGTCTGAGCTTTCCAACAATACCAAAGTTTGGTGTTGACCAGTCTTAGGGAGGGTACAAACAAGTTCAATTTTACTGCTGTTTTTACCGATTTTGAGCCTTTAAAGTTGATTGATATACTTTATTTCTTTAAAGAGGATTAGAAAAGTAGCCAAAGGCTAATACAAATTCTTCTCCTCGTGTAAATACAAAATATTTACAAATATAGCCGTTAAAGTGCTAACAATACATGATGCAGGGTGCATTTGCTCTCAGTTTGATTAAATTTACGTTTGATTTATGTGGCAGTAAGGGATCAACTTATAAATGCCACATCATTTTGTCAACCATATGAGCCCAAGTGCTTTTTCCTACGGTATTGTGCATTCCTGGGAGTGCCAAACATTACAAAAGTTGTGTCTATAGAAAACTAATTTTACATAGATAATGAATGTCACTGTCTACAAAAGAGTAAATATACAAGAAAAATTTCATGGTTTTGGATTGTAATCGTAGAGGTAACAGAATGTATCAAAAGGAACAGATCTTTACAAATCCAAACTGATGATTGAGCAATTATCAGCCTGCTGTGCAGGTCCATGCAGCTGTGGTTGATGACATCTGTGTCACAAGTAACGTGAGCTGGCTGAGTTCCATGCAAGCTAATGGTAGTGAGAAATGAGGGCATCTAAATGTCATTTGTTTGTCAAGTGGTCACAGACATAACCTGTGAAGTGGCAGTTTGAACTCTTTTACTCTAAAGATGCCAGATATCAGGCATGTTGCCTCTTGATGTTGCACCGTAGTATTGCACCAATGCAACTGCATGCGACTTTTTCCCTTGAAAAAACTGCCAGAAGGGGTGCAGTGTCACTATTTGTCAGGGCACTGGGGGTGCAGTGTGTGCCGAGTCTGTCGTGGAAAGCAGCTGAGCAAGTCCCCTAAGGGGTTCAGACTGGACAGTAAAAAATCTGCATAATTTGCTCAATATTATCATTGTTATTGTAGCAGAATACAGTTAGCTTGATGCTGTCCAGCTCTAACCTGAGAATGTAAACTGGACGTTGATCCAGTATTGCATGATGAGAACACTGGATTGCAGCATGAGTGTACAAGTTTCAAGTTTAAATGAGGCGGAATTGCTTGAAGCTATCACACAGTGACAGTATGTTATAAATTTCTGAACAGGCTGTCATATTTTTGGAGGATGTTGAATGCTGCATGGTCGTGCAGGCCCATGACAGTGCTACTTCTTGATCAGGATATTAACCCTTAAACTGCTAATCGCTGCTCTAGTCATTTTCTCCTTACCATTAAACATATAATGGTTAAAAGATTCAGATTCCTTATGAAGATCCCTTTCGTTTGAATACTGTCAAAACTAGTCTAAAAGAAAAAGTAGTCTGTCTGAATATGCACAAATTGCCCGGAGGAAAGCTGTTGACTCGGTCTTAAAGCAGCACTTTAACAGTTAAAGAGATCAGCAAAGTGTAGGACTTTGCTTCCTGTATCATTATAATTTTGCAAAGCTGCAGTTCAGTAACTTGTTAAGACTCTCTGTCAACACACCTGTTTAAACGCCTTTTGATCTCTGTCAACACACCTGTTTAAACGCCTTTTGATGAGTAGCAGTTCTTACTCTCATACTGTTTTAAAGTACTTGAATGATGTTATCTCATCATTTACACAAGAAATGTCCAACCTGTCCACACACCACAAAAGTGCAAATCTTGCAGCAGATTTCCCAACTAAATTAACAATGAGCGGCCTTCTCGGTAAGATTTGAAATGAAAGGTTGAAGAAATGTAGCATTGATCTGTTGGTTTGCCATGAAACTCCTGGGAACTGGTAACACTGTCCTATATGTGCTTGATTGAGCAATTATATAACAAGTTGTAAAAATTGATGAGGGTTTTTTTTTTTCTCTCTTTTTGAAGAAAATAAAATTTTATGAGGACGAAGAAATGGACGTCAGCACCTTCCCGTGTTGACATTTTGTCAGATGACCTTTCGTTGTACACCCGCTGCTAACCTGGGTGTCTGTGTGTTGCTTGCTGTCGTCAAGTTTGAAATTGGAGCTTGTGTCTTCATTAAAAGCACAACCTATCTTCCCTATCCCCTCTCTCTTCTGCTCCTCTCCCCCCCCCCCCCCCCATCTCATTTGTTACATGTCCTTTTGTGAAAAAAAAGATGCGAAATTACACATTTTCAAGATCTATCCCCATTTTAAACTATTGAACTTTCGAAATGATACTTTGTCGAGCTTCAGAGGGTGTCCAGTGTATAGCCTTTGTGTACATTGTGGTGGTCATGTTGCCCAGGCTAGCATTGGAAGCACCATAATCTATTTGCATGCGGCAAATACTTTCAACACAGGGCATTAAATTTCCATTTGGAAGATCTATACATCAGTATATTGTGAATTTGCAGTGAGAGCAAAGCCATGTTGTGACAAGGGAACTTGCCTATTTGAATGGATTGTTGCATGTGTTGGATATGTGTAGTGTAAAATTCAATGGAACAGAGAAGTGAGGCTTTCAAGCCTGGTGTCATATCGCTTGTGAGTTATAAGCAGATTGCCTTCAATGTGGAATGTGATAATCGTTACAAGTGTGTTAAATCAGTAACTTTTTTACCAAAAAGTGGAAGGATAAGTAAAGGTATCTAGAAACAATGATGTTGATTCATGAAGAGCATATAGAACAGGGAAGGTAATTATTGTTGTTCATTGTGTCAAGACTCGAAAGTAGTCGAGAGTAACATAGTAACGTTCCTTTAAAATGAAACAGTTGTTGACAAATTTGCTTTGTACTAACCCCAAACAGTTTATAGGTTAGACCTTTCCCCGGTGAATGAAGAGTGAGTCAATAGCTTTCCGTGACATGGGTGTGGTGCTAAGTACCCAACCCATGCCTAGGTAGGCTGTTGACCTGATAGATGTTACCCTGAGATGTCTCGTGTATGATTGTCACTCACATGAAAAACAACAATAGGTGACTCTTGATCACCAACTGCAGCAGGATTTGTCCAGTTTAAGGGGGAACGTGTTAACGTTATGAAGTGATGTTTGGTTTGTGTTTCAGATGAGTTAGATGAAGTTGATGAGGAGGAAGGAGAAGATGATGAGGATGTAGAAGGGGAAGGGGAGGAAGAGGTGAGTAACACGTCACGGACAGGGTGCTGCCACATGCAGTCCCCAGAGCACATCGAGCGTTCAGTCCCACATGCACAGTTTTAATTATCTAAAACATGAAAGCTAACCAAGCCTAATTTTATATGAAATACATATCCTTAATTATATAATATGGGTCACCTTGACTTAAATTTCAAGGTCACAGGGCTCTAAATTTGAAAGAGGTCATTGCCTAATGATAGACCTTGTACATAGAATTGTAAATAACATTACTGGTACATGCATCTAAAGGTGAAGGTTATGGCATGTAAAATTTATTGGTTGTGCCACCAATGGTATTCATAAGGGATTTTGCTGAAGAAATGGAAAACACCCTCATGTGTAATATAGATCACCATAACTTTGTTTTTTTTTCAAGATGAAAAGGGTCCTGAAAGTTTGAATTGTATACCCCACTGTTTACCAGAGCACAAAGGCCATGGGGATTTTGTTTGGAAGCCATGTACCGTCGCACAAGTAACTGGGTTGCTGCACAACTTGAGCAGTCAATTACACGCCTTATTGAACTGTAGGGGGCCCTAGCCTATAATGGATCGATGGTCATGAAAGTTCTGGATGTGTTTTTAATAATTTTAGGGAATATAGATATCGTTATAGGATTTCACCTGTAGGGGCTTGACTCCCCTAAAGTTCAGTAAGGCCCAATTACCTTCTTCACACTGCTGTCGTCATGTGGTTAAGAAGGTACTGATTTTTACTGGCCAGCAGGGCCAGGAGGTAACACGTTTCACCACTCTTCTCCAATTTCTGCAAACCCTGGAGGAATGAACTGCTCTAGAGCTGGAAAAGATTATTTGGACGCAGACTTCTCCCCTGAAATTTGCAAATTGGGGTAAAAATTTTATTGGAAATAAATACCTTGAATCGTCTCAGGTAAGGTTAATTCCATGCAAAGGAAAACGCGTGCCTGCCTAGGAAAACCAATTGCCTTAGATCAACCTTGACTTTTTGAAATTGTCTGTGAAACGTTTACACGCCTTTGAATGTGTAGATAAAAAAAAAAACAACACTTATTTCATTAGTCAGAAATACCTATAGTACTTTGGTATCATGACTGAGTCATGATGCTTTTTACAATAATTTATTATTATAGGCCATTTTGCCCATACATGCCATTCACTGTACAAAATATCTGAGTGACATTATTTTGTTGGTTTCTGCAGGCAATTCATAGAGACTTTAGAAAAGAACAAATCAGGAAATGTACTCAGTGAAATTGAATAAATATACTGTGGTCCTTTATAAATCTGCTGTTAATTGTACAGTTGTATGTGTGTTTGTGTTCAAACAGTGGTACCTGCTGTATGTGGCCACTCCTGCCAAGAAAAAGTGGCCATATACAGCAGGTGACCTGTCACCACAGGTAAATTTAACTAAGAAATTGACTCCTGTATCTGAGCCTAGTGACTACAAAAAGCAATGCGGCTGCTGATGGCAGTCATTGCATACGGCAGGTACCACTGTACATATATTTATTTATTTGTGTATGTATGTACTCTTGCTGATCACTTCATGAGAAAAAACAAACTGTTCTTGCAGGACTTAGAAGAAGAGGAGGAGGGAGGGGAAGAAGACGATGCATGAGGATACAAAAGACACTTGTTGACTACCTACAGATGGGCACAGAGGCCGACATCTACCAGTGTGGACTGGGACTCTGGCGGGTTAGGGGGGAGGGCATATTGACGGGTAGGCGGGCAAGGGATTGGTCCTCATCTCCAGGACAGTACAACAGGGGCACATTGTTAGGCTACCTTGAGGTCTCAGTGAGTCCGTGAAGCCGGTTGGACTGGACCAGCAAATATTGTGTGGAGAAACCAGTGCTTCACATTGCGGCTCCAAGCCCAATATATACATATATTTTTTCTTTTGTACTTTGTGAATATACATTCCCACAGTTGAATGAGAAGTTTGTGTAGCAGACAGCTTGTAAATGACATCACGGCTCATGCAAGGTTCACCTTCCTCCCATTGTACAAACTTTCCTGCTAAAGTTGTTAAGCATGAAATATTCGCTGCAATTCAACTGCCACAGGCGTTAAGTCATTTTACTCAGAATTCATCTGCTTCGGCTGAAAACCCAAATTGTCTTTGTGTCTTACCACATCCCAGGCTGTGGTTAAAATGTTGACATCTCGCCTCCAGAAACCAAGCAACGTAGCTTGCTTGGCCTCATACTCCTTCACATGCAATAAGCTATCCTACTTTAGTAATCTTCTCAGCCAATTTTAGTTGATTTTTTTTATACATTTTAAGACGGCCTGACCAGCAGTAGATGGCTGAATGATGATAATTGTGGACAGGGGGTGTCTGCAACGTCAAGGACCGAGACCTGTCAGGGAGGGGAAAAAAAAATCTGTATAGTTTTGTAGCAGTGGTTGATGTGGCTTTTGCACTTAATATTGCATTTACTTGGTAGAGGGATGCAAGAGGACCAGCATGGGCTGCCATGGTATACTGGGAGGTGTTGCAGCCACCATTGTGTGGGTCTGTGATGCCAACAGTCTTCAGTAGAAACCTTTAGTCCACCCCCAATTTGTGATTGGATTTGAAAAAAAAAGGAACCATATAGTTGGGCTAGCTGTGCGTACCCGGACAAGGGTGTAGATACCAAGTCAGGGATTTTACATAAATTGGTAAATTTACTCATCACATGTTATCTAGATGGATGTCTTGCTGTGAATGAATTGTTACTCTTCTCCACCAGATGTCACTTCAGTTGTCCATCAGATATATCATTTATTATTCTGCGTTAAATGCATTTTTTCAACACTGAATGTTAGATTTAAAGTATAAAAAGAAGCTTACTGAGCTTTAAAATAATATATAGGCAGGGACCCCATGTAAATTTTACAATTGGGCAATGGGTAACAAATTATGGGAAAAAAAGTACAGTGTGTAGTCAGTGTGTATGAAGAGTATATTTATTGCTTTCTGTAACATCCCCGACTGAGCAGTGATCATATGGTTTTAACTTCAGTTTAAATTACACCAAAATGAATCTTGTACCTGGCGTGAAAGTCTGCTGTTACTATTGGTGTTGTTCAAAGTTGCAAGAAAGGAAGCAAAGAAGAAAAAAAAACTAAACAAAGGTTGCGTGTGTCAGATGTTTGCAACCCCCTGTATCACTTGGATCGGTGGGTGGATCCCCAGGACCTGCTCAAGATTACGCTGAAAGGAGCCGATCAAACAATTGGCATGGGAGCAGGCGTGTGCTACTCCCCAGCGACAGGCTGTCTTCCTCCTCTTCATTTTGTTGACCAGTATGTCAGCTGGTACCTTGGTGGCCATTGGTGTTTGGCAATGACAGTAGTGCATGAGACTTGCCAGCGTCGGGTGTAGGAACTTCAGTTGTAGGTAGGGTTTTGACCACTTCACTGGCACGCAAGCAATGACATAGGAGGAGACTAGCCAATTTTTGTTGTGCACAGGTAAACTAGAACGGTTGACATTGTTAAAGGGGTAAGTGCATAATGCATTGTTATTCCTGCTGTGATCAACAAAGATCTTGAGGACAGGAGATCAACTAAAATCATTATTCAGTTGTGGTAGTGAGTAAGGCTTATAGATTAAAAAGTGATAATGCTAACATCTGAAAATTATATATTTTCAATGCATGATCCAGAGATTTCAATTCTGACTAAAGTGTTAACTTTGAAGGCTGATTGTTGAATAAGCCCATCTGAAATGTGCATCAAATGTGATATCTTGACAGATATGAAAATGCGTTCCTGCAGGTTGCATCATATTCCAATATTTTCAGTAGACTTCGTATGGACTTCTGAAGGCCAAAATGGCCAATGGAACATATTTATTTGTGTTTATGAATTTGAAAAACTGAAGCAAGTGTTCACACCTTTTTAGGCTCCTTCAAATTTGAAAGGCCCTGCTTGAAAACTAAATGAAATATAAAAACAAAATCCAGGGACTTGATTTTAGTCAGACAGATACCCATAATTAACATGCACAATTCTTTACAAACATGTAGCAGTTGGCTCGCCAACTTGAAATGTAACTCAGATTTGAAATCTGGTGATATGCCCATTTGAAAAGTACTTTTCAATCTAAGAGACTTGCACCAGTTTCTCAAAAAAAAAAAAATAATGGTGTATCTCTTGTCCTCGTGATTATTTCCATTGCATGTCAGTTACAGCTTTTGTGACAAAAGTTCCTTGAGCAGATCCTTGGTTACTCCCTGCTTTGGTGCTTCAGACCATCAATGTATTCATAATAACCCAGGGTGGCAGCTGACCTACACCAACACTTGTCCATTAGTATGGACACCAGGATTCTCTACACCAGTCTAGACACCATCGTCATGTGCACCAGTCTCCTCGTACACCGGCATCCGTGCTTTGTGTTGAGCATACTTCTGTTGTACTCCGTGCCCCAGTAGCTATGTGTTATTTTCGAAGGGATAATTTGACATCTGAATGGAGTATGAACAGTCCTTTGTATTTCACCATGGAACTTCGTAATAAAAGATAGTACTTTAATATAAAACTTCAGTTCAAAGCGTTCTCTCTTTCTTTTTGCTAAAGGTCATTCAGTAGTCCCTCCTTTGAAAAACCACTCCTTTGGGAGACCACAGTTGTCAGGTCTTTCTGTAGTACTCTTCATGTTATTTATACCTCCTTTGAGGGACCACCTGCTTTATGTGACCACATTTTGGGTGGCACTAGGGGCGGTCTCTCAAAGGAGGGACTGCTGTATTTATAAAATAAAATGATCCGTGCCTCATGTCCAGGTATGGATGAAAATGAATAGGTCAGTCATAAGCAAATGCCAGAACTTTTTAGCTCAGCTGAGCTTGTAGGATGGGTCGGCATAACTTTTCTGACGTCTGCACCAAAAAGGTGGGCCACATTTACTTCAAACTTTGTTAGGATCTACCTTGGGTCGGCCCCCAACAGGTTTTCAGCTCTGCTGACCATATGTCTTGGAGCTTATGCGATCATTAGTGTGACCGTCTCTCCATCTGTCTGTAAACCGTGGCTTGTCTACATGATGGCATCTTTTGGGGTATCTTCAAAGCATGAAAATCTAGGTTCATTTTGTTCTTAGCACCATGTACTGGATTATGTTGTACAGGGGGCCAAAAAGTGGGGAAAAAATTAAAATGCTCGGGTATGTTTGATTTACAATGCATCCCCCTGAAATTGTCACAGATATTCTGGAGGCAATTACGTATAATCAGAACCATAGTAGTGGCACCACCTCCAGGTGAAAAAAAATCAAAGTATTTGGTAAAATTTATTAAATTCGTTATCTTGAGAAACTAAAGGACTTAATTTCACCAAATATACAACAAATGTTTATTGAGTGAAAGTGCAATATAACATAATCTGGATGAGTTTGACCTACTATCTCAAGGTCCGAGAGAATACATGTCGGGGGGGGGGGGAGGGAATGATATCTTGTGGTAGTCCTTATATTTGAATTTGTGGACACGCATCCATGTACTAGTACAGAGGTATACAAACAAAACCCTTACAAGATGTGCAGTCATGGTGGTGCCGCTGGTGGTAATTATTGGAACTAACATACTGTCAAAAACAGTAAATTCATTGTGATGGTAAAGTAAGACTATAAAATTGACACCAAATATGTGTTTGACGAATGTTCAAATTTTGGGTGACCATGACCCATTTTTCAAGGACAAGGACTTCGTAAAGGACACCCAGGTGATGGTTATTATGTCTGTGTGCAAACACGGACATTCTGTTTATGTTGAGTTTATTGTTTTTAGAATCGTTCTTTACCAGTAATTTTGTATGACATTTTTCTCAGACAGTATTACACTTAGGAAATCTTGGGTATCATAGATCCATACTTGAAGTTGAGCCTTTTAACAAAGAGAATAGTTTGAACATTATGCAAATTAGGGTCATTTAAAACTTCACAACCCACAAAAATGAGTCTGTTAGCGGGAGACATCTGGTGGCCAAAAGGTTCACTTCAGGGTGTGACATGCTACGTGGTATGGTAGCTAGTGCTATCTGGTGGCTGAAAAATGTAGTTCAGAGTATGGGAAAGTGTCTAGGGCAAAAGTTCTCTGCAAGTGGCGAACAAGCTAAGACCTGGAAAAGTCAAACTTGAAAGCATGCAACTCCATATGTGTGGAAAAAACAACATGCAACTGAAGGAGCAAATACATATTAATGCCTATATGCCCCACAGCCTGCATGGCGGCTGTCAATAGAGAGGGGCCAGTCATAGATGTGGGCTGCAGTATGTCCTGCTATGTGGATGAAATGTCACACTTAGAGATGTCCCCAGGGCATAAATTGGCTCCTTGCTCTTGCAACACTGAAGCAGCCAAATTTTGTTCTAACATTTTGACAACAATGGAAGAAGTTCAAAATGCATGCCACAGCTGCACGGTACTTCACACCCTGCAGTAAGATGAACAAGGTGTGTCCTCAAATGCCTGCTGTGTCTTAACCATCTACATAGCAAATAATCAGATATGCGAACAGAAAGCTGCAAGAGCGTTCTCAAGTTCCAAGGCATCCTGAAGCCCCGCCATCAGTTTCACCAGTGACAGCATGGTAGAATGGTTTTCATGGCAACTTACTGAAACAATTGACTGCCTGCTTTCAAAGTTAAATTAGGACCTGGTCTTGCAGCAAATGAGGAAAAACTCCCAACAACTGTGTAATAACTGAGGTTCTCCACAAAATACAGAGCATCACATTCTGTTCATGTTAAGCAGATCTCTAAGGCCCAAACAACTGAAGGCCCCCATGATTAAGCTGCTGGGGTATCTGAGTCAGGCCTTGGTTCGAAGAGACCACTGGATCTCAGGCTCAAGAGGCCTGTAATGGGGTATTCTGCATTACATGATCGAGGTGTGAGCCCAGTTCACCAAGCATAACAGTAACAGTCTTTCAGTCCACAATGACTGTTTTTGACAACTTTATGGGATTCATAACCACAAAACTGGAGTGTAGAACAATTCACTGTGTGGATCAGGGTCATCATGGTGACTTGCTCATTCATGTAGTGGTAGACTTTTGATGTTTTGTTTTCTTCCTGTAATCTGGGAAATGAAACCTGTTCTTCACAGGTACTCTAGTGTCTGATTATTTCCGTGTGCCAACACAGACATTCTGCTTTTGTTGAGTTTCTTTATTTCTTTCATTCTTATTTTCTTCCAGTTCTTAAGCAGCAATTTTGGCCAACAATTTTCTCGTACCCTATGACACTAAGATGTACATATACATGTATATGCACATGTAATTGACTGCTGATGACCAATCATATAGCCTGTTACATGTCTGGTGTATCAAAAAGTTTTACATGCAGGTCTGCTATTGATGCTCCTAATTTGCATCATTTCAACTTTACTGATAATGTCCTGGACACACTTCTCAGATATTCCGGCTTTCGTGGTGTCTGAGAGCTTTAACCCTCAGGACACTATGCATTTTGTAACTCTGTATTTGAAGCTGATATATCGGCTCTTTGGGCCCAGAGGGTTAATTGCTCTGGACAAAATTAATGATGTAGGAGCCTAAGATGTGAAAATGAAATGGTACATCTCTGCATAATAGTTTGGAAGATAGATAATCAACATTTAATTTTTTTTAGTCCCCCTTTTAGGTATTAATCAAAACTTTACAGCTTTTGTTCATGGTTCACTGGATGTTTCTGCAGCATAAGCCTCTGAATTGAAGTTGGAATGTCATCTCTGCCTGTAATAATTTTGAAAATATTTAACATTTAAACTTTTTTAATGCCCCTAAATATCATAGAGTAAAATTTGACTACTTTAATTTTGGTTTAGGTCTATTGGATGTGCTTAGAGCACGAACTAATGAATTGAAGTTGGAATATGGCACCTGTACCTAGAATAGTTTTGAAAATATTTAAAGCTTAAATTTCCAAATGGTCCTAATTTGCCAGAGATTTCAATACTGCCCCCCATCTCCTTTTAGAAGCCATGTATATCCTGCCAAGTTTGGAGTTTTTGCATATAATGGTGTACTGATGATGCACAATAATTATTCAGTGACAGCCAATCAAGGTCACCAGACTCGCTCAGCAGACAAAAGTACTGAGTTCAGATTAGCCAAAATAGTTTACCACAAAGTTCTGTACAATATTTGGAAAACAAACTAGGGTGCAGACACAGTTATCATAAAAAAGAAAAAAAAAAAAAAACTTAAAGTCAAGTAAGCTGAAGTAGCTTGCATCCATGTGTGTATGCCTTTCTGATGATGCTGAAAGTACAATTGTGCATTGAAGTGTCCGCAAGTTAAATGACCTTTATGCATGCAAATTCGTTAGTGAGGAACATTCAGGAACATCGAATTATGATTGAGGTTGAGCACAGGCACTGGAAAACTTGACATCACCTGTGTGTCACCCCAATCCACCAAATCAAGTCTACTCAAACACAACATGCCACTAAGAAAACCCAACAAATTGAATTGCTTCCTGGCATAAAGTAAAAGCAAGAATTGTGGTTATGTAAGCTCCTTTGTGTGTGACTGGTATGTAACTAATTCTAATGGTGTGAACCCTCCTTACTGGAGCTAGAAGGTGTGCCTGTGTGACTCCTGCATAACTGTCAGTAGATAATTAGTTGAGTTATTCTTGGCCAGATCAGAAAGTTGCCGCGAAAACCATTCAACCATGCAGTCAACGGGTAAAACTGGTGCCCAGGTTTTTCTTTGGCCCACATATCTGGTTATTTGCTGTATAGATGGTAACCCCCTCCCCCCCCCCCCCCCCCCATTTCTAGGCTGGTCATATTGTGTGTGCGTCCAGTTTGCGTCTGCAAATATTGAACCTAAATATTTCCAGGTTTAAGAGTGAGGAGCCAATTAATCCCTGGGGATCTAAGTGTGCAGCCCAGGTACTACAGCCTACATGTATGGCTGGCCCCTCTCTGTTGCCAGCCACTGTACATGCTGTGGGGTACAGTGTCGTTAACAAATATTTGCTCCTTCAGTTGCATGTTAGCTCTGCACGGGTCACAGAGCTAATGCAATCACTCATGTCTGTCCATCCTTCCTTCTGTCTTCTCTGCAATTCTTACTACCTATTTATGTGTCTACGTGGGTGCAAAAGTAGATGTATTTCATAGATGTCCGTACACTTTTTGCTTGTGAGTGTATGATTTAATTTAACGGAAATTATAAGCCCAAATGTGTCGAAAGGTATGAAATTCTGCATCTTGAAAAGTATGTGAATTAGATATGCCAAATTATAGGATATATAGACCATGTCCAATGCAGTATGTTATATCAGTGACCTTGGCCTATTTTGTTAGGTCACCAGGCCTGTAAAGTTAAAAGGGATGATCTTGTAATGGAAGGATGTAGCTTAGTTATCAATGGCAACCTAGAGAATCGAGCCTCCAGATCAAACTTGCACTTGATTGCATTGTATATAAAACTGTACATGGTGACCTAGTTTTGAGAATCAACGTGACCCAGTGATTATGGACTTCGGTGCTTGTCCAAGTTTATTGTGTTTCATGAACAGCTCAAAAGTTTTGAATTACCCGATATGGACAAACAGATTATGTATGGAAAGCTGGATGTGGGTTGCACATTTTGAACATAACACTTTTTTAACCCTGAATGTCAAGGTCAAATGGCCAGTTGGAATATAGGGGTTATCTTGTGAATGCTCTGCATCTCACAGATTTTAGTTAGGGATGGTTCAACATTTTCATCATTTTTGAATTAGTACTTACAGTACGCAAGGGGGAGGGGGTTAAATGGGTCTGTACACTTTCACAGGATATGGAAAATGATGGTCACGAAATGGAAAAATGGTCAATTTTTGGCCTGTTTTGTGCAATTTTGCTATGATTTGGGGGGGGTCATCATTTTTAAAGTACTAATTTGGGGGGAGGGAGGGGGGTCATGAAATTTAGTACCCTAAGTACCAATTCAAAAATGATGATAATGTTGAACCATCCCTTAGGCCTGTATAATTTTCAGGACTTATAAAGTGTATGAAAATCTATGTTGACGTCAATGTTTGTGGTGCCACCTACAGTATTGTGTAATATATGGGTTCAAATGTGAAAATCTTGTGACCAGTCCAGCATCCTTAATTTTTTATGGATCTTCATGAAATTCAATGGGACTATAGAAGAGGTCTACATCTTGATTGCTTATGATACTAGTGGTGACACCTATATTTGACGGAAATTAAGAGTTAAAATGTCTTGAAAGACACAAAATTCACGTCTTGGAAAAATAATTGAATTAGACATGCCAAATTTATAGGATATATAGACCATGTCTAATGCTGATATGTTGTATATAAGATCAGTGACCTTGATCTATTCTGGTAGGTCAGCAGACGTGTTATGTGGAAACACGTGATTTTGTACTGGCAGGGTGTAGCTTGGACATCAATGGCAAAGAGAATTGAGCCTCCCGATCAATGTTGCACTTGAGTACATTGTATAAATGTATATAACTCTACTTGTTGGCCTATTTCTTGGGTTATCTTGGCCCAATGGTTGTATCTTCTTGACCTACTTTTGAAGGTCATTAGGCACTTAGGAAAAGAACATTCAACTCAATATCTTGATAGAGAATAGGTGGATGATAGACACCAAATGTACCACATATGTGTATCATGTGGAAGTTTGATATTACATAATATGGATGACCTTGACTAATTTTACAAATGGTGGATGCATGGAGTACATTTAGGGAAATGATTTTATGGTGATGGTGCCCTTATCAAAACAACTATGTGATCCCAGTCAGTTCCCAGCCAATTCGTGCCTGGTAACATGTATATGGGAATTGGCTGGCATTGGGTGCCAACATTTTTGGAAAAAAACTAGGTCAAGTGTGACCAGCCTTTAGCTATATGTGGATTGTCAAAGTGTGTCCAGCCATTTCCCAGATAAAACATGTGGCTGTCAAAGTGTGTCCAGCCAGTTCCCAAACATGTGGATGTCAAAGTGTTCTACACTTGTAACAATGGTCAGCAGTGCATTAGGCCCATGGGCATCTTGTTCATACATACGAAGTCTCATGCTGAAGTCAACACTTTAAGAGAAGTGTTGACTTTTCCAGTTCTTAGGTTGCTCTCCACTTACAGATCACTTGTTGCCTAGCAATCTTCCCACACCCTGAGCTGCACTGTTCAGCCACCAGATGTCACTAGTTACCAGATCAAACCAGTGTGTTGCTTAGCAAGCTTGCCACACCCTGAACTGAACTTTTTTGGCCACCAGATGTCCAGATCCATTTTTGCAGGTTTTGAAGATTCAAATGGCCCTAATTTGTGTAACTTTGATAAGGTTCAATCCTCTTTGTAAAAAGCCTTTACTTCATGTATGGATCTATAACTATACCAAGTTTGGAGTTTCTAATCTAAGTGTAATAGTGTCTAAATTGTTGGACAAAAATCTGCTTAAAAGAAGAAAAAAGAAAGAAACTCAACAAAAACAGAATGTCTTAGTTGGCACACAGAGTGAGATATAATGATACCAAATATACCTCAAATGTGTACTCTGGAAATTTAGTATAGCATAATATGGAGAAACCCAACAAAAACAGAATGTCTGCGTTTGTACACACTCATAATGATACCAAATGTACCACAAATGTGTATTATGTGGAAGTTTGGTATAGCATGATGTGGATGACTTATTTTTTCAGGTTATCGAGGGAATACATTTCAGGAAATGAGTTTTTGTGATGGTCGTCAGCAGAGCATTAGGCCCATGAGCCTCTTGTTTCAAATGGTCATGATGCAGTGATTTTAACCTCAGCTCACTTGTCAGCCAGTGGAGGTAATGCTGTAGGTCTTTGGTGTGGGGTCCACAATTTACTTTTTCAACTTATCCAAAACTATCAGTCCGATTCACTTCAAACTTGGTGGGAATGTACGTTGGGTGGGTCTGCACCAAATTTCTTCAAATGATTATGCTCCAGTGATTTTTGGATTCAGTGTGAAATTTGTTGTTTTATTTGTTGGGAAAATTATAAAAATCTTATCCAAAACTGCATGACAATTTCTTCAGAATTGCATCGGGACACTTCTGGAGACCTTAGACTTTAATCTGTTCAAAAAGGGGCACTTCAATTAATTTTCTTTTCATTTTTTCAAACAGATTCTTGTGCATATTTACTTTTTTTGGTATAATTAGTGTTCTTTTATAAAGTGACTCCTGAACTGTAGGATGTGAGGACTGATAATACAAAAGGCGATGATGGTCCTAAACAATACAATAGTGACCTTGATAATCTGAAGTTCAGAGGACCACTTCAGTTTGTGCGTCCAGGTCAGCAGAGCACAGGACTGTGACAGCCCTCGTTTTATGACTTTTGTAACTTGGGTACTTGTTGGCTGATGCATACATTCCTATTGATTACTATGTAAGTAAATGTGGAATGCAATGTTTCATTCACATTTTTTTTGCATCTTCAAAACTGTCAGCCAGGTTCACTTCAAACTTGGTGGGGATGTCCCTTGGCTATGTCTCTATGGAATTTGTTCAAGTGGTCATGGACCAGTGATTTTGTTTGTTTGTTTTGTGTTTGTGTGTTAAATATGAAAAAAATTCTCCAAAAGCGTTCACCCAATTGCATGAAATTGCACAGGTACACTTCTGGGGACCCACAAATCTTCATTTGTTCAACAGGTGGCACTGTGTGTCATTTTAAAGTGTCTAATTTTTTACCAATTTTTGTGTTTTTTAAGATATTTTGAACTTGTTCTGCAAAACTGCAAACTTAATGGGATCTATTAGTGGTGGAGTTTCTTCAAATAGTCATGCAAAAGCAATTGTTTAATTTAATTTTTTGTTCCTTTTTTTGGGAAAATCTTTTTTTAAAAATCTACTATTGTTTTCCAAAAAAAAAATCAACTAATGGGTTTTCTTTTGGTGCTGTTAATTTTGGCCTTGAGTGACCTTGAAAGGTAAAGCTGACATATTGGCTTATATCTTGGTACTGATGGGTCCTTGTCCCACTTTGTTTGAAAAATAATGACTCCTGGACTGTCTGAGTGAAGACTATACAGTGATGATGTCCATACTGAAAGGTAACTGATATTATTTGGAAGGTCATGGAACCACTTCCATCTGTGAATGTGATGCCTGCTGAACACAGGACTGTCACAGTTCTTTAGTGCATGAATTTTTGTGATTTTAGTTCTGCTGACCACAGCTTGCAGAGCTTATAGCATCACATATCTCTTTGTCCTTCCCTTCGCAAACTTACAATACAGTCCAAGTTTTCCAGGTAGATCGATGTAACTTTCAGGACTTACAAAGGTGTGAAAATCTAGACCCCTATCAAGGTTTATGATACCACATGTACCACAAATGTGTATCATGTAGAAGATTGATATTGCATAATATTTGGAACTTACAGTGGGAGTAAAAATCTAGGTTGAGCTCCATGTTGTTATGCCACTACATTCTTAGGTTATACATGGGCCAAAATGTGCACATTTTGAGAAAGCTGTTTTTAACCTCAGCTGACTTGATTTTTTTTATTTTTGTATGTTTTTCGTTACTTGTGATGTGCTCTCCAGATCCATCACTCAGATTAAGTTGGAAATTTGGGGATATGTTCCTTGTGAAAGGGTCAAGCAAAGCTGTTCACCAGGTAGCACTGCTGTGGATTCCTGATTTTTAAAGATTTTTTTTCAATTGGGGTACTTATCGGTAAATGCACCTTTCCTATTGCTTACTATGCAAGTCAATGGGCATTCTAATGGTAATTCTTATTTTGGACATCTCTGAAGAAACTGTGTGTGAGATTCACTTCAAACTTAGTGTACCTTGGTGAGTCTCTACCAAGTTTGTTCAAATGGTCACGCTCCAGTGACTTTTGGATTTTTTACGATTTTTTCTTCAAAGATCTTTTAAAAAGTTTAATAGGAAAGTTTAAAATGGGAATTTCTTGTAATGGTTATAACTTAAATAATTTTGGCCAGATTTGTGCCAAACTTGGTAGAGATGTACCTTTTATAAGTGTCTACCTATTCTGTGCAAATGATCATGCTCCAGTGATGTTTGGACCTTGACCTCATTCCCAAGGTTACAGGACAACTGACACTAAATTTACTGTTCACTTGATAACTTGAGATGTGTTTTCAGTTTGGACCTTGATGTTGCACATGTGAATGTTTCTCTATGAAGGTCATGCTTAGACAGTACACGAGTGACCTTGACCTCGTTTCTTGGGTCACAGTGCAACATACGTGAATTTTACTCTTCACTATAACTTGAGAACTACTTGAACTGCGACTTTGTTGTTGCACATGTTAGTGTTCTTCTATAAAGGTCAAACTTACTCAGAACATGGGTGATCCTATCCAAAGTTCACAGAGCTGCAAGTGTGATGGATGTCTAGGTCAACTGAGCATGGGCTGTTCACACAATCCTCCTGTTGCAAGTTTTGGAGGCACACAAATTTATTTGCTTTGAAGCAAATCCTCTTTTCTAGTTAACATGTATTTCTCTATACAGAATTTCTTGAATTGGCAATCTGTGTGTAATAAATTTCCAGATATCTCGTGTGGTTATACATGCATGTCTTGTGAGGTGGGTATAACTAATGTAGGATACAGTAGCAGGTTTCGTTTCATGAAGGCTGTTTGACAAAATTTTGCAGTTTCTTTGATGATTGGGCCTTCAGCAGTCATGAGGCATATGAATTTATGATTGCCAATGGGCCCTCCATGAAATTGCCGCCAACCTGGTAGCAGTGTGTTGAGAGTAGAGACGCGGTCTGTTTCCACTCTTCTGGTCCTAGAGATCTAGCAAGACCGGTGCATCATGAAAAACATGATGGGGGTGGGGGTGGGGGTAGTTATATGGTTCTGTAAGGCAGTGTCCCTAAAATTGGTTCGCTGGCTCTCGACCTAGCAGATGTCAGGGACATCCACCCAATAAAAATCCGAAAGAAGGTCAAGGCTTATGGTACTCTAGGTATGCTGACCTACAGACTACATCTAAGTCTAAACCCCAAGGGCGCCATAAGCTGGAACATGGCGGCTGCCCTCAGGTGACAAGGGAAGTCTGAAGGACAAGTATCAGGAACCTATGCAAAGGAACCTTTTATGCTGGCAAAGGCGTAAATGCCCTCCTTACAGCACCATTAAGTCATGCAAGTAGTGCTCAGTGAAAGTCGTAGATGATCCCCTGTGGCAAGCCCAGGGGATATTGACAACAGCGAATTTTCTTGGGGGACACCAGGAGGCATTAAGGCTCACACCTTGTGAGCTCTAGCCGAGACCTGCTTCAGGGCCAAAGGCCTATCCAAAGTGTTCTACTTGCCCTTCAAGATGGTCTCCTTAATCCAAGATGAGATCCTGTTTCGGCAGACCCCTGGCAGCATCTGTGCACGAGAGATACCAGCGCAGTGCTCTGACCCAGCGCAGGGCTCCTTCCTTAGCGGGAAGAGGCGTATCCATCACACAAATGGTGAAACCTATAAAGGTCATAATGGATCTCGAGCTACTTGGTTCTTTGCAAGGACTCCTAAGTCAGGGCTCAGGGTCACCTGTTAGTGGTCAAATGACCATTGAATTCGGTCATGTGCCAGAGCTTGGATCTTGCTTCTTCCAACCCCAGAAGTAAGTGTTAATAGAAAACAAGTGTTTCACATCCAATTCTTGAGGTCTACCCAAGAGGGGTCCTCTAGGCACTCAAAAGGCCACCTCTTCAACATGACCAAGACCAGCGGGAGGTCCCACCATTGTTGGACCTGCCTATCAGCCAGTCTGTCCATGTAGAAGGACACTACGAGCATCGACAGATAGGGATGGCTCCCTATTCAAACGTCCAGGATGTTCGCCAGAGTTGAGGAGATGACGGACTGAAACCCTTCCATAATTCTCGAGCTCTTACAGAGGACCTCCCACTGGTACAGCAGTAGGGTCCACAATGGGCGGGGACCATGGATGTATTTTCCAACTGGCACACAAATCTGAAAACACTTTCCATTGAGCCAAATAAACCGCTAGAGAAGAGTCTTGATGTCCCCCTCTGGCAATTCTGCCTGCCACTGATTCCGAGAAACCTCTGTGCGACAACCCCAATGAGTGGAGGTTGAGCCCTTGAGGGTCACTTGTCTGCAGTTGCACCAAAAGTTTCAGCCATGCCGGTAAACATAGCAGTGCCTCAATGCTTAATTCCAGAGGTCCAGAGACCAATGTGTCCTTGGTTGCCAGGAGGCGACTAAGATCAGGTTGAAGTTGTTGGACCGAACCTTCCGTAGGACACTTGGGAGGATCTGCATAGGCAGAAAGGCGTAAGCTCAGAGATTGCTACAGTCCATGGCTAGAGCATCCACCAGTAGGGCCTGGGGATCCAGGCCAGGCAACATGTAAACCAGAAGTTTTGAGTTTGCGCTTGTCATGAACAGATCCACATTTGGGGTAACCCACCTAGCCCCCATGGCCTGAACAACCAGCGGGTGGAGCGACCACTCTGTTCCTACTGGCCAACCTTGTCTCCATAGTTGGTCAGCCTGGACACTTAGTAGTCCCGGGACACATGTGCATGCGGACATTGTGTTTGGAACACCATCCAGTAATGCATCCAGCCAACTCCGTCAGCTTTCGGAGAGAGTGACCCGCCCTGCCGGTTGAGGTAGGCGATCATGGTCCTGTTGTCGTATGCAACAAGAACGTGTTTGTGCTCCACTAGGGTCCGGGAATAGAGGAGTGCTAAGCGTATTGCCTCCAGTTCCAACAAGTTTATGTGCTGGGATGTGGACTGCATGGGCCAAAGGCCCGAGGCCATCCAACCCTTCACAGCTCCCCAGCCAGACCAAAATTGAGTCCATGTACATAGTGAGTTGTGCCTGAAACGGCATCAATGTCTGTTCCGATATGACGTTCTGCCTCCCCTACGGTCCACCAGATGAGGTGCTGGCAGTCCTCCAGGAGTACTGGCACCGACGCTTGGTAGTCCTGGTCCATTGACCATTTGTCCCACAGAGATCCTGCAAGGGATGATGGTGTAGGGAAACCTGAGAGTCAATTGAGGACAGGGAGTTTAAAATGAGTCCGAAATGCCTTGAGGATCACCTGAAGTCTGTCCCACCTGTCTTCTGAATGTTGACAAATGAATGCCACCAGGTGGAACTGGATGAGCTCCTCCTCAGTGTTGATGTCTGAAGACCCGACACGAGGTACCCCAAGCCTTATCCAACAGCTGTTTGTCCAAGGCAGATGGAATGGCTGCTTGTGACAGGAGCAGGTCGGTCACCACGTCTTGTGCTGGGGATGATACCGACAACTTTCGCATAAGTCGTTGCCACATCAGCAGCCCACATCTGCTCCTCCCAAGAAGGGTGAGAGAGTGGGGCTTCTGGGTGGGGGGCTCTGAGTGGGGGCCAAAGCTGCTGCCAACTCGGTGGTCTGTTGGTCGGAGGGCACCAGCTGGAGTTGTGAGAACTCCAGAGCCTGAGGGCTGAGTGAGAGCTGGTTAAAAATGGAGGCAGCAAGCTGCTGTGCCGAGATAACCAGCTCAGACATGGCAGGAATGACAGCAGGGACAGATAAAGATAAAGTCTCTGTCTGCAACCACTGCTCCTTGTGGAGCTTAAGGTGGAAGGTCTGTAGCTGGCACCTTTGGATAACCTCTAATCACTTTTTGATATTTTTGGATAGTCTGATACTTAAACTACATGCTCTCAAAAACTCAATTGTGTGAACATAAAATTTATATGAGATAATTGATATCAAAACTTTTGTTTACTATGAAAAGTTTAAACAGTGCCGGTCACATGGGTTTGTTTGCAATGGCATGATAATGAACCATGTCATTGTTTGCACAGTCATTAGTCCATGACCCCTGGAAACCAATTGAGCTATTGACAAGGGTCACTCATAGGTAACCATTAGCCGTGGAGATAAGAATGGGCCAGTTCAGACTAATCATCACCATTGTTCTGATTACTTTGAAATTCTCCATTGATGTAAAAACAAATTAGCACAATCCACTTACTGGTCCCCAAATATGGAAAGCTGCATGTGAACCCACACGCAAACAATACAAGTGTAGTGTTCCCAAGTTAAAAAAAATTGAGATTTAAGCCACAAAATATACTTTTGTTTAATGACAACATCACAGAGGTAAAGATAAAAGTTTATTTCACACAATAATTAAAACACAGGACAGAAGAAATGAGTATGTGTCATATTACAGCCATAAATGTGTAAGAACTGGCAACTTTTTCTTTCAATACGATTTTCTCGGAACTTTTTTGCTCAACCTCTGCAATTTGTATCTCGCTTCACAAACGTACGAATTGCCCTATCACATTAAAATCAACAGACATTAAAAGAAAAATATCATATCCAGGAACGGTTCCCAGGATTTTTGTTTTCTGACAACCCCTTCCGTGACTTTGGATCAATTTATAGAAGGAAAATGAACAACCTGTCAGGACTAAATTAAAAATTTTATAACTTTTTATTTATGCTATTTCAGGAACAACCATTGAATTGGATCCTGGACATTGATACATATTTTAAATTTCTTCTGATTTCAACTGGAAAATAAAATTCTGTGACTTCTGCGTGAAAAATGTGAAAATCCTACCAAGTCAGAAAGAATGCTATAAAATCTCAAAAAATTCCAATCCTGCAAAAAAACTCTATGGATACAAATCTATGGATATGTAGTAATCAGAAAATATATAGGTTTAATGTACTTCTGAAAAAATTAAATGGGTAATTGCGATCCAAAGTTGCCAGTCTCACTGCGCACTAGCTTCACAGCTTCCACCCTAAGTTTCGCTTGCCTCACAAAGGAGGGAGGCAGGCTACCCAGCTTGAAGTTAGGATGCAGCGGAATCGCCAGCTGCTCGATCCAGGTTGGGCCTGGAGGGGAGCAGCCCCTTGTCTTCACCTCGCCTTACACAAAACCACCATGTACATGTATGCTCTCAAGAACACCTGCGAACAAGTTGTTGGTGACAACCGGAACAGTGTTCATGGTTGTCTCAGAATGCCATGTAGCAGTTCCATGAATGCATCTACTGACCTTTTCCCAACAAAGGAGAAGTGGTCACTACATCGACACTTACTGCAGGCTGCCAATTAGTGATTGCCCGACTGCCACTGTCCCCAGTGAATTTACCTGTCAGATGCCATCTTGGAAAATATTGGTTTCAAGCCAACACGACCAGCTCTACTTCCACTTTTCTCTCAGGTATCCGTAGGTCTAATATAAGCAGTCATTATCTCGGAAGAGACCAGGAGTGCTTAGAAACCAAATTCCACAGAAGATAAAGTGCTTATAGCACAGAACAATCTCTGTGAACAAAAAGTTCAGGGAGCTCCCAACTCTTTAGACCATGCCAGAAATGGCACCTGAGGAGGACGGAAGAAAGAACAGGGGAGCATGCGCACCGGAAGTCATCCCTGGATCAAGAACTGAGTGGAGGCATCACTGGGATCATCAAGTTTTGGGGAACTATCAAGTGAGGACTCAAATCAATTGTCAGGCAATGTGGCCGGAGATAGAGGAAACGTTACGTAAATTGGAAAGTATATTTGGATTGCTTTTGGCATGGTCAATTCCGACTTTGAATGACCTTGGGAAGTCAGACTTACATATTGGCTTACATCTTAGTAATACTAAACTTGTGGGCAACAGTGGGGAGCACTAATACAGCACATGTATAGAGCGGTCAAGTCTATGCTTACAGAAGCAGCAGATTTCAGTCAGCTGGGCACAGGATGATCATGTGATCCTCTTGTTTTGATTTTGGCCAAAAATTTACAGTAAGTTCACAGAAAATTTTTGAATCTATGGAGTGTTACCATGTGAAAAAAATTGGTACAGATCACCTAAGGTACATCCCGATCAAGTTTGAAGTAAATCTGGCCGACAGTTTGGAGTTGAATATATGAATTGTGAACAGATGGACGCACATATACTAGGTCACCTCCCATTCTGTAACCTGAGGGGATTGACAAGTCACCACCAGAGGCAAGAACAGGCTTTGTGTCTCTTGTAATATGTTCATTATACCAAGTAACTTTTCTAGCCCCTTGGGCATTTTAGTACTAGAAATACACCCTTAACAGTAACTACACCAAAAGTTGTTTATAGAATAGAGGTAAAAGTTTCCTTTCCAGTTCAACACAGCATATACTAAGAAATGCACTTTGTCACTTGAGGTTTTTCAGTAATGACTTGAAAGACAGAGAACACTCTCTGCATATGTGGAATCTACATGATCCGGGCCAAAGTGACTGGAAATTTAATATTTCGAAGAATTTTGTGCCAAAAAAACTTTTCTAGCCCCTTGGGCATTTTAGTACTAGAAATACACCCTTAACAGTAACTACACCAAAAGTTGTTTATAGAATAGAGGTAAAAGTTTCCTTTCCAGTTCAACACAGCATATACTAAGAAATGCATTATGTCACTTAAGGTTTTTCAGGAATGACTTGAAAGATACAGGACACTCTCTGCATATGTGGAATCTACATGATCCGGGCCAAACTGACTGGAAATCTAATATTTAGAAGAATTTTGTGCCAAAATAGGATCAACTAACTTCATGTTGAATATGCATAATATTATAGACTTTAGTAATTGCAGAGTATATTCTTATGAATAGTGCTCAACATCTGGATCACCCTATAATTACCCATGAGAATTATAACAGGAAAGAAATAGTGTAAGTTGATATTTGAAACTTTTATTTTCTACAGTGAGAATAACTGAATACAATGTTGTACCATGTGACCTGGGGTCAGAGGTCACACAGTCTGCCCCTGATACAAAATCAGTGCATGAACCAACACCTGGCCCATCTTTTGGTGCTATCTTGACCAACGACAATCAAAGAACATGACTGTCTTGGCCATTCTAGTGGTCAGTCACTACTACTAAAACTAGAGGCTTATCTGGCCCAAAGAAGTCAGTATCCAATACACCATGTTTTCTTTGACAACTTACCAAGATCTATCTAAAGACACCATTTCATTTAACAAGAGGCCCATGGGCCTAATGCTCTGCTGACATAGCTTCAGACCACCATCACAAAAAAATCCATATTCTGTGAAGCAATCTATCTGTGACCTTGAGAAGTAGGTCAATGTCATCACCACTGTGCAATATCAAGCTCTCACACGCGGTACATTCAGTTTCATCAGCCGGACTATTTTTCCAACATTGAATTTAGTGTCCTTTACGGACGTGCTTAATGACCTTGAAAAATAGATCAAGGTCATCCACATTTTACAAAATTTGATGATTTGCCCAACATATATTTAGTGTAAATTTTGTAGTTCTATCTCCATTCATAATCACAATAATGAATTTAACGTGTTTTGATACCTATGATGTCAAATCCAATTAATACTACCAGTGGCACCACCATGACAACACATAGAATTTTGTTTGTATAATGTTCCTGTACCAGTATATACATATATGTGCACAAGTTACAAGTTAAGATGTAATGACCATCACAAAAAATCATTTCCTGAAATGCATTCCCTCTGTGACAGTAAGAAACTCGAGGTCAGCCATTTTATGCAACACCAAATTTCGACATGATACGCATTTGTGGTACATGTGGTATCATTAGCCCGAGTCTTTTTTTTTTTTCCAACAAATTGAATTTGCTGTCCTTTAATACTAAAGTGCCTAATGACCTTAAAAAATTGGTGAAGGTCCCCAAAAATTTCACAAATTTGACCATTGGTCTAACGTATAATTTGTGTAATATTTCACAGTTCCATCTCAATTTATTATTGCAATAATGAATTCAATGTGTTGCTGACACTAGAGCTGTTAGTTCTCAGTGATAAATACCACCAGTGGCACTGTCAGGACTCAATACATCACACCTTTGTCTGTGTAATGTACCTGTAATGATATATGATACATGTCCACAAGTTCAGATGTAATGACCATCACAAAACAATATAAAAAAAAATGAAATGTATTCCCTCCAAGCGCTTGAGAAAGTGGGTTAACCTCATCCATGTTATGCGAAATCAAACTTCTGTACATGATACACATTTGTGGTACATTTGGAAACATAAGTCTTCTTCTTTTTCAAAATGTTAAATTTAATGTGCTTTTAACACATTTCAGTCCATATCTCTGGTAATATAGGTGGCACCACCAAATTTTAACACATTTTTGTCTTTTTGCCTGGTCAACATTCCTACCAAGTTTCATGACGTTTCCTGGCAAACGCTTCTGCAAAACAGCATTCCCAAAATGTTCACTTTTTTTTCTTTTTTTTTTTTTTATATAATATACTCCTGCTATAAAAAGGGAGAAGGTTACCATTGGTTTAACATGAAGCACGATAAATATGATGTTTTATATGGAATTGGATGCACCACTGTAATTTTGTGCAATGTTGTCAATTAAGGAACATCCGTTCATGTTTGATGATCATTGTGTGTGGCAATGTCCAGATCCTGGCTTCGCCTGCACGTGTCACCAACTGAACATCTGTGGGATGTATTGGGTTGCCAAAACTTGAGACCTGTTGAGAATGAGTCTCCAGCCACACTTGACATTCTGTCACAACGTGTCCTTGTACAGTGAATCTTGTCTCACAAGCAGAGATCGCCAAAGCTGGTCCACAGTATGCCCAGGAGAGTACAAGTCTGCCCGCAGACATAGGGAGGGCACAATCGCTACTAGTCTACCAAGACACGCCTTTAAGCAAAAGCCAAAGATCCTTTTCTGAACCACTACACTATCGCAAAAGGGTGGTTAATCAAGTGAGATCACAGACCACACAAGACCACCACACATACCCTCTACATTAAGCCCAAATGCTATACCAACAGTAGCATTTTTTTGGTTTTTGTTTTTTTTTTGTTTTGTTTTTTTTGTTTTTTTTTTTATTTGTTTTTTGTTTTTTAAGCAGAAGAGTACCATAAGTGGCACCATCAATATTGATACAAACTTGAGATTTTCATACCTTTTTTTAAGTCTTCAAATCTACATTGAGTTAACTTGAAAACTGTGGACTGTATTCCATTCACAAAAAAGAAAAAAAGTTTATGAATAGACAGCTGGAGAAATGGACATGACGGATTCTTTTATTCTTTTAAGCTCTGTGACCTTTGGTCAACAGAGCTTACAACAAACAAAGTTTGAAAATTGGTATCTAAAAAATAGTCCATTCACTTGATTGCCAGATATATCCCGTATTTGTGTCAGGTTGCACCAGCAAATGCGACTTGCCATGTACTCCCACTGAAGCATGGGTGTGCTGCGTATGTGAGATGCAGAGAACTGGACTTGCTGAGGCACAAATTTTCAACAAGCCCAACTTTGATATATTTACATAGGCATAGACACAGATTTTGGTCAGAAATAAAAAATATTTGATTCCCCAGGCAAGAAAACTACAGGCATAATTTGCTGATACAATTGGGTGATTCTGTGGAAGTATAACAGGCATTTTTTCATTTTCGCCTTCAACACTCATGTACAAGTCTTTCTTACCATCCACAGACTGTCATTATCTATTACCTGTACTTATGACATTATACATATGTGCTGCCATCAAGTGTGACTTGATGGTGCAACCTTTACCCTGCCCCCTATCCCCGAGTTTCAATCCTGCAAAATGAAAGTAGTTCTGCTAGCACCTACTAGGTGGCAGCAGTGACAGGGCCATCCCATTTATTATTGTGGATTTGATGCGATGTAATGTCAGTTTTACTCTACTTTCAAACGTATGACAACAGCAAAGTGCTAGAGTTACCAATTCAAAGGCCTAAAAATATTTTCACAACAACCTCATTAAGATTCTTTTCCTTTAATTGCGTGTATTATCTCTAACTTCATTAATGCAAAGTCCACTGCTAAAACTTGATGTTCACGTGTGAAAAGAAGTATAATATTAAAAGGTACAAAATGTTGAAAGGCCACAGCAATGGCTCTCTGCCCGGGCTCAGCTGACACTACACCAACCCAGTTGTGGCCTTCTACTGCACTAATAAGTGTAAATGAGCTATAGATATTGCAATGACATTATTTCTACAAGTTGGCTCTATCAAAATAAAATGTATTCTTCATTTGGATAGATGGAAATAACGTAATCCACAACTCTGCTCTTGGTGACCCCACAGGAACAACTTGAAAATAATGGACGCTAACGGAATGGATGTAAATGCTACGTTCAGTTAGACCAGTAGTGTGCCTCCATGCACTGACACTATTGGATACATTGTCTTGTGTACTTTATACCTCATTCTTCGTTATATATGTATATATATATAAATATATACACACACACAAGCTTGTGGTGAAATATGCACCACACTGGTCATCACGGTAACAAAACAAAAACCATACACGGTGTTACCATGGTGATATATTTTGTACAATACATCTAGGATATACAAATCAAAACCAAGCCACAGTTTATGCATATGTAAAAGTGTTTGTAACCCCCCCCCCCCAACCCAAGGAATATGCTCCAGTTCTATGGCGCCCTACAGCAAGCTGGGGTACACTTAACCCTGGTGCAGCAACTATGGACAATCACCAATAAAAGCTTGCAAAATGTACAGATTCGTTTCATTACTTCATGGAAACTTGACATTAAATTAACACACAGAGTGACTTATACAGACAAGTAACGTACAAGCCTGAGCCAATTACAAATGACGCCCAGTTGGTGGCTGTGCTTGCCGTCATCTGCAAAGGCTGCGACAATTGCCCAGCAATGCACGAATTTAACATTTAACAGCACGTGACCTTACCAGCAAAGACACCTGCTTGGTCACATCCTCTACACATCCCAGATTATATACAAATACTTATTTGACTACACACCGGAAAAAGTGTTTAGGCCTCCTAATATTACCGTGAGCATTCCCTATGTTACAGACGCACAGAACTACTTCTTGGTTTCTTGTGTCCTCGTAGTGTTCTGGTCATAACACCTCACTTGGCACCATTTGGGATGTACTGTATTCCTAAGTTTGGAACTCAAGTTATCCAGCCCATGTGATTATTCACTTGATCACAATATTTTACTGACATGCAAGACTCATAGACATTTAATATCGGTGCATTCCAGACTCTACACCACCAGATCTCAAGGTACCTTTCAATCTTCATGAAACAAAAAAAAAAACTGTTTTTGTCAAGGACACAGGAGAGCCTGCAGGTTAGCTTGCTCGCGGTACTTTTTTTTTTTTGTCGCAAAGGCAGTGATTTTAACAAAAGTAAAAAAAAAAGGAAACATTAAATGAGACCCCCCCCAGCCCCCTCCCCCCCCCAAAAAAATTAACCAAGTCTGTTTGTCTCTGCTTTGAACTGTTTTTGACATAACAGATCTTTTTTTTTTTTCAAATTTGAACTAAGACATCATTATCCCCTACACGTGAAAAGTGATGTCCCATTGGCTAAATATCTCCATCACAAATATCATAATTTTTTTGATATTAGACACAGATGCACACGAAGCATGATGCTGCTGTACCTTGTCAGAGGTTAAAATATAAATTGTTAGGAGCGCCAGGTTAAGAGGCAGCCATCCACAAATATTGTGGTGCCAACTGTTACTGCGGCGCTCTTTTTTACTAGCTCTTTTTCGAGACACGAGCACATGCATGTGTTCAGCACTGATAAAAACTGGGCGGGCAGGACCTATTTGTCCACAAGTACAGCCAAGAGCTGATCTCGCAGGACCATTTTCATTTTATTTTTTCTTTACCACTAGCTACGAAATACCTATGTTAAAGCACTTCAACGTTTATAAGAGTCACCATGGTACAAACTAGATGTTAGACAGAAATAGGTGGCTCATATGATAGCGAGTTTTTTCAAAAAAAAAACTTTATGAGTCTCCTAATTATTGTTATTTCAGAAACTAGCAGAAACACATTGCATTATATTATATATGATATTACCTTGTACATGTACATGTATTACACTACTCTGGTCAAATGCATGAATTGAATCTTAGATCTTGCTGTACACATGCAACTAATGCTGACAGTAAAGTTACCTGTTGGCCATGTAGTACAGCTATAGCCTGGCCATGTAGTACAGCTATAGCCTGGCCATGTAGTACAGCTATATAGCCTGGCCATAAAGTATAGCTATAGCTTGGCCATGTAGTACATGTATAGCTATAGCTTTGCCATGTAGTACAGCTATAGCTTGACCATCTAGTATAGCTATAGCTTGGCCATGTAGTCCAGCTATAGCTTGGCCATGAGGTACAGCTACAGCTTAGCCATGTAGTACAGCTATAGCTTGGCCATGAAGTAACAGTTAAAGCTTGGCCATTTAGTACAGCAAAGGCCTGGCCATGAAGTACAGGTATAGCTTGCGCATGGACTGCACCTTTAGCTTGGCCGTGGAGTACAGCTATACTTTAGTAGCCATGTACTGCTGTTACAGCTTGGCTATGAAGTACAGCTGTCCAGTACTGCAGCTATAGCTTGGTCTTGGTGTACAGCTATAGCTTGGTTGTGGGGTACAACGGAAGCTTGGCCATGGAGTCTTACAACTAACCTTGGTGTAAAACCCCATTCTGTCTGAGAGCAGACTTTCAGCTTGTCAGCTACATGTTACGCCTATCAGAAGAACCATTCGTACGTTCCTCAGTATCAAGACATCCGAACTATTACACAAAACCTGCATGTTTGATGGTATTTGTAAAATAAATATTCAGTGCCAATGGCAGTAAGCCATGCCTACAATGGCTGTTGACAAGGATAGCAATCATCAGAAAGGATAACCAAGAAGACATATACAGCTTGGCCTGTGAGCCGATGCTGCTAAAGCTTGGCGTGTTAATCTGTGGTGCTAAAGCTTGGCATTTGAGTCCCTGGTCTTAAAGCTTGGCCTGGGAGTCCAGTTTAAGCTTACAGGAGCACAGTGGGGTACTGCTACTGGGATATCTGTGAAGCTTAATGTGCAGTCAATTACATTGTACCACATTCTGCATCCATGGCACAAATTTACTCTCCATGTTTTGATTTCTTCACAAAACTACTGCAATGCAGCGATCTGAGTTTGTTACTGATGGAATGTTAGTATGTATCAACCATAAATTTCTTCAAATTCAACTTTGGTACAAAACATTATTATAATACAGTTTTCAGTCCAATACCATGTGTATGCTATTAATATATCGTACAGGTCAACTGAAGCCTCCACTTGTAAACGTATCCATTAATACATATTTACATAATGTTAATTAAGCCCTATCTTCTGGTCTTCGTTAGCTACAACTGTCTGTATGGAATGCACCAATAACACAATCAAATAAGAAAAATACGCAATAAAATATATCACAATCTTACTACTACTCAATAAAAGTATACATGGCGTGGTGAGACGGGGCACATTTGCCATATGATCTGACCCAGCAAAGTTGTTCGATCTCAACAATGATGGAATGCTTTACATACTCATCAAAAAATATGTTCATAAATATTAAAATTGATGATGATAAAACAAGGTCAAAGCTCTCCTTGAATGAGGACTTGTTTTGCACAGCACATGTACAAAAATCAAAGTTTCTTCTCTGGTCCCATTTGCACAAAACAAGAGGACTGTGACAGTCCTGTGCTCAGCTGACCTTGGCCATACAGACTGAAGTGGTCCTGTCACCTTTGGAATAATATCAAGGTCACCTCTCTTTAAAACCATCTTCACTCTTTGCAATATCAGTCTTCATTCATAAAGTTCAGCAATCTTCATTTTTTACATGAAACATGACAGGATTCATTTTTACTAAGATATAAGCAAATATGTCAGTTTGACCTTTCAAGGTCACACAAGCTCAAAATTAATAACACCTGGTGAACAAATTAAGGTCAAGGGATCCCCAAAAGTGTCCACATCCATTTCAAGCAACCAGTGGTTTCAGAAAAGATTTTTTTGTTAAAGATTTTATTAAAACATAAAGAAAACAAAAAAATTGAATAACCTCAGGAGTGATCTGCCCAAGCTACATCCCCATCAAGTTGAAGTGATTCTGGCTATGGTTTTGGCAAAGAACATGAGAATGTGTGAATTACCATTGCAATCCCCATTGCTTTACATTGTTATGAAAAGGAACATTGGCATGAAGTGACAAGCACCCAAATTTAAGAAGAGAAAAAAAGTAAAAAAAATCAGGATTCCGGGATATTACCACCTGGCGAACACCTTTGTCTGACCTTTTCACGATGTGCATTTGCACCACATTTCAAGAACAATCTGTGGGACAGTTTCGGAGAAGTCAAAAATAGCAAAATCATACTAAAATGCATTTATTTTTTAAAATTTCAGTGCCACCTGTTGCACAAATTAAGGTCTAGGGGTCCCCAGAATGGTCCTAATGGTACTTCAAAGCACTCAGCCATGTGGTTTCGGATGAGATTTTTAAAAGATTTTAGAAAAAAAGGGAAAAAAAAAAGGAATTAAAAATAAATTTTTAAAATAAAATAAAATCAATGGTACATAACCATTTGAGCACAATTGGTTAAATCCATACACAATAGATCCCCATTAACTTTAAAGTGGATCAAGCTAGTGGTTTTGGAGAGGTTGAAATATAACTGTGGACAGATGCCCAACACTGGCTGGCTGGATGACTAAGACCCATCCCATAAGCTCAGCTGACCAACAAGTCAGCTGAGCTAAAAAATAACCATGTATATACAAAATAAGAGCAAAAGTCGAGTTACAAAATACCCAATTAAATGACAAAAAATCCACTGAAACTGCTATGTAATCATCACTTGGAAATAAAA
The DNA here is from genome assembly GCA_964020975.1 of Hermodice carunculata. Taxonomy (NCBI): domain Eukaryota; kingdom Metazoa; phylum Annelida; class Polychaeta; order Eunicida; family Amphinomidae; genus Hermodice; species Hermodice carunculata. The sequence continues at coordinate 483,198 of CAXHWN010000809.1, read as the reverse complement.
TAAAAATAACCATCACTTCTAGCCAATCATAGACTAGGTTCAGCTGACTTCCCACAGTGTCCCTGCATATTACATTTAGCTCACGTGGTCCCTGCCTGATGTTGGGTTAGAACCCATTCTGGCTAAACCAACATTAAGTTATAGTAGAACCACCGTCATCTTACAGTAACTGGTCACCTTGTTTTGCTGGCAAATTCTGCTGCATATGAAGTCAAAAATAATTAACGCACACTCTATATGTATCACTGGAACATACCGTTTTGTGCTCAACATAATAAACAACTAAGTGCCCAAAGAGACTCCACATCAGCATAATAAACAGTCACACATCCATACATTTCACAGTTTGTCCTGAAGAAGATTGGCAGCAAATATAGAGTTAGTTTGAAAATGGAACACCACACAGCATCACTACCAGGCACAGAAAACACTGAGACACACGGCTCTGTGCACGGCTCCTTAACGCCATCTGTTACCTGCAACTGTTACTACATGTACGAGGCCGATTCCAAATATCATATACTGGACTTGTGAAATACTAGTACATACTTCACATGTACGTATAGGCCAGACCTGCCACAGCCAGAAGCTGATGCACTGACTTGGCATGTATGAACAAGATTTACGACAACTATATGCATACATTATTTCACAAGGATTGAGGTGTTCACCAGTCTGATATGACAGCTATAAATACGTACTTCACAATGATACTTTATTTACATTAATACACACATACACACGTCTACGTGAGCATTGTCCGTGCCGGGCCCTTCAGCTCAGCATATTGCAACACAACCCTTCACCTGGTGTGTGTTACGGGGATCTACCAAACAATGGCACCACTAGTCAACATGTATTTCAACATTGCAACCTTTGAGCTCCCCCCCTCCCCCCTGCCCCTAGTCCACTGCATCCTCAATACTGATCACTGTCTGGTACCCACTCAATCCAATCCATTATTTTTTCACTGCCATTTCAAGCTGCACACATGCACGTGCACACATACACTCGTATACAAGCGAATTGAAAGGATGTGGACAACAGTAAAGATATATTTCTTGATAATTTTCTGTCTAAAAGGAATTTCTTGCTATCTGCAAGTCTGCTGCAGGCAGGGATGAGAATGCTTTTCTGCAGAAAACTCGGAAACGAGCCCGAAAACAACGAAATATAAGTGCGTAACGAAGAAAAGTGCGAGTATGTTGACACAAAAAACTCTGCTGATTAGCTGACCATCCCCATCCCTGTGCAGGTGGAGTCTTTAAGACAGTGGCTGGACACAGAGCTATCTATGTTACTGAGCACCGCATGATGTGTATGGCCATCTTGGACTTCTGGCAAATTTATGGCAATGACCCAAGATTTTGTCACATTACTTTACAAGCTCACTTGTAAAACCGGAGCGAAAGAGACATCCCGAGAAAGGAGTCTTTAACAAGGGAACAAGGACATGGCTGGGTCAGTCTGCTTGCTGTAGGAGATCCAGGGTCATGATCTTGACCCCATCTGCAGTTCACCTAATATAATCATGGAACATTGACTCCATTGGAATGTTTAGTTGATATCATTTTGCCTAACAATAAATTAAAAGTTCATATATTTGGCAAACAAAAATGTGTATGATATGTAGTACTATGTGGAATTTTTCTCGAGGAATGTGTTGGTCCAAAAAGTCTATGCTAATGTCAGCCAATCTGCAGCTCATCCGACACATCAGCCTGGCTGCCTCTCAAGTCAGCCTAGGTCCCTCTCCTCTCAAGTCAGCCTAGGTCCTCCTTTCAGGTCCACCCAGGTCCCCCTCCTCTCAGGTCAGCCAAGGTCCCTCTCCTCCCATGTCTATGTCAGATGCCACACGCTGCTTGCTAACACAACTTCTATTGGAATAAAGTGATGAAAAAGGCCTGACCAACCAAGGTGGCAGCTTCCAGCCAGGCGTCATAGCCAGCCCTTTACCACTCCGTTTTCAGCCCACCGGCAGCCCTGAAAGGCTCCCTTTATCGCTCCACCTTGTCGCTGTGTTTAATGAACTCTCCTTCCTGCCTTGCATGTTCATACGCATTTGTATGCTGTCTTGGTTAACACATAATCTCAACAAGTAAAGGATGACAGTCTGCTTCCGCTCAGCTCTGCCAGTTTCAGCCTGGTCCAGTTATAATTACCCTCCATCATACATTATTGTGCATGGGTGGTCAAAATCAGCCACTTCTCTTCTATTATTGTACACTAACTGACCAATAGTGACCCCTGGTACACCTCTGGCCCACTGGGTACACATGCTGTCCTGCTCCTAAACACCAATACATGATACACCCCATTCAGAACAACATGTCCGACGATTTGGTATCAGACCACTGAAAGGAAGCGTCTTCTTCCGCGGGTTTTATTATCATCTCCTCCACCTCTTCCTCCTCTTCACTCGGCTGACGTTTGGGTGGAGGTACTTTATGTTCCGGTTCTGGTGTTCTCTCGGTACCGAGAGAGTAGTCCACTTGAAAACGGGCTTTGTAGGTAGCAAGGCCGCCTGGAAGAGAGAGTAAGCAAATGTTAGGAGTTTGTGGTCTACACTCTTGACACAAAGAACTAGGAGCACAAACCAAGCCATACACATAGAGGGTGATGTAGACATAAGACTGAGCAAATAGGGAAAACAGGACAGAGATGTGGACATATTACAAAAACAGGGCCAGCCGCGTGCAGACTGTACAAAGACGGTGAAAGTCTACAAACAGAGGATTCACATGGGTGGGGTGAAATACAGTGTTTTTATGGCAAAACACATTCGACTTGTTGTTTGACAATTTTATCAAAGTCGCTAATTTGTACTTTGGAAAGAGCAACATATTTTGCCACGGTTGATGTTACAAGGAATCTACTCATACATGCCGATACTTCCTTGTTGAATGATACGTACAGGCCAAAACAGCACAACTAATATAGGTCAGTTCACAATTCACAACCAATCAGTGCATACACAGGTATGTGCCAATATCAAAATGAAAGTTAGCCTGAACAGTCATTGCCAACAAAGTGGATATTCCCCCCACTTTGTACAAATATGGATATTGTGACCCTGAAAATGAGGTCAAAGTCACCAAAATTTTGTTGGGTCAAGAAATAGTGTGAAGGTATAATTGACAAAATTTGAATTTGATTGTGGCCTGACGATCATGAGACATGTGGCTTGCAAGGATTCAGGCAAGCTGACCGCAGTAGTCCGCCAAACTTTCTTTGTGGGAAATATTATTCCCATGGAGTCAAGTGAAGAAAACACAGACATCAGTTTATTCAGCATGCAAGATCAAATAGTTAAATATTTTTGATGTCATATTTAGATATACATGTACTTCCTTACAGTTTTTAATACTTTAATCGTTTTTTTTTTTTTTTTTCCCATCTGGATACCGTGCTATGAATACTCTTTTTATACATGTATATGTGATAGTGTGGTATTGTTAAGATTCGTTTCATTTTCAGTATATATGTACATACTAGTATTTAAAAATGTTCACTAAACCACAGTGGACCTACACCATGATCACCGGATGGTGGGCGATAATCTCCACCTCTTTGCTCTCAAACTTGACTACTATTCAAAACAAATTAAGTTTCTGTTTTTAAAAACCTGCATGCTTTACATCAACAAAAGTACTTTGGTAAATATTTCACACCTTAAACAAGATGATATTGTATGTGTTTTTGGTCTAATACATGTACATGTAAATTTCAAAATGAAGAATTTTTAAGGAAAAGTTCAGCCTACCAAGCGACAAAATACATGTACACTTATTTTATCATGTTTATTGCAAGGATTCTCTCCAGTTGTGTAAAATTGTTTAAAACCCAAACATATTATTTTTCCCTTCCTGAAGTACTCATAACTATTCATGACTTCAAAAGCCAGCCTCACTCCCCGACTCCCCCCACCCAATAAAAAAATAAACATCAAAACCTCTGTTTATTTGGGGTGTTTTGGATTTTTGGATGCTGTAACCCTTGCATTATTCCAGTAATAAGTTGGTTGGGGTTGACAGTTTTGTTTTTCTACTTGGCATGACATTTCAATAAACAGTTTTGCGTGTTCCCTTCCTTTTTACATTGCGTGATTTCAAGCAGCACACATAAATAAACTGCCTGTGGTTTTTGAAAAGTAGGGTCAGCGGCATTTTTCATTTTTTTAATGATTAGTTGCCACTGAAATGATTGACCCTAAGACGACTGTCTCCACATTCTTGAAATGAGTCCTGAACACCTGAACGTTAGAAGATCATATTCAAAACATGACCTCAGGCACATTCAGAAGTGCATATCAGTATAGCTGCTGGCCATATAATCACCTGTGTTTTTTTTTTTTCCGAAACTGAGCTACTGTTTACCTGATTAATGGTTTTCTATTTGTCATTGCTGATAGGCCATGCAATAATCCTGGAGCCATCAGAACTGCAGAAGTTTGACTCTCATACAGAGACCTCACATAATCATTGGTTAAAACAAGGATTACTGGGTGTATCTTCCATTTGGAACAACAACCCCCATAAAGTGGATTATTCTCTGAGTAAATGTTTCAGAAAAATAGAGTCCTGGGTGAAATAAACAATCTCAGCGAGAGAAATACTCAGTTAAAGTTAATTAATAATTTTTTTTGAGTGAGCATCTGTGGGTCTCATCTTGTGTTGCAAAACCTCACACGAGGTCAAGTAATTCATAAATTACTTGACATCATGTGAACATAAATCTGTAACATTTACACATCTGTTTTCCCATAACTTTCACAGACAGACCTTGTACTACTTAAATATGCACCAAAACAACCTATACACACACACACACATATATATATATATATATATATATATATATATATATATATATATATATATATATATATATATATATATATATATAAAATATGATGGTTCCTCAACATATATCGGAACACAATGTCCATTCTTACCATACATTTCCATGAATGGCACACAAACACAGACCAGTCTGTTGTGTACACTACCTTGCATAGACAATAGGGACCTTTCATTATCCAGTTACTGACTGCCCACCTGAGTGCAATGATCGTGTGCATTACTGACTTCATAGTTATGGTATGCCGTTGTTGCCAAGTCAGTTTAAGCTCCCTTGTTTTACATGCCGTAGTTCACCAAGTGCTAGAAGCTACGGAAAGAAACCTCCAACAGCCATGGATATTTCTCCAAATGCCTGAATTCCTGTGTGTTGCCAGAATGGCCAGGCACATGTATGCAAATCGCTGAGTGGTGTTAAAATACACCGTTTCAAACACCCATCCAAACCGTGTCCTATTCCCATTCAGTGTTTATGTCTGTGTCATGTTCCACTGACTGCCCTATCTTTTCAGGTGCCATGAAGTATTCATCATGCAATTCCTTGGGGCCAGATTTGGCAACCAGATTTTGAAAGGTCCATATTGTGCATGTTAAAGGATTTTGATCAGTTTTTTTAACACTAGGGTTGTATTACTATTATGTAGCTAGTCCCAGGGGGTAGCACTATAAACTTGTGATTGTAATCATACATTAATATAACAGTGCAATATACACTACCTCTGCAAGAAGTATGCAATACATGTACAATTAAACATTTGACCCTTTCCCCCTTGAATTAACATTGAGTCAACAGCTTTTCTCAACATGGGTTCGGCACTAAGTCCTCAATCCATGCCAACGAAAGCTGTTGACCTGGGGCATGTTATCTTGATAGGTCTCTGATCTACAATTCTCTGTCCACTTGTTTGTCATTACTGTTAAAATCATCTGAAAAAAAAAAAAAAAAAAAAAAAAAAAAAAAAAACTGAAGCAGATGACATTTATCCAGCAGCTAGTTTTGGCTGGTTTAAGGGGGAAAGGGTTAAGCTGACTTGCTAAATCACACAGTGTTGTCATGTACATTTATTTCTGTAGTGCCTCAGCTTATGTCATCTAATTCTTGGTTAGACAAAGCTGGTGGTCGCATAGTGCTCCATGGTCAATATGATCAAATGGCAGTTAGTCATAAGGCACTCTATGTTATCTACACTGGGCATGTAAATGCATCAGATCATGACTAGCTATATGTAATGCTACGTTTTATTACCGGCTGTTCCAGAAAATACACAAAAATACCCGCACACCTTTAGACACTGGTCAAATTTACCTTTAAAGAAAAATATATATTTTTAAAGCTTAAGTTCATCTTTCTTTTGGATACATGTATTATCATTTTGCCACCAAAAAACAAAGCCCACCATATTTTCTTCCCTTTAACAGCAGGGAGATAGTGGCAGCATGTTTGTCTGTATGCAGACACAGGACGCCTGCCATACACGGTGCTGTTTTGGACAACTGATATTTCCGAAGTAGCTTTACTGCATATTGTGGAGTTGACACAACCACAGTATTGTAAATGTCAAACATGACTGAATAATTGTGACAATATTTGCTGGAACAGCCCAAAAATTAGAAACAAAAAAAAAGTGGAAGAGCTCTAATCGCAGTGGCATTAAAAGGTAGAAATATATAATATATACTTGTGTTTCCAGCCGGTCCATTGATACCTAAAAATATCCATATGTTTACATATCAATCAATAGGAGGCCTCAGATTGGCCATCACTATGCATTAGAGATTGAACTGGTATAAGCTTACATAACCAGTAAAGTGAGGAGCACAGCTCGACAAAACAGTTCCACACTGTGACCACCACCACTCCCAGTCTTAAACCAACAGCTTTCTCCCATTGCCTTATAAATAATTACACCTATTTATCCAGGCCCTGTATCTACGCTGCTGGGATGCCAACAAATGTACTCCAAGGTCTGTTATCTCTCCTCAAAATGCACATTAAACTGTACATACATACAGTGTACATACACTGGGGCTTAAACTGCCCATAATGGAGCAAGTGCCTATTGCCTCAGACAGGTTCAATTCAGTGACAGTCAGTTGGAGTCAACAACTTTCCTGTGTGTGCCAGGATACAACATACCCAACTGGCACCATGGAAGGTTGTTGACCTTGGCTGTGACATTATCGTATCTTTTACAATCCTCACCAAAAATGTTATTTCTATCAAAGAGAAATTCAAGTATTTCAGTTGACAACAGTTTTCATCCAGACAATTTGAGACTTGACTTGTGAGATACCCTTAATATTCTAACTTTTCAAAGCATTGTCAAAAAGACCACTCTACTGATATTCTTCTCAAACAAAGGTCACTCTGCAGCCTTTACATATACACGTCATATTTCAATGCAGCCTTTAAATATGTATGTCATATTTCATTGCTTAACTCTTTCAGTGCCAAAATTTTGGACTGAGTCAACAGCTTTTCTGTGCATGCATTGGGTACAATGCACCCAATGCGTGCCGAGAAAAGCTGTTGACCTGGGATATTCTCTCTGGAACTATAGGCATGCTGGTACTTGAATGGAAGGCCTTTTTTACGAGGAATGCGAGTCTGGGATCCTCATGATAATTCAGGCTAGTTTGCCTTAAGTAGATCGACTTAAGTCATGCTCGGCACTGAAAGAGTCAATATTTTGATATAATGTTTCCAGGAGGTCTGTGACCAGGTGAGGAGATTGTCATTAGGCATCATTTGACAGCACAACTGATCTACCTGTACTCCACATGGAATCCAATTTACTCTACTGGCTCACTGTAAATAATATTGACAAGCATATTAAAGAGCAAGTACTCATACATTGAAGCCTACACATTCACTTGTCTGGTAGAATATCTATCAGCCACTGGCAGCATTCAGGACTCCTTCAGTTCAGTACATGTGCTGGAGTTTCCCGCTCAGTTGCCAACCATTGAAAATTGTACTTTTCAGGAGTGTTAATCCTTCACAAATGTCATTAACCCTGTGACCCTCTTCAAACATTTGTAGCAGATCCACTCACCTCCTGATCCCATTCCTGGGGTAGACTTCAGCGTAGGGTTGGGTTCGATCATCTCTGGCTCAGCGTCATCACCCTCACCCTCCACATAGACAACATCCTTCTCCGGCTCGGGCTCTGGTGGGAATTCTGCCAGCAGTGACTGCTCTGATGGGTACTCGTAGGTTGATGTGGCCGCATCATTGAAGGAGATGCGCATCTGGAAGTCAACCAAAGGGCATTCTCAGTTTAATCCAGCAACTGGCACAGAGTGCCTCCTTACAAATAATCCGGTCAACAAAAGGACTGAGACAGTCCTTTGCTTGGAGGACATTATGTTCATCAAAAGGAACTGGTAAAATAACAAGTTTTATACTGACAAGAGTCTCGTTTCCATCAGAGAAGGTCTCATATTGACCCGAGATGGTCTCACCTTCATCCTAATTGATGGTCACATTTTCAGTGACCACATTTATGATTTCATAACCCATCTACTTCAATTATTGTAAATTGCTTTGATGTCGCTGTACTCTTATTTTCACTTATTTCGCAAATGGCATAAAATTGTAAAAAATAAAAACACTGTGAAATAGTATGAAAGCAAAGAATCTTCTCAAGAAGAAACCAGAATACATCAGTTTCATTTTGCAGTCAGCCTGTGCCAGACGCTGACACACCTCCTGGGAAGTGTGGCTGTGGAGTGGAGAGGTCATCATGCATTGAGCTGCTAAAAAAAATCCTCTTGGTGTTGAGTTATCTAATTTATTCATTTCCATTTAGTGGGTTTTATTTCAGCCTCAAGGCCCATAGTAGAAAGTACATAACTGAAAACAATCACAAATGCTACTGCAACATATAAATACAGCAACCTGCATCATGTCTTTTGTCATTGCAGAAAGTCTCCCCTTACCAGAGACCGAGTGGTCCACAGTTTGGAGAATTTACTTGCCTGGTCAGGACTTGCCAGAATATATAGGTGCTAATATTGTATAAAATTATACATGTTGTCTTATTTTGCTCAATGACAGTGCCACCTGTAAATGGCTTTTCGACTCATAACTTATTTTTTTTGTACAGATATCTTATTCAATGTTGGGACTTTTTGGCAAGCAACGAAATTAGTCAAAACGAGGCGGCCACCAGTGCTGGCAGTTATCCTGGTAGCAAGGTTTATTAATTATACATGACGTGTCTTCTCCATTTTCTGAGGGGGCAAATAGTCATGATCCTGACCCCATCAAACTTTTTTTTCCCGTTTAATTTCACTTGAGATCCTTCATAGATACATATTTGTATGACAGATGTACCACAAAAATGCACAAGTGACCATGACACAGCTCTGTTATTGTTAATTTGCAGGCCTCTGCACTTCACAGACATGTACCCTTTCACATTTGCACACGTTGTTTTCCCTTACGGCCCCATTACTAGAGACACATCCGGGCATTTTACAGTGATCTGGCAGATCATTCCTGAAAATTTTGGGACTTAGGGAAAAAAATAGGAAAAGAGCTTAGTTTTTATACAACCGTACCTGATACACAGAGAACATAAAAATGACAGCATAATTTATGCATACAATTTACAATTTCAAGTTTGTAAATACATGTAATCATGATACTGTGTAGACTCGATATCTGGTATCTATTTTTATCTCACAATAGGTAATTATACTTTTTCTCTATTGGTTTACACCTGAGAAAAAAAACCCAGTCCCTCAACTGTTATAATACTGCTCTATGCCATGCCCACTTCAATTCCCTTAAAGTATTCGTTTCCACCACCAAGGTCATATCCAGGTCTAGGCACATGGTGATGTTTTTCACCACATGAGGCCTTCCCGGCAGAGTATAATTAACTATTATAAGATAAAATCGTCACCATCTGTCTGCTTGTGGATGCAGAAAAAAATCACCCCTTTAGCGAAATGTGTCGCGTTCAGCCATCGGCATCACGTGACACACATTGCTAAAGGGGTGAATTTTTTTGTTTCCCCCGAGCAGACAGGTGGTAACTTATAGCGTCTTGATGTACCAGCAAAACATGAGGGACTAAAATATTGTATCCAATGACATTCCTGTACAACACCCCAATATGACAAAGATAGCATTTAGGTCAAGAAAGTGTCATCATGCAAAACAAGTGTAAATCTTACTTTAACACTGTGTGACCATTCAAAGGTGAAATATTCAAATTTAACCCTTTCCCCCTTAAAATTGGCCGAGTCAACAACTTTCCTTGGCATGGGTTGGGCACTTAGTGTCCAACTCATGCCAAGGAAAGTTGTTTACCTGGGGCATGTGATATCAATAGGGCTCATCTACAATTCTCAATCAAATTTGTTTTTCATTGCTGTTGAAATTAGTTGAAAATGCTGGAGCAGATGACATTTTACCACCAGACGGTTTTGGTCGGTTTAAGGAGGAAGGTCCTACTTTCATGATTATGTATTCCTCCTTAACACACAGACTTCTACAGGTCATTCTGATTATCTTAATCTTTATACTGTCATCCAAGACCACCTCAACTCAGATCTTCTGCATCGAGAGACCTGGTCGTCATACCATATACATGCATTGTAGTATTCATGTGTGTATGCCTCCCATGAGAAAAGTGTCTGTTTTTGACAGACAGAGAAAAAACATGAAAAATGCCAGACTATGGCAATTTGTCATGTTTTGGTGGCATATGATCTACTAAAGATAAGCACATGTCCACAGCCTACTCATGTACGGAATGCCAATAATAATCTTCCTACTAATCAATAATTTTGACTAGGGTTATACGAGTCATATATACGAGAATATTGAAGACATGAAGTCCACCATCATTATGCAATGTTTTATACAAATTTACACTATATAACTGCATGGATACATGCTAGGTTGAGTGGTAACACGCTCCCTTATCAACCATGCAACCTGGGTTCGACTTTCAGCCTGGGCAGCAAGATATTGGAGTTTGCCACTAGTCTGCTTGTGTGCCGTGGTTTTTTTCTGAGGCCTTCTGCTTCCTCCAGCACATAAAAAAGTTCAGTAGTATACGCCTACTTTTGTAACACAGTGACTTGAATTCCATACTCGACTTCTTCCACAATCCATGTAAAACAATGGCATATGTCCAGGGACAGGAAGTAGCAGACGATAGTACTGGTCAAGAGGTATCACATGACCTACTATGACCATAGTATTGGTCAAAATAGGTTGACAGGTGACCTCTTTTTTTCACCAGTGCTGCCACCTACCCCTTGCCTCTTGGCTTAGGCCATTGGTCAATAATATCATAAATTACAACTACCTTCCAACTTAGCTTTCAAGTGGGCCTAAGTATCAAAATTTCTCAGCTTACCAAGGGCTTTGTTCCTGGAATTCCATTTAATGGGAGCAGCAACTTTGGACTGCCTATCCACACTCCCAGTCAGGGTCTACAGATTCTCACCTCCAACATTTTTATGCACTATGAAGTTCTACACATTGTTAACTTGGAATCTCTCATATATAGGTCTGTATATGAACTATGAAATTCCACACATTGTTAGAACCTCTCACACATAAGATCTGTATGAGCAAATAAGACAGTGCGAAGGCCGCAACAGATAACAGAAATTCAGGACAGTGTCCGACCAGTTTCATCAAATAGATTGACTCATCAGGAACAAGATGGCAAATGAAACTAGACCGTTAAACCCCTGGGATGTGCTTTGCCGTTGTCACGTAAAACACAGAGACGTGATTACGTAACATGGAAGCCGGGTTCCACTATGACTTAGGTTGTCATATAGTGAAATGTGATCCAAACCAACATTTGGATAGCAGTAGGAAAACGACTTTGAGCTACTGCTTGTAAGTTCTGTATGACCTAAGAGTATCCTATCATTTATCAATAAACATACATAGTCAAACCTGCCCCTTCGCCCACCTCTCATAAGTGCCCACCAGTCATGAAGAACCAGTCCCGGTTCCCCCAGCATTTTTCGCTCTGCTGACCATGGGACGCAGAGCTTATGCGATCACTCATGTCCATTAGTCTGTCTGTCTGTCTGTAAAAATTTGATTGTCGCCACGCTAGTGTCTACAATTTTTAAGTTAGCCCCTTGAAATTTTTGGAAATATTGCATCAATAAAACTTTAGGTTTCTTTTGTTTTTGGTAGCGCCACCTGGTGGTTTACATAGTACAGAGGCCAAAAAGTGAAAAAAATTGAAAATGCTCTGGTGTGTTTAATTTCAATGGATCCTTATGAACTTTGGTGGAAATATTCTGGAGGTGATTATGTATAATCTTAACAATACTAGTAGTGCCACCGACAGGTGAACAGGAAATAAGACATTATTTGGTAAAATTTGAGGTTAAATGACCTGTATATAAAGCGCCCTTCAACTCGGTGTGCCGCAAATGCTTTTTGTGTTTTTAACATTCCACCACCAGATGTGTATGAATGTCAGCATTGTTTGAACAACACAAACACGAAGAATCTCACTCCCAAGCAAACAACCAGTGTTTGTGACACTATTAGATCAGATCTGGCATGTTTTCTTTACATTTTGAAACATGAGATTATGCTTTGTGTCACATCTTACTTCATTCTCTCAATCTGCCTTTGCCAAAATCAGATCGTATGGGCTCATTATTTTTACAAAATTAGGCCGTTTAAAACATGTTAACAAATGTACATCACCAGTTATTTAAGTTGTGTTTTTAAATGTATCATCACTAAGACATTCCAGATTATAAATGTGCATGTATTTTTATTTTTTTAACACATTGTTCACAAATGTTTTATAGAAATGCTTTCATGATAATTTTAAAGACCAAGTCTTATTTATGGTAGCTATTTTTAAATACATGCTGTCAACGTATACGAAGCAATAATAAAGAATGGATAGTGCTAATCTCTATTTTATTTCTGCCTGGATGTATTTGAGGCATATTTGTCCTCGGGGACCACTTGTCATAAGGGACCACTTCCAGCAACTCCCACGGGTGGTCCCTGAAGACAGGTCCAACTGTACATATTTATGTGACAAGCTCCATACCATACACAGGGAAGAACAATGGTTGACGAGAGTGAACAAGTTGATACAATGGCCTGCCCACCCACTGTTAACGCCATGAACAAACAACAAGCCACACAGCGCACGGGCAGGAAGTAAAACAACAGATATAGACACAGTGGTCCCTCACTCGTACCGCCACCAAAACAGTGGCCTAATAAGAGGCGTGACATCTCTTGAGGGGGAAATACAATCAACTGTCACCTCTGCTGCATAGAGAAGTGGCCAGTGTCTATAGAGGGGGCGGCCTCTCTTCAGAGGATCTCATAAGCGGGGACAGCACTGTAGAAGGTGTGTGTATCAATGCTGTGGGGTCAACATGAGACAGTTATAAATATGGTCATCTCTATTACTGTCAATCTACCTGTATTTATTTTTAAGTATATCTATATGTGCTCATGGCTGTACCTTACCATATTTGGCATTTCACTACAACTGTTGTTTGACTATTGAGAACCTGACTGCTCCGAAACCTATGTCATCATGTATTTATTTTTATGGTGCGGTGCTACTACTGCAATTTCCTCAAATAAAACTGCAACAAAATAATTTACAGCAGTGTTCACGTATTACTTTCATTCCAGCAGACTCCACCCTCTACTATTGTAAATTGTGAAATAAGGAAATCTGGTGAAGGAAGTCAATATTATCAAGCAGTGCATATTTGTTTCTCTTCAAGGAGTGTGAACTTTTTCAATGACTATGCTTGCTGATATGATTATTTACCAGCAGGTGTTTTAAAACTACAGAAAGATGCAGGCACCACTGCCTTTAGTTGGCAGTGATTGAGTGGCCTCAGATGCCTCGGCTGCCATCTTACGTCTTACCGTCAATGGATGTGCCAAATGCGCATTCTCCTCTTTTGTTGTTGTGAGTGACACCATGTAAAAAAATGAGAGAGCCTGTTCAGGAAGCAATATCTCACACAACAACCACGACAACCCAGGATTACACCTTGGCAACACCGACTGCCATTTATTGGTTGCATGACAGTGATAGGTTAATGATATGCATAGCTGTAACATCAATGACTCTATTAAGCGGCCAGTTGCCCTCTGGTTCTACAGTCATTTTTTTTGGTCAGCTGTCACTGACTTGCTTTGATTATTATGGAGCGTTTAACCCTTTGACTGTCGACAGCTTGCAAACTTAACTCTTAAAGTCACAAAGTACATCGTTACATTATTTAATGGAAATATATATGATTTGGGTACTACTTCCATTTACTTGGTATTTTTCATGGTAATGGAAAGCCCATATAGTAACACTTTGCCATTTTTGAAATTTTATCTTATTTTGAAGGACAGGTGTTCCTTTTCTTTTTTCTTTTTTTGTCTCAACAACTGCAAGTTCCAGTTCTAATGAAACTGAAGGAAATAGATAATGATTTAACTTTTCAAATTTAACCCTTCCCCCCCCCCCCACTAGCCAAAACAAGCAGGTGGTCAAATTATTGTCATCTCTGCTTCAATGTTTTTGACTATTCCAACAGTAATAAAAAATAAGTGACCTGCGATAGTCGTGTGCTCAGCTGACCTTGAATGTACAGACAGATTAGCCCCATGATCTCCAGAATCCAGAAATCATTGGAGCATAACCATTTGTACAAATTGGTAGAGACCCACATGAAGTACTTCCTCATCAAGTTTAAAGTGAGTCTGGCCGACCGGTTTGGAGGAGTTGAGAATGTGAATAATCATTGCAATTCCATGGACTTGCATTGTAATTCACAGGGGAAAAAAATCTGTTAAGAAAAAATCTCAAATTCATTGCTGCTTGACCATTTGCACAAATTGGTAGAGACCCATCTGAGGTACATGCCCACCAAGTCTGAAGTGTATTTGGCATAAAGATCTGGAGAAAAAAGTTGAAAACATGAATTACCATTGCAAATCCACACATGACCAATAAGAATGTGTGCATTAACCAACAAGGACATGAATGAAAAATGGGTCCAAAATATGACCAATTTTGTTTGACCCTTTTACATGCTACAATTTCATAAAGTTTTAGAACAATCTGATCGATGCTTTTGGAGAAAAAAATTTGCAGTGCCACCTGTTGAACAAATTAAGGCCAGGAAGTCACCAGAAGTGTCCCTGTGCAATGTCCATGCAATTGGCCAGGTGGTTTTGGAGAAGATAATTTTTTTCAGGATTTTGCCAAAAAAATACCCCCCCCCCCAAAAAAAAAAAAAAAATCATGAAAATCCCTCTCCTCCCTCCCCTCCCCCCCCCCAAAAAAAAATCACTGGAGCATAACCATTTGAATACAATTGGTAGCAACTCATGGTAGATCCCCACCACATTTGAAGTAACCTTGAAAACAGGTCAAAATCACTGAATGTCGAACTCAGCAAAGCTTTCAATGAGATACTTCTATAGTACGTTTTATGACAGCAGTTCAATTTGTTCAAATGTTGCTGCATCTGCAATGGTAAACATAGGATGACCCTGGTGACCTTGATAATAGGTCAAAGTGACTGAATGTCGAACTCACCCAAGCTTCTAATACAATGTTCCTGCAGTGCAAGTTTCATAATGTTCAGTAAGTCAATTTGTTCAAAAGTTAAACGTTATTCTGTCAGCAAAGATAGAAATATGATGACTCTGGTGAACTGAAGATAGGTCAAGGTCTGTAATTGAAGAACTTAGCCAAGTTTCAAATCAGATGCTTCTACAGTAAAAGTTTTATTATAGTAACCCAAGTTTCAAGATGACTGAAGAAATACTTTAAAAAAATGGCATTCTCAAAATGTTCCCATTTTGGCCCAATTATTACATTATAATAGATACGGTGTCACCAATATCGAACTTGACCTACATGGTCACACACTTGATATGTCCCAAAAGTTATTAGGGCACACATGAAAACTGTTGACTGTATCACATTCACTAGCAAAGGTTTACAGATGGAGTGACAGACAGACAGACATGAGTGATCCCATAAGCTCTGCGATTTATTGTCAGCAGAGCTAAAAACTTGTTGTGTGTCCTTTTGCACATCAAGACAGAAGTCTCCTGTACATCGCTTGCCGTCTGTACGACCCTCAACCCAACAAAGGACCTTGTCACCTCACTCAAACTTTGAACTCGCTAGGCTTCTGGAAAGGATGACAGCATGGTGGACAAAATAGAAACTTTCTGTGTGTGTATAATATCTCGTCATTGTCATGTGCCTCGTCCTGATCCCAAATAACCGAAGGCTATTGTTGCCGAGCCATGTTTCATCACAGGCACAGGAGACTTGTGTTCACCAATGGTCTGGTGCACACTTGGCAATGCTCGCTGCGACCTGCCACGAACAAAGGCTTGGCATGACCAGTGTTATTACCAAGGTTTGCAGGTTGACCTGCAACTCATCCTGAGGCTTAGCAACAATGCCATCTGAAGAGTCCTCACTTTTTATTGTGTCGTGTATACCTGTATCTGTAGTGAGTTAATTACAGTAAATAACTGGAAGAGTCTCAGAAAGCAACAGCTATTATCATACACATATTTCCCATATATAACACCAGCCCTTCGGTTAAAATCAAAGTTGTCTCATGATGCGGCAGGTAGCATACAAATGCAGTGGCTGGTAAAGCTACTGACAAAGAGGGTCTATAGGTCTAATCAGCTGTTCACTCGTCATATGCAAGTTAATGGTCTTTATAACGGACACCATGTACATGCCCACTGTAGTTCCCAACTTATTAGGCCCAACCAGCTGGCGGTCAAAGAGGTCTGCTTCAATGTTTTTAACTAATACAAGTGCCTCCGGCTGTGCCCAGGTAACAAACTGAACTGACGTCAATGGAGGTAATGTGTAAAACGGGAAAGAACATCCGTTTTAAACATGTTTGAACAAATGTCTGAGTTAACTAAGGCCTAAATTAGTTTAATGAAACACCGTAAAAAAAAAAAAAGTAAAAAAAGTTTCAAGCATATTAAACTGACGTCAATGGAGGTAATGTGTAAAAGGGCAAAGAACACCCATTTTAAACATGTTTGAACAAATGGCCAAGTTACCTCTGGCCTAACAGAAACATATGTGCTGTTCCATTAACCCGACCGACCATACTGAAAAAATTTGACCCTAAATAAAGTTTATGAAACATCAAAAAAAAAGAAAAACCAAAACAAGATGACTGTGACAGTCCTGTGCTCAGCTGACATGTACATATACCCACCACCTTTCCCTGTATGTATATATATGTATATATATATATCTTCTTGGTCATGATCTCTATTCTGTAACATGTGCAATAAAGATGTCAAGATTGTAACTGAATTATTACTCTTTGGAGTTGCAAAAATCTCAGAAATAGACCCTTTTGTAAAAGCCTGGCTTGGATTCTTGTATGGATTCAGAATAAACCACGAGCGCACGAAGTGCACGAGTGATTTATTCATGAATCAGATACAAGAACTCACGACTTTGAGTTGTATCTCCTTCTTAAACCATGTCATCTTTTCAGTGTTTTTTATATTGTAGTCCCTTGTTTACCCTTGTTATCAAGGTCATGGCACAGAACTATTTTTGACCCACTGATGCACGTACGCATCAACTTTTCCACTACATGCACAGGTGACTACTTTGAAAGCACTAAAAAGGCTGGGTAGAAACAGCTCGCAAAACCGTTGTAAATTATCAACCAGCATTCAAATCCTGCTGGGTACTATGAAAAATTGAAAATGATGTTTTTGTAAAAAGTAGAGAGAACACAAGTTCTCTGTGGCAAAATTTCAAAGTCCACCTTTCTGGTCACTGAAAGTAATGCCAATGCAAAAGATGATCACAGGGAGTTCACATCAAAAACTGAAGAATAAATCACTGGTTGCATCAAAAGAAGCATAGTTTAAGTCTGAAATAAATGCTACCCACATAAAATTTTTATTGCACATAATAGTTATAGACATCTTGACCCAGAACAAGAGGCCCGTGGGCCTAATGCTCTGCCAGGGCTCTGCAATTCTTTTTATCTGCTGTAGCCTTCAAGGCTAGTAGTTTCACCATTTTATTAGCCTAGCCCTTCATTCAACCTTGCTTGTCCATTGAGACAAATCTCATTTAGAAAACCAACATTTGTGGTTGTGATCAGGGCCAGTGCGTTGTAACTTTTAACTTGCCCTAATTGGAATAGTGTTTGGATGCAATCTCAGAGCAAACGACCCAGTGGTATTGGAAAATGTGATTTTTTTAAGACAGAAAAATTACAAAGAGCCAAAAAAATCACTGCAGCATAAACAGTTGACCTAGCTTGGTAAAACCTGCCAAAGACAGACCCCCACCAAGTTGAAACAGGATCTGATCAAGCAAAGAAGTTGAAATGTGAATAGACAATGCTGGACGACTGATCCTCCTTTGAGCTCAGCTGACTGACAAGTCAGCAGAGCTAAAAAATTCCAGCACAACAGATTTATTAGCCTAGCCCTTCATTCAACCTTGCTTGTCCATTGAGACAAATCTCATTTAGAAAACCAACATTTGTGGTTGTGATCAGGGCCAGTGCGTTGTAACTTTTAACTTGCCCTAATTGGAATAGTGTTTGGATGCAATCTCAGAGCAAACGACCCAGTGGTATTGGAAAATGTGATTTTTTTAAGACAGAAAAATTACAAAGAGCCAAAAAAATCACTGCAGCATAAACAGTTGACCTAGCTTGGTAAAACCTGCCAAAGACAGACCCCCACCAAGTTGAAACAGGATCTGATCAAGCAAAGAAGTTGAAATGTGAATAGACAATGCTGGACGACTGATCCTCCTTTGAGCTCAGCTGACTGACAAGTCAGCAGAGCTAAAAAATTCCAGCACAACAGATTTATTAGCCTAGCCCTTCATTCAACCTTGCTTGTCCATTGAGACAAATCTCATTTAGAAAACCAACATTTGTGGTTGTGATCAGGGCCAGTGCGTTGTAACTTTTAACTTGCCCTAATTGGAATAGTGTTTGGATGCAATCTCAGAGCAAACGACCCAGTGGTATTGGAAAATGTGATTTTTTAAAGACAGAAAAATTACAAAGAGCCAAAAAAATCACTGCAGCATAAACAGTTGACCTAGCTTGGTAAAACCTGCCAAAGACAGACCCCCACCAAGTTGAAACAGGATCTGATCAAGCAAAGAAGTTGAAATGTGAATAGACAATGCTGGACGACTGATCCTCCTTTGAGCTCAGCTGACTGACAAGTCAGCAGAGCTAAAAATTTCCAGCACAACAGATCTGCTGCCCACAAAAGAAACTTGGTGGGCACAACGTTCACCTGGTTTTGCAATCTGCATGTTATTTTTATTTATGTGTTGAACCTGGCAGCTGGGCCTCTTATCGCTGTCATGACCATGAAACAAGGTCCACTTATAACTACAAGTAACTGTTCATGGGCCATCTGGTATCTGGGATACCCAGGGTCATATTCATGTCTCCCTTTTACCTAGCCACGACTCTCACTCTTTTGTAGTCTTTGTCGTCTTCATGCATATTTCCCAAAGGCCAGCTTTGACACTCATGTGAGTGTGGTTTCCTAACGGCATGCTGATTCACTTCTGTGTTGACTGCCAGGCAATTGGGGGGTGGGGGCAATTCTGAACACATTTTGAAAAAATTTATGTGCTCCTTCTGAGCATTTTTTAAAATGCCATCAAAGTTTTCAAAAATGCTGTTTTTGCTGATTGAATATGCCAATTTTTTTTTCTTCTATAAACCATTTTGATATTGTTTGAATGTCATTTTATGCAAAAGGGTAAACTTCTCAGTGACCTCCAGTGAATAGGACTGTTCCACTTGGTAAAGGGTCATGTACAAAAAAACAAACAAATAAAAAAAACACAAAAAAACCTTTCCAACTACCCAATACAACAATGAATGGAAATTTACCTTCTCCCCCCCCCCCCCCCCCCCATTTTCTTGGAATAGGTTCTGACACACTATGCAACATGATGATCCCCCTCTTACAGGGCCACCCCAAATACACCAAAACTATGGCTTTGTAAAAGGGGCGGCCACTTTCGAGGGCAAATATATATATATATATTGTAGATGCAACATTTCCTGCATTGAGATGGGCTCGCAAGAAAGACGCCATTGTCTCCTAGCATCACACAAGATGGGAATGACAATACATTGTTCACATGAAAACATCTTATTGTGGTCTTTTATACAGCATGACATACTTGGATAAAAAATAAATTTAGAACACATACTGTACAAAAGCATAAGCCTCAATGTTCCCACAAAAACTATAATGGACACTCTCTAGGTATAAAAATCTGGTTGGATGCATGGTGAAACATCATTCTTTTTCACAGAAAGTGTGTACCTAAATTCCCTTTTAAATGAACAGTCGGAAAAACCTTAAATGATTGTCAGTCTGAGTAAAAATATGATGACCCCTGGTGACCTTAAAAATAGGTCAAGGTTGCTGAATGTCAATGTAGCAACACTTCTAACGAGATGCTTCTTCAGTACAAGTTTTATGACAGCAGCTCAATTTGTTCAAAAGTTACTGAATTTGCAAGGGTAAACATGATGACCCCTGATGACCTTGACAATAGGTCAAGGTTACTGAATGTCCAACTAAGCCAAGCTTCCAACAAGATGCTTCTACAGTGCAAGTTTCATGATAGTAGCTCAATTTGTTCAAAGTTATTGCATCCATAACAATAACAAATGGACGTACCCAGAAATGCATGCACTGACATGATGACAACACCTTATCCACCCACAGAGTAAAAACTTTGAAAAACACAGCAGCTAGAACATCTTCAAAATAAACAAATTACTACAAAAATCTACTACCTATGTCTATCATGTCATATAAAACAAAAGCACTGGCTAAAGTAAAATAATTCAATCTTCACACACAATGGGCTTGACTAATCAGCTTGATATCATGATTACCCAGTTACATCCGTGGAAAAAAAAATGCTAGCTAAAATACATACATATCAAACATCTAACATTTATCATGGCACCTATAAAACTACAATGGCACCGAATGAAATGTCATGAATTATCAATGCACAAGTCTGACATGAGAAAGCTTTCGAAGCTATCTCATAGACTTGTATATACATGTAAATATCTAGTACTTTTCATATGAAATAACAATTCACTAGCCTGACATGAGATAGTCTTCCAAAGCTATCTTGCAGCCTTGTGCACAAATATCTTCTCTTTTTTTTTCACTTTTATTTTCTAAAGAATTTGAGAAAATCTGATTTTGGTATACAGCCCTTTCGCCCTTCCCAAGTTCTCTTGATTTTTGGAAAGGTTTCTTTTCATACATGACCCTTGACAGGCACACAGTAGCTTTGGTACAATTGATGGCATGACTCACATCACTGCTGCCTGGGAAGCTCTGTTTATGACCCAGTGGTCCTCCTGTCAGACCCCCCCCCCCCCCCCCGCCTTATAGGGGGGGAGGGGGGACATCTCTTGTGGGGGAGAATAAATGAAAATATCATACTTGCTGCACAATGAAGTGGCCTCTCATCAGGGTGGCCTTATAAAAGGGGAAAAATTGAACTGTGATGTCAAATTCTATATTGTTCTTTACCAAAAGTGTACCTTAGAAGTTTCCTGGTCTGTTCTTTCTGTCTGGCTCGAATCTTGTTCCCCATGTTCCTCCTTGTCACTACCGGTTTCTATTCCAGGCGGGGAAGACCCGTCACAGAATTTCCTCTTAGGAGGTGGAGAATAATTGCCAACTTTAGTCCTTAAGGAGGAAGTGTCCTCCCCAATGTCACTTTCAGTACTTTTAATTTGTGATTCTTCCACTGATTTTCTCCTCAGCGGGGGAGAGTACCCTGTTACCTTGATGACTGACACTGGTATTTCATCTTCCCTGTTTTCCCTGGACACTGTTTCCTCGCCATTATGCTCCGACTGGGGAACAGAATCCCCAGTCTTTGTCCTGAGAGGCGGGGAATGGTCCCCAGGTCCTTCTTTGGCATCAGCTGAACAGTTGTCTGTCGGTACTTTCTTCTTTGGTGGGGGTGAAGACCTCGCCTTAGCTACGTGTCCATTGGCGGAGGGGGGTGTAGAGTTAATGGGATGAGTACTGAGAGGTTGGTTATTTGCCTCCACCTCTTGTACTGAATACTTAATGCTGGTCTGTCCCATAGTGTCTTGGGCTTGGCTCCCTGACCACCTGCAGGTCTCTCTCTCATGGCTTTGCTGCTGCTACATGGTGTCCATGTTGTACATGGTTAACTTTTGGCTATTCTCTCCTTGTACACTGTATACCACGACACATTCCCTGGCCCAGTTTCTGTACTTCCTTCTCCACATGGAAAACACGCTAAACCAACACTGGGGCCACGTTTTCTTTAGTTCACGTTAGCGCTGTCATTTGGGGCCAGAAAGTTCACAATTTTCACCCCTGCCTGAAGGGAAGTGGCAGGTCAGCTGGAACAAAGCCCTGGGCCCCGTATGATAGTCTCAGCCAGGTATGTGGTAAACGGCCCGCTATAGCACAGACATCAGTGACAGCTAATCTCGTCTCTCCTGACCAGCACTGACACACATTCAATTGGGAGACACCAGTCCTGTGAGTGCACCGTGTTCCCAGTGCATCGAACCATTACCAGTGCCAACACGACCTTGTGCACTGAGCCATGTCGTACAAGGTTCAAGATTAAAAAAAGCCCACCTCCATAACTGGCCAAAATCTCTCACATGTTATTGAAGTCAGCCAAACAATACGTATTGGAGTGTGCATATGCATGCAACCTGCACAGTGTGTGTGGATTCAGTGGAGTCCTTCACACCCACCAGATTACAGCCGATTGTGCTGGATGGTGGTCAGAAATAATATGAATATATTGTGCAGGTGTTGACAACTCTGGCAGGTAGCTGGCTATACGCTGACTGACCACCTCTGCCTGTGGCCTCCACGGCTGTCATATCCCACCACACACTTCACAGCAGATGTCCGCCACTGTCCTCTCAGATCATTTCTGGCTGTGAGGGTACGGAGTGCACCTTGACATTCAATCTTCAGTTCACCGTTTTATATCCTGACGCCCAGTGTCCCATTCAAATGAATCCCGTGCCATGACCGACCGATATGCCACAAAAAATAAATAATAATGTCCTTCCCTAATTGGTTCAGCGATCCAAAAATTGTGTGGTATATGGAACACACCCAATGAAAAAAGTACACTACACCTAGTGCTGGTGTCGGTACAGTCGTGTTTGACGTACCTGCATGGGAGACGACGCAGAGAAATTTTTATACGCATAGAAAGCGGGACGAACACCACCAAACGGAAATATAATGTACATGCAGAGCTGGGAACCAAAGATTTGGATTTGTAAATTGAGACCATTGAGGAGAAGTGCAGAGCAATAAAATTTCTAAAGGAAACAAGGAATATTGCACCTGTGAAATTGATCCCATTGGCTATAACACCCATGTACACTCTTTATTGCCTGAGCAAGTGCTACTCTCCAGCATATTCAATAAGCACACATCGAGCAGGCGCAAACAAGCAGCAGTGACGCAGTGTGTTCAGTACATACTCAGCTAACACGATAGACCAGGCCCCCACAATGCTGCATTAGCAGCCATTGAAGACAGCCTCATCCAGTCTAAAACCAACAGCTATCGAGAGACTTTCATTGTAAACTTTTATGACTCGTGACTTTCCTGGACTCAACAGCTCAGGACAACTGTGTGCTGCAGTGTTGCAAGGTCTGGTCGAGAGCCACCCATAGCCCCTGGCTGTATGTGTTGACTTGATTGGATCATCTCAGTATATTTGGGTTCACTTAATCTCGCAGGCCCAGGCTTATTTCCTTGGCACAATCAATCTGGAGATCTCAAAACCAGAATGACTGAATACTAAAACTGCTTTAAAATCTGTCACAGGGGGATACCCTATCCCAAGAGCACTGCAAATGTGGCCCATTACATCTACATTTTATTCCATATTCTTCATGTGTTCTTTACAGTCATCCATGTGACTCCATGGTTTCCCCTACTATTACTACACGTATTTGACATATAAGCTAACGTAATTACGGAATAAGATAATGTTTTAGTGTGGGCCACATTTGGCTGTGCCCATATAGTAGGGTATCCACACAGAGTGGAGGGTTATTTTATTTTAATTTCCCTGGCAATAAGATCTTGCAAAACTCGCATTTATAATTATTTAACTTTTCCTAGAAGACCTAACTCTTACAGCTGGTTGTGTGACAACCTGAATATCACTTCACAGGCATACTCTGGACACAACATCCAATCTTATGATGGTATAAATTTGTCACACAACACTTGAACCATGTCTTGTGCACCCGCGTGACAAACTCAGATTTTCTCAAGTTTTTTCCAAGTTTTTTTTTTTTTTCTGTTTGTTTAGCAGTATTTTTCCAGCAGGTGGGAGTAGGGATTGCTGTTGCGGCCCTGTGCGACCTGACAATCGCATACATGTGCAGTGCCCTTATGCTGACACCATCAGGTTTTGACGAAAACCTAGGACCTTTTCAAATGTTTGTCTCCTCCCCCCCCTCCCCCCCTTTTTTTTTTTTTTTTTTTTTTTTATACAAAATACTGGACAAGTGTCATTAAGAACTACCTGCTAACATGGCTTAAAGGAAAGGGCACCACTTGGTGACTGCAAACACACATCAATAACCTGTCATGAAAGACCTATTATTGGTCAGGATGGGCCACTCAGCTCAACCGCTACGTATTTGGAAGGCAGAATAAGCAAAAACATGCATCCCTCCCCACCCACCCACCCCCACCCCCCCCAAAAAAAACAAACAAACAAACAAACAAGAGGCCTATGGGCTGACACATAATCTGACGACCATGACCAAAAACTTGTTTCCTGAAATATAAACCCTCCATGACCTTGACAAATTAATCAAGGTCATCCATATTATGCAATATCAAACTTCCTTGTGACACACATTTGTGGTACATTTGGTATCTTTTGCCTTATTCTTTAGCAATATATTGAAGTTAGTGTCCTTTTTCCGAAGTGCTTAATGACCTTGAAAAATAGGTCAAGCTCACAAAACATATTACAAAATTTGACCATTTACCTAATGCATATTTGGTGTAAAGTTTGCAGTACCATCGTAACTTACTAGCACAGTAACAGTGATGAATTTAATGTGTTTTTGATTCCTATGATGCTAGTTCCAACAATTACCACCTGTGGCACCACCATGACATCACGTCATAGTTTTGTTTGCACAATGTCTTGTAATGGTATATAGATGTATAAACAGAACTTAAAATGTGATGCCTATCACCAAAATAAAAATCATTTCATGAAATGCATTTCTTCTATGACCTTCAAAAAGTAGGCCAAGGTTATCCATATTATGCAATATCAACCTTCTATATATGACAAACATTTGTGGTACATATTTGGTTTTGTCATAACAGAAAAGTACAGCATCGATGACACACAAAAACAGCCTCACCCTTTTTCATCTAAAATAAGACTCATCCTCATCAACAGCTGACTTGAATGCAGCAACAAGAATTGGCACAAACTGCTTCCTCTTGGTACAACCACACAAATTTTCAGAGCAAAAAAAAAATGATGTTGTTGTGCTAAAAAAAAGGGAAAAAACCTTTTCACTCAATAGCCAAAATAAACCCTACTATCTTTTATTACTGTGGCAAATAACTGATTGACATTTATCTATGCTACACGTTACACCAGACATCAATCGGTGATAACATAAAAGAGAACTATATCCCTTTGAAAGCCATAGCAGTACTTCAGTTGCAGAGACATTGCAACAGAAACAACGCATAAAAATATACTAACATTGGTACTACTGTAGTTTACTTCAAAACTGTGAGAAACTTAGATTTTGACACAAGCCACACATACAATCACAAAAATATAAATCTTGTGATGGGGTAATGTGGTTTTGGACAGGTCTCATCCCTAGTAATTACGCTATAGTGTAAGTAGGTGGGTAAGGCTATAAATAGCCTCCCCCCAAAAATGCTGTTTCTCTACAGGTAGAACATAAGGTCCACTGATCAACACATTTCATTGTTGCAACAGCTTGAACACAAAGTCCACTCATGAACCAAGGAAGACAGACAGTGTCACTGCATGTTATACGCGTCAGACACTTGGGTAGGTCTCAATATAAAGTTTTTAATTTTTTTCCTCCACTAAAGCCTCAAAGGTGACCAGCCTGTACACCTCCACAGACTAGTGGAACATCTGCAAGCATTGATTCACATTGGACTGGTGTGAGCACAAGATAAGGCTATAGTGCCACCTGTCGGCCAAAGAGAAAACTAACAGTTTTTCTTTGGTCCTCATCAGGACAATTTTGAGGTAACTCTAAAGAATCTATGATGCATTCTGTAAACGAGTATCATTTGAGAGACCACTCCAATGAGAAATCATCTGTCTTGGTTCTTGGAGGATAACCTTTTCTGCATACAGTAAAACCTGTCAAGGCCGAACCCCCTTGGGACCCAGCCAAAGTGTTCGGTATCGGAGGTGTTCAGCCAATAGAGGACCAGGGGCGTGGCAGCCTGCACATGTAAGCTATTTGAATTCACCTGTACGCACATGCATTGGGGAATTTACCAGCTCCAATATATATATATATATATATTACAAAAAACATGACAAAAACTTGAAGGAAATGTAAAGTCTAAGATGAAGAAGAACTTTATAAATATTCCAACCACTTGGGTAAAAATTTTATAGGATTTATAAACTTTAGGCTAACAGTACCATTGTTTCCATTGGAATTTTTTTCAGGGGCTCAGAAGAATGGAAATTCAGGGGAAAAGACTACATTTTTATAAATTTTACATGTAAATAAACAAGACTTGTGACCCTTTAGAATTTTCTAAGCAGGTATTTGAGGTTTTAAAAGGGTAATATACCCCAATTTGGGGGTTAACGGAAACACTGAGTACATGCACTTTTCAATATCATTAGAGCACATTACTAATGTTACTGGTACATGCATATGTACATTACATGTACTGAAGTATGTACATCTGTCGTACATGACAGTGCATTTTTATGTACATACATAATTTGATGACATAAAACATCAATTTATTGTCCAATATTAACACACAATATGTGTATTACCCTTTATCATACTGCTAAACTTCAGAATGCACCTACTAGTTTGATAAGTTTAAACCAGTTTATTGTATGTACAGCTGTAGAAGGTCTCACCATGGAACCTAAACACTATTGACACTCTTTGAATACATTAATGCCTTAAACCAGACGAAAATGTTGAATTTAAAAAAAAAAAAAAGTGACGTTTTTGTATGAAACATCAATGAATTTCCTGAAAATTCCTTCTTTTGGGAGGGGTAAGTGTTTAGCCTTGACAGGTTAAATGTTGCTTTGGGACCCAAATCAAGTGTTTGGTATATTCAGGGTGGAGAGGTGTTTAGGGATTGCACGTTCCAACACTTAACTCTCCTATTAAATTACATACAAAAAGGTTAGGACCTGAAAAAAGTTTTCAGTCAACAGAGGTATTTGGCTATTGGAGGTGTTCCGCTTTAAAGCATTTACTGTATCCTGAATTGTTTCCAGTAATTTACAACAAGATCATGTATTTTGACAATTCCAAATACGGATATTTTGGGGAATGTCAAGGATAAGAGCCGCTACTAGTTCCTTGCAGGTAAGATTACTAAGAACCTCACGACAAAGACTGCAAACATAACATCCCTCATTTTGCTGATTTTTTTTTTTTCAACATGAATTCTTAAATCTATGATCAGTACCACAAAGACACTGCAATCACACACATGCATGTATTCACGCACTGCCCCTTTCAAACACAGAGACAGAAATGATAAAACAGGTAGAAAATGTTAGAATGCTGGTATAGCTCTATTGGACTACATATCAGTACAACGTTAAAATCATCACACCTCACCTCATGTATCATATTAATTTTCATCTGTGCTGCTGATCAAATAAAATGTATGGCTACATGTGAGCATCTATCAGGCATGAACGAAAAATTTGCAAATCCTGATGAAATGGAACTGCCAACACACTTATCTTCAAGTGTATGAATGTTCACCATATTTGTACTTCAGACATTAACCTGAAGTTTTAATTTTAATGTTTTCAACAAAATTCCTACTGTTTTATCCCTGTAAGTACCCGTGCCATCTTAAGAACATACGATACATTATGACATAGGTTTACAAATCAACCAGCCATGCAAAGAACCCCATATAAAGTGCCACAAAGTACTGTACATATATATATTTTCTGAAAACTAATCAGCCCAGGATTCAATATTCTATTGTCTGTGTGGGATTCAACATTCGACCATGTGTCCACCCTGTTTCTATTGTCACTACACAACATGTTATAAACAAATTGAGCAGGAGCCTCGAGTCAAAACAACAGAGATACGTTTCCAGCTATTATTTGACGGCACAGAGCTGTGTTACTGTGGTCCCTGAGCTGAAATCAGGTCAACTGTCTCGTCATACTCATGCCACACAAAATCTCGTAGTCACCGTGCAAACTGCAAACAAATTCACGAATAAATGATACCTCAGCATAAAACTACTACTGAAGTCTCTATCTGCCATACAGTGATCAGTCCAAGAGCTGTTTTTAACTCCTCATTCTCACTACAGTGATCCCCCTCTTATAAGGCCACTCCAAATGCAGCCTAAAAGTGGCCTTATAAGAGGGGGTCCACTGTACATGTATTTCTGCAATCAATGAAGCCATCTTTGCATGTGGTAGCCCTATTGCCTAAGGCTATTCATACTCCATGCCTTAGCATGGATGCAAAAGTAGACACACAACCTTGTCCATGAAAGCAAAGAAATTTTCTTTTTTTTTCCCAAATTTATCATCACAAATCACAATACTCTACTTGTTCTGGATTAAATACAATGAACTGGGCCATGTCAATTATGGCATTCATGCATACCTGCATCCATTGAACCATTCTATTTTAGGAATGGGGATTTGGCACAGTTGGTACGTGGGTTTCCATTTTTCTGTTAGGTGATTGGTGCCGAAGGTTGCTGGTTCAAGACCCGGCCTTTATGTGGTCAAAAAACATTTAATTTCAAAAGCTCTCGCCCACTTTCAGAAAGTATGAGTATTTTTAGTTGAGAATAGTTTTGAACAA
Source organism: Hermodice carunculata (assembly GCA_964020975.1). Classification (NCBI taxonomy): domain Eukaryota; kingdom Metazoa; phylum Annelida; class Polychaeta; order Eunicida; family Amphinomidae; genus Hermodice; species Hermodice carunculata. The sequence continues at coordinate 454,135 of CAXHWN010000809.1, read as the reverse complement.
TCCTGCTAAGGTGTTCTGGAGAAAAAGTCAACAAGAGGCCCATGGGCCTGGTGCTGTACTGACATTGCCACTGATGTCCAAGCTACACACTGCCCTTACAAAATCACCTCTTTCAACTCTACAAGCATGGTGACCTCACAAAAATACGTCATGGTCACTGATATTACATAACATTCTAGCATTGGACATAGTCTACATATCCTATAAATTTGGCAAGTCTAATCCAATTACTTTTCCAGATATGGAATTTTACATCTTAGAACACATTTTGGCTCATAATTTCCATCAAATTATAGGTGGCGCCACTAATATCGCTCCCAACTTAGACAATGACCTCCACCACAATCCCACCAAATTCTGTGAAGATCTGCCGGACACTAAACATGCTTAAGTGTTCACAAGATTTTCACATTTTGACCCTATATTACATAATACAGTGAAAACTCATCATAATGACACCATCTGTTCCCTTAGAAATGTGTCAGATAACTGAATATATCAGATAAATGAACCAAACAACAAAGAAAACAAACTTTGGCCATTCAAAACTTATGTCAATTTATAATGAATATGTCAGATTCTGAGTGCCATTATAATAAGGTTTCACTGTACACTGTATTGTAGGTGGCACCACCAATATCGAAAGGAACCTAGATGTTCATACACCCTATAAGTCCTGAAAGTTATATTGGGCTAACTTGAAAACTGTGGACAGTATTGCGCTAATGAGCAAAAGTTTATGGACGGACAGAGACGAGCAGAAGCATATTGCTCTGAGACCTTAGATCAGCAGAACTAAAAATTGACAAAACACTCTAATACTAATACTTATAAAACCTTCGGGGAAAAAACTGCAGCAACACCCTTTAAACAAATTAAGGTCTCGGTATCCCCAGAAGTGTGTTCATGTACATGATGTCATTTCGAGGCAATTGGCTTGGCAGTTTCTGAGAAGATTTTTCAGATTTTCCCCAAAAATAAACAACAAAATTCATTTAAAAAATCCAAAAATCAGTGGAGCATGACAATTTGAGCAACTTGGTACACGCCCAACCAAGATATATACCCACCAAGTTTGAAGTGAATCTGGCCAATAGTTTTTGAGAAGTTGAAAATGTTACTTGTTAACAACGGACGATATATGGCACATGGAGAAACTATTACCTTGGCTGAAGCAAAAATCATTAAAATATCTTACAATCAATGGAGCACGACAATTTACTATACTTAGGTCAGGTTGCACCCAAGGTACATCCCTACAAAGTTCAAAGAGAATCTGGCTGATGGTTCTGGAGAAGTTGAAAAATGTGAATTGTGACGGCTGCACACAGAGACAGCCTGATGGATGACGGATCCTCATCTGTCCTGTAACCTCACCTGACAGACACCTCAACTGAGGTAAAACAGTGAAAGTTAGCACTGATATAAATACATTGACAATATAAGAAGTAAAATGACGAGCAATAGCTCCTGGTGGAAACGTGTAATTGTCAACATAACCATTAGCCTGTTAAATGTGGTGGGGATGACGTGCAATCAGCAGATAGATTATAACAGTGCCACTGCACACTAATTATAGAGTGACAGTTTGTTACACTATTGCTTCTCATTTGAAAGACACAGGTGATATTGACCAAAAAATAATGTGCACTGTTGGTAAGTCAAATATCCTGGACATAAATTTGAAGACAACAACAGTTAAGGTGGTCTTTCTAGGATACCAGTTATGGGCTGTGATGGATGTATAGATCTGAAAAGCTATGTTGAACAGCCCTCTGCACATATCTCAGATAAATCTTGTTGTTATGGTTACACTTATTGATATCCAAGCATGACATCTGAGGGCCCACTGCTGCTGCCAGTCCCCACAATGTACATGTATGGATGTCACCTGGAACAGCCCTGGCTGTTCTATACCCTCTTCAAAGTATAATGTCATTGGGTGGCCTGTATGATAGCGGTCATACATGACCTTACTACAGGTCTCCCAGATCACATGTATATATAATACTGTTTTTATGAAAAAACATTCTTGTACGATACTGACTGAATGTATACATATATATATGTTGGTTGAATAAAAGAATTCCTGATTCCTGTTTCCTTCTACCTGTGTTAATTCTGTGCCTACAATGTACATGTGCCTGTCAGCTGGAACAGCCCTATTTGTTCTATACCCTCCTCCTGCCTGTGTCAATTCTGTGCCTACAATGTACATGTGCCTATCAGCTGGAACAGCCCTATTTGTTCTATACCCTCCTCCTGCCTGTGTCAATTCTGTGCCTACAATGTACATGTGCCTATCAGCTGGAACAGCCCTATTTGTTCTATACCCTCCTCCTACCTGTGTCAATTCTGTGCCCGTCATCCCAGGTGAGTGCATCATATCATTCCTGGGCTTCCTTTACTACATAAGTAGGAGGTTTCGTAACTGTCACATTGTGTGTGTGCAGTTGTGTTTCCATGACATGCGGGAGGAGGCGTCAGACCTGCAGTCAACATGTACAATGCACATACAGTACATGCAAACCAGACAAGGCAGTGGGTGGCATGGGGGCTACAGTCATACACATACACACAAAAATACAGCAAATATGTACATGTGGCTAGTGTGTATCATATATGTAGCACGAGTGTCGACATACCAAGTCAATCCCTAGTATTTCATGACCAGCAGAACGTGACCATTTTACTGTACTACCTGACTGGTAGTTAGCCAAAAGACATCAAGAGGGCAGCACCCACATGAGACCTGTCACTCTCCTGCAAAAAAACACCATTTCCATTTGTCCTGTTGTGGCTCATACACTTTGTTGGCTCGTAGCAGCAGAGGTACTTCAAATGAGTGTTGACTAAGCAGTACCATGTCCTCTGCCTAACAACACGCTGTATTATAGAGGAGGCATTACTGACAGCTCCAGCAGATGGTCAATCAATACAGGCTCTACTGTACATCAGAATGAGGCTTGAAAGACCAGCCGTACAAAATCCCCAAATTGTGATCCTTGAGATGCGATACGATGCTGTAACGAACAGCTATCTTGATATGATGGTATTTGAACGACAAATGTCTTTCATACAAGGGACCCTTCACACAGGGATCCAGCCCTGCAGCTGGCCCAGTGTCTCTGACTCTCTCTCTGATGGTATTTGAAAGACAAACGTCTTTCATACAAGGGAACCTTCACACACTCAGATACCATATTCATCTTAAGCGCACAGTACGCTATGAAAAAATTTCATTCACAAAAGCTGGAAAAATGTAGATTCTAAGTGTAATAATAAATTCTACCACTTGCTTGAAAACTATTGGATATTTTGGGGGTCCTTTCTTTGAAAAAAAATGGGGGGGGTGCGCTTATTAGAGAGTGTGCACTTATTAAGATGAATACAGTAACAATTTTGCCCCTGTACAAGATATGAAAAATAAGAAAATGTACAAAAAATAATGGTTGGTACAAAGTACGTAATTAAAAGGGATTCCAGTACATTAGTACAGCAAATAAAAATGCCCAGTAGGCTAGTGCGCAACCCCCCCCCCCCCACACACACACACACGCCCACAAGATGTTAACAGCACTGAGGCATGATCAGCATTTTGTTATCAACATGTTGTACATGTTTGTGATCTCCAGAATAAATGGTCAAAAGGGATCTACAGTCTCCATTTTTATTAGGTAAAACCCTTTCTTTTTCTTTTTTTCTTTCTTTCTTTCTTTTTCTTTCTTTCTTTCTTTCTTTCTTTCTTTCTTTCTTTCTTTCTCTCTCTCTTTCTTTCCATCTTTCCTTTTCTTTCCTCCCTTTCTGCTATGCAACACTTTTCTTAGACACTGTAATGGTGATAACTTTGAAAATTGGTGGAAATATTGCATCTGTCATGAGGTTGTGCACAATACCTTGAATAGTCAGGGAGTTTGAAATTATGCGAATAATGGGTTATTTACAAATTTAAAAGCTTCACAAAACTATCATAGATAGCCATGCATATATAAGTTTGAGACACCTATCAATCCAATGGACTGCAATTATGCTATTTAGGGGCACTTCACATATTAAAGTTCTGAATATCTTCAAAACTATAACACGGAGAGGTGACAATCCAACTTCAACTTGTAGATTTCACAACTGGAACATCCAATGCCCCAGGAAGCCAAGTATATAACAACTTATTTTATGCAAATTCAGTACATGCACAAAATTCAAATCCTATATACCATTAAAACTACTACATATAAAGGTGCCACCCCAACTTCAATTTATAGGTTTGTGCTATAGCTGCATGTATGAACTATGAACCAAAGTTGTAGCATTTTCATTTATGCAAATTAGCTGAATACATAGAATTTCAATCTTTCAATCTTGAAACTCTTGCAATAAGTCACACACAGAGGTGCAGTTCCAACTCTGTTTAATAGTGACAGGGCAAATGTCTGTAAAGTGCCAAGGCCTGCAAATTACCAGAACTGCATCATGGTCACTTGTGCTATTGTGTGGTGCATCTGTCATACAAATATGTATCTATAAAAGATCGTGAGTGTAAATAAAAAAAAATTAAAAGAGTTTGATGGGGTCATGACTATTTGCCCCCATCCATCCACACAGAAAATGAAGAAGACACTTCATGAATAATTAACTTTACGACAGGGATAACTGCCAGCACCGGTGGCCACCTGGTTTTGACTAATTTCCCTGCTTGCTAAAAAGTCCCAATATAATTAAAGATATATGTACAAAAGAGTGATTATGAGTCAAAAAGCCATGTTACATGTGGCAACTTTTATTGTGAAAAATAAAACTGTAATGTTGTATGAAATTATCTCTTATATTCTGCCAAGTGCTGACCAGGCAAGTATATTGTATATTCTTCCAACAGTGGACCACTGGGTCTGGGGCAAGACGGGATATTCTGCTGTGGCAAAAGACATGATACAGGTTGTTCTATTAACATGTTACAGTAGCGTTAGCGATTGTTTTCAATTATGTACTTTCTACTATGGGCCACGAGGCTGAAATATAACCCTCTGCATTGAAATGAACAAATTCTCGCAACTCAGCACCATAAGGATTGCAGATTGCAGCAGCTATAGAACTCAATTTCTATGTATCCCTAATTAGCATAGATTTAAATCTGACAACTTCTGTTTGTGGTTCGTTGGATCCACCATACTGCACAACTTATGAACTGAAGTTGGAATGGCACCTCTATCTATAAGAGTTTTGAAGTGTCCATAATTGACGCAAATTTAAATTCTAACTGCGGCAATGTGTCCAAAAGATGCTCAGCCCCAACAAACATACCAGTGGAAATGACATTTGGACCTCTATGTTCAATACACTGTACTTTGGAGGCCAGAAGTGAATGAAGAATCTAAACAGGGCTAATTTGCATATTTTTCAACATGCTGACAACTTGGAACAATATGCAATAACAAATTTGAAGTTTTTGACTTGTACAGTGTCCAAGTCTAAGCTGACACAAAAATTAAGTGGAAACATAGGCAAGAAAGAAAGAACTATGTAATGAATATCTAGAAAAACAATATGTCTATGTTCGCACACAGACAAACCAGTTGAGTGTATCGAGAAAAAAAGTATGTCGATCTGTGTTCACACACAGTCATAATCAATGAAAGGTATTGTTGCAAAATTCCTGCAACATAATTACAGTATAAATCATGAATCTAAGGCCAATGGCATTAACGCATGTTCTTCTGAGCCGACCTTTAGTCAATATGTTTGTTCCTATGTGTTTGGACACTCCATTCAGCCTTTAATTATATTGTGAGAAACAGTTGAAAGCAGCTTGGTGTACACTAGGGCTATATATAAAACTGTCGTAATTTTCTGAAGATCATTTCTTTAGCTGCAGAGGTGTAATATTGGCATATTTATACCCAAGGGGTTAAATTACGATGTAAAGAGGTAACACAGAGCAGAAACACCAGGACTGGACCACAGCAGGCACAACGGGACTCAGGTCAAATGGCAAGACAAAGGCCTCAAGGTCACATCTGCTGCTGGCCCTACTTCACTTCCCCACTAATAAAAATGGTTTTGAAAACACGTACGCCTCGCTGTTCTTGGTACGTGCCTGCTCATTGTCTGGCATACAGTAGATAATCCGTCATCTTACCGAAAAAACTGCACTCCATAATCTTTAACCCTTCTCACACACAGTCACATACTTCAGGAGGTTTTCAATTACTGTAAATTGCTTTCATTTCATTGTGTTCTTATTTTCACTTATTTCACTGAATATAAAAACAGAGTGTAAAAAAAAAAAAAAAAAAGATTACTTTAGTTTGAAATCTGCCCTTGCGGGCTGATTTCAAAAAAGTATTTGAAGATTGTCTGAATAGGAATTATGTCCACGATAGTGAAATTAAAACTGCAGTGAAATGTCAAAAATACACCACCAGGGCTATGTGAACAGCCCATCCTCAGCTGATCTTGACATTCAACCCACTCCAGCCTAGGGAATGAGGATTTTGGAGAGAAGTAAAACTTGGGAGTCTGGAATACCCATTGACTTACATGGTAATCAATAGGAATGCATGCATTAATTGACAGGTACCCAAATTGATAAAATAAATAAATAAATAAATAAATAAATAAATCACTAAAATTTAAGGATCGAGAGTATCACCACCTGGTGAACACGTTTGATTGATCCTCCTGCAAACTACATTTTCAAAGTTTCTGAACAACCTGAGTGATGCTTTTACAGAAGTCAAAAATGGGGAAAACATACAAAAATTCATAAAAATACAGACAAAATATTGCAGTGCCACCTGTTGAACAAATCAAAGTCTGAAGGTCTCCAGATGTGTCCTCATGCAATTGGCTGAGCAGATTCAGAGAAGATTTTAAGATTTTGCAAAACACTGAAACATAAAAAATTCATTAAAACTCTTAGTAAAGAGAACCACCCAAGGTACTTTCCCACCAAGTTTCATGTGAATCCAGACACCTGTTATGGAGAAGCAGTTGAAAACGTGATTTTCCATTGAAATCCCCATTGACTTACATACTAATCAATAGGAATGCATACATTAACCACCAAATACATGTACCTGAACTAAAAAAATTTGTTAAAATCTGTGATCCACAGTATCACTACTGCGTGAACAGCTTTGTTTACTCCTCTCACAAGCTACATATCCACCAAATTTCACAACAATCTCAAAGACGGTTCTAGAGAAGTGGAAAATAGCCTTAGCACACAAATATTCATAAAAACATAGAAAAAAAATTGTAGTGTCACCTGTTGAACAAATTAAGGTCTAGGGGTTCCAAAAAGTGTTCCTATGTAATTTTGAAGCAATCAGCTGTGCCGTTTAGGAGAAGATATTTAAGATTTTGACATAAAATGAACAAAAAAAATTCATTGAAAAATCCAAAAATGATTGGACCGTGACAATTTGAACAAACTTGGTCAAAACCCACCCAAGTAAATTCTCATCTAGTTTGAAGTGAATGAGATAAATTGTTGTGGATAAGTTAAAAATGTGAATTTCCATTGCAATCCCCATTGACTTACAGAGTAATCAATAGGACACACAAGTGCTCGACTTGAAAAGCTTGTTAAAAATCAGGGATCCACAGTATCACTACTTAGTGGACATCTATCTCTGTTTACTCCTCTCACAAGCTACATATCCACTAAGTTTCACAACATTCTCAGTGATGGTTCTGGAAAAAAGTCGAAAATATCCTTAACACAAGACAATTCTTAAATAAGAAAAAAAAAATTGCAGCACTACATGTTGAACATGTATGTATGAAGGTCTAGGCATCCCCAGAAATGTCCTTATGCAATTTCAAAGCAACTGGTTGTGTGGTTATGAAGATTTTTTTCAGATTTTGCCAAAAAAAATGACACCCCCCCCCCAAAAAAAACAAAAAAACAAGAAGCCCATGGGCCTAATGCGCTGTTGACAACCATCACCAAAAAAATATTCCTGACATGCATTCATTGAGAATAAAATATCAATACTCACATACATGTACACTGCATATTTTGTACCCATTTAATTCATTTATTTTGTACTTCTTACAATGGTCAGGTTAGCCAGGGCCCAGGCACCATCAACTCATGATGACTGACAGGATTACCAAAACAACCATTTGTTTCATATTTCTCGACCCACGAAAACAACAGCTGTTGAGTTTTAATATTTAGTAATGATTCAAGATCACATCCCTGATCCATGATTAGCAGTGTATGCAGCTACAAGACTGTTGAAGAAAATGAACAGAGTTTCAGAGAATATGCCATAAAACTGGACATAGGAATCTTGGCTAGGTTATCTTTTCTGTTGGGGAGTGCGGACCAGCTGAGAGGCTGCTGTGAGAATGCTGTGGTCAGTTGATTTTATTCAAGATGGTAGAAGTTAGTTCTACCATCAAACTACTACTTCTGCCCCATGTGGCTGTACTTTGACATGACCTCCATAGCCTGTATCAGCCCAGGAGGGCAGCCTGTCTTCTGCATATGATTATGAACTTTTCTGCCAACAGGTGGCCACACCATGCCTTATTCCCCTTAATGTGTTTTTTACACATACAGTGGTACCTGCTATTTGAGACCGCCTCTAGAGCCTACAAAACTCGGTCTCATACTGCAGGTGGTCTTAAATTGAAGGTATATTCAAAAAGAAAATATAACAAAGTATCTTGAAAGAGCGGTCTTAAAAAGACATGCAGTCTTAAATTGGAGGTGGTCTTTAGAGCAGGTACCACTGTATAATGTTGGTTCAATTGAATACCACCGGCAGCGCCAGCAGGACTCCACCTATCATCAACTTTTTTTCTGTATAATATTCCTGTAATGGTAAAATGCATATACATGTATATGTCCACATGTAAAGATAAAATGACCATCACAAGAATATCATCTCTAAAATATATTCCCTCAGTGACCTTGAGAAAGTAGGTCAAGGTCACCCATATTGTGTAATATTGTACATGTACTTTCAAACATGATACACATATGCTGTGACATTTGATTAAGTTAGCCTCATTATTTCTCAAAATAATGAATTTCATAGGTCTGAACACATATTGGCTCATATTTTCTGTTCACCTGCAGATGGCATCACCAGAACTACTCGGATTCCACATATTACCCTCTCAAATGTTTCCACCAAGTTTCATAATGATCCATCACAAATCAAGGACACCAAAGTGTTTTATGCATGTGTATTATGTAATCCCGTAGGTGGTGCCACCCACAACAAAAAGAACCTAGATTTTCATTCATAGCACATGTCCATATAATTTCAAAAGGCTAACTTTACAATTGTTGATGCTGTCGTGTTGACAAGCAAACTGTTCAACAGACGGAATGATGGCTGGCCGCACATCATTGATCGCATAAGCTCTGCCAGCAGAGCTAAAAAAATCAGCAATCCATAGCATCACCAGATAAAGTGTAATTGCTTGTTTGACCCATCCACAATGTACATTTCCATCAAGTTCAGCACAATCTGCATGATGTTATGGGGGGGGGGGGAAGTCAGAGATAGCAAAAACATGAAAATTTGTTTTTAAAAAATTTGTAAAATAAAAAAAAAATTAGTCCACCTGTTCAATAAATCAAGATCTTGGGTTACCCAGAAGTACCCCTATGCATATCAAACAGATTGGCTAGATGGTTTCAGAGATGTTTTGAAGATTTTCAAAAAGAAAAAAAAGATATTTAGAAAAAAATCCAAAAAATCACTGGAGCATTACAAGTTGCACAAACTTTATAGAGACCCACCCAAGTTAGATCCCCTTCAAGTTTGCCGAGCATCTGGCAGACAGGTTTTAGGGAGGAAGTCAAAAATGCCAATTGTGGATGAGGGACGATGGGACAAAGACCCACCATTTAAGCTCAGCTAACTCACAAGTCAGCTGTGCTTAAAACAAACTTTGAATGCTTCAAATTGGACATAGTATGTATGGGCAGGAATTTGTACAATATGGACAAATATATTGCCTAATTCATAGGTATTTTTATTTCGTGCCATTTTTTTTTTTAACCTCAGTGAACCTGTAAATCATGACACAGTTATGAAGAATTGGAATGAAAGCTGGCTCCGGGCAATTCATTTTACACCATGGTCAGCCCCACCCACCAATCCACATTCAGCCCCCTCAAGATAAAAGCATGAAACTCACCTTTTCAGGAAGAGTTATGAATTCCTCGCACAGACCCTGCAGAGGTGTTAGCAACACAACTTCACCTGAGCGTACCATTCACCTCCCCCCCCCCCCATGACCGATCCAAAACCACAAGACATAGCCTGTAACGACTGATATGGGACCACAGAACACACCCATTCTTCCGAGAAGGTCAGACGTCATGACCACCATGACCTGCCCAGTGAGGAGGACTGCCACTTCTTACAGCATAATGATTACATCTACCTGACCTTTGATGGCACAGATTGTCACAAATATGCAGCCTTTGTGCATGTGTCACCTTGGAATGGGATGCACATCTCAGGGTCTACATGTCCGCAAAACTGATCCAGATCAGGCTTTTAACTGTGAATACCCTTAATGGAGTTACAGGTAAAATCAATAGAAATTAGTGCATAGAAGTGTTGTACCTTTGAGATGCACATTACAAAAACACAAAGAGGAGATTTTGGTGCTGTGCAACACTATATGAATGAACTGGATCAGTACGCAAGGATGATCTTAATTTTATTTGCAACCAAACAGCAGGTTATACTTCACAGTGACACACTTGTTGACCTTTTGAGAGAGACAAATGCAAATACAAACGCTGTTTACATGGGAGTCGCCGTCTGGACAGCCCAATCCTATAAGATATATACCCCACCAGAACAGTGGCCTCTGTAGACAGGTAGTTTCTCATAGCAGAATGACTCTAGGGTTGAAGCCTTTACACCGCAGGTCAAGTGAGAAGACACAGTATGGAGAGCAAGACGGATCACCCTAGAATTCTAAAGAACAGCCTTCAAACAGTCAGTGGGACACGAGTGGCAGTCGACATATCTTGCGGCCATCCATTATCAAATGAAACAGTGATCTCTCTTAACAGAAGATGTCACTGAAGACTTGCCTACAGGCAGGGCGACTATAGGTGATGCGGCTTCCTCAACAGGGTCACTGTCCCTGCTGCAAGGAAGATAATCTCCAGTGCTGAAGATATCACCACGACAGGTCTGAAAGCAATCTCTCAAAACGTGTTTCATTGTGAATGTGTAACGTCTTTAACCTTCGGTTCCTGTGTCACTAAAATTCAACTCTATTGACCTGAGCACTTCATCTCCAGGCAGAATGTGATCATACTACATGGTACATCACAGACGTTTTATGGAAAGCAAATAAGACGAGATCAAATAAAGTGCCGGTAATGGACTCAAACATGATAAGGCACAAATGTACTTGCACCAGAATGACCATACAGGGTTGTTTTATAATGTATGTAAGACCCCCCAACTGGGTTTTCGTTTCACTATCCCAACAAAATAAAACTGAAGTTGTACTCGCGAGTGTTCCCAAGTTGTCATTTTGATCTTTCTCTCTCTCTCTCTCTCTCTCTCTCTCTCTCAATATATATGTAAGGCATTCCTTGTCCAAATACGCTGCACCACAAGCTAAATCAAGCATATAAACTAACATAAACCAACAAAACTGAAAGAGCAAAGAGACCAAAGTCTAGTCAACCATACATATTTGAGCTATTTTTGGATATAATATACAATTTAGACCTTTTAAATAAATCAAATTCTTTGGGTCAATGTTGCCTCTTAGTAACGGTTTCACCCCCCACCCACCCCCAAAGTGCAAGGTATCTAAATTTTGAGCAAATTTGACGAGGGCAAGGCCACAAATGACGGTTGTCCTCCTGCAAAAAAAAAAAAAAAAATCTAAATTTTGAACTTTGGGCAATGAATTACCGGTAGGTATCTTACTTTTTTTCTGAGGTAAAAACATTATGCTTGGTTGCCACACTTCTGAAAAGACAAACATCTACCCCCCACCATCCCTTCTTCAGCATGTGCGGGTGCGATGTCCACTGTCTGTCTGAGTGGTGGGTCCCTGCAGGCTGTGTGACTGTGAGACCATTCTCCTCCACTTCACTTTATCTTTAGTATGCCATGTTGCCCTCTCCAGTCACCCTTGTTGTGTGTCTACCACTTGACTCAATGTATGCACCACTTGACTCAATGTATGCAGCAATTCTTGCAGACATTTTACTTTTTTTTTTTGTCTTTTTTTTTGTGCAAGTTTAAAAAAAAGCCCATGGACCTTATGCTCTGTTGACAGGTAATCAGGAGACCATCACAAATAATTACGTTTCCAAAATGCAATCCCTCTGTGACCTTGAGAAAGCAGGTCAAGGTGATCCACATTGCACAATGTCAAATCTCTCTATGACACACACTTGCGGTACACCTATTGTCATTAGCCTTACTCTTCCTCAACAAGTTGAATTTAGTGTCCTTTATCAAAGTGCTTTAATGATGACCTTGAAAAATATGTCAAGGTCACTCAAAGGTTTAGAAAATCTGACCATTTGTCTGACACATATTTGGTGCAAATTTTGATGTTAGTCCTAATTAATGGTACCACCACCGGTGACACCACCATTGTGTCACGTCAGGTTTCTGTCTCTATAATGTTCCTGTCATGGTATATATGGATATATGTTCACACTTTAAGATGTAATGATCATCACAAACAAGACGCCCATGGGCCTAATGCTCTCCTCACTTGTAATATATTACAATAATATTAAGACTGAAATCCCTATAGCTTGAAAACTTCTCAAGTTATCATGCCGACACCAAATTCACTAATGTGGCTCTGTGAGCTTGGGGAATTGGTTCAAATTACCCATCTTCAAACTTGACCTAATCATTACAGAGGACTATAATCTTGTGCAATATACAAGCCCTAACTCAAAAACTTCTCAAGTTATCCTGCAGACACCAAATTCACTGATATGGCTCTGTGATCTTAAGAATTAGGTCAAGGTCACCCATCTTAGAGCTTAAGGTAGCCCTTTTAGCATGTTTAGAGGACCAAAACCCTGTGCAATATGAAAACCCTAACTCTGCAATATGAAAACCCTACCTCAAAAACTTCTCAAGTTATCATGCGGAAACGACTCCGATGGACGTACGGAACCTGCGATCACCATAGGGGATTCGTCTTCTGCGGTCCCTTAGTAATAAATTTAATGTGTTTTTAATGCCAGTGATGTTAGTTCCAATTAATTTCACCAGTAGTGCCACCATGACTCCATTGACTTTTGGTCTGCCTGGTATTTCTGCTATGGTATGTTGACACAAATAGAGAGCCATGATGGTCTTTTGTTTTGGTGACCTTCATCACATGGACCTGAGAACTTAACAGATAAATCATGTTACATAACATGAACATTTTGACCTCCCCTACAGTCCCATCAAATTTTATGAATGGTACTAAAAATAATGATTAAAAAAAAACAAACAAACAAAGAGGACTGGACAGTCCTGCGTTCAGCTGACCTTACATGAACAATGGACCTAGTTCCTGTGCATCAAATCTCATTATCATGCATATTTAAAACGTTATTTGCAATTAATGGTAAGACTGGTTTTGTGTCGAAACTGGAATATTTGGGAACACAAAATCTTCACTGTGCACGTCAACTGCAATAAACTTGGTTTTACTGTCACCAGCACCAAACCTACGGCTAATTGTATTCCGTAACTTTTGTCACCATTTAAAATCATTTCATAGGACTTTTCTGCATCTTAATCTGGTAAAATTGTCACAATTTTACATTGTGATCACACAGAAATGACCATGCAGTTTTGCTTTCCTTTTACGCAGACAGGTGCCATGCTTCCTGTTATGGAGCTGGCTAGAAGTAGTAATACAGTGGTCCCCCTCTTATAAGCCCCCCCCCCCCCAAGGAGAGGCCACCCTCTCTAGAAAGGCCACTTCTCCATGCAGCAAGTATGGGATTTCCATACTATATTCCCCCTCAACAGAGGCCACCCCTCTTATGAGGCCACTTTTCTGGTGCATTTGGGATGGCCTTATAAGAGGGGGCCCACTGTAATATAATGTGAACCAGAAGTTCAAAACAGCCTTTTCTATTGGCCCATGTGATCATACGTCAGAGTTAATTATTCAACAAGGCAAACTGCCATGACCAGGCAGGGGAGGCACAGAATCTCCTCAAGAAGAAACCATAACACATGTCAGTTGTACTTTGTTCACAAACAGTCAGCCAGTGCCAGATGCTGACCTAACTCCCAGGAAGTACGGAGTGGAGAGGTCATCATGCATGGAGCTGCTACAATCCTCTTGGCGTAGAGTTGCAAGAATTTATTCATTTCAATTCAGCAGGTTTTAATTCAGCCTGGAGGCCCATAATTGAAATCACATGATTGAAAACAGTCACAAACACTACTGTAACATGTAAATTCAGCAACCTGTACATGATGTCTTTTGTCACCTTGCCCAAGACCAAGTAGCAGTTGGGAGAATTTACTTGCCTGGTCAGGACTTGGCAGAATATACCTGTACTAAGGTGCAACTGTCTTGTCAGTGGTCTCCGGTTCAGTGGTATCCAAAGCAATGTTATTTCCAAATGTAGATGTAAAAAGCTAGTATATGTATGTCATCAGCATCAGTCCTCCAAAAATTAAGATAAACAAGAAACATATTTGCACAGCTAAGCTACTCGCGTTTTGCATTTCACTTTATCACATTGCCATAAAGACTTAAAAATGTATCCTAATTTAGAGGACCCTAACCCTCTAATGTAATCTGCCATGTGATCTGACTGAAAGGCTGTGCTAATTCTGTTATGGCCCACTTCAGTATTGCCCAGTCTGTTCTCCCCACAGTTAACAATAGGAGGCCCCTCAAAGGGTTAACCGAGCAGCCATAATTGTGCCAAGTTTGATCACGTTTTGTCAGGTGTTTTTAGGATTTATCACATGGAAACAAAATTCAAACAAGTGACCCTATGGCCCTGAGACCCCTATGACCTTGAAAAATATGCCAAGGTTACTTAAATAGAATCACAACCAAGGTGTCATCTATATGCATAACTTACTAAGTTTCGTGAAACTTGACAGTGAATTATCACATGAAAAATAAATTTATAACATAAGTGATTCTGGGGTAATGAGAATTAGGTGCAGGTTACCCACATGAGTGACCCTGTGACCTTCAGAATAGGGTCAAGGTCAAGGTGATCCAGATACAATCCTAGGTTATGTTTCACCCAGATACATAATCCTACCAAGTTTCATGAAGTTCCGTGGAGTTCCTTGAGACTGATTGCACAAAAACTGATTTCATGTAAGTGACTCATTGACCTTCAGAATTATGTCAAGGTGACCCAGTTACTATGCCAAACTAAGTCTTATCCTACCAAATTCTACCAACTTTTAGTGAGTGTTTCAGTAGTTATTGCATGAAAATCAATTTCACATAAATGACCCTGCGACCTTGAGAATTATGTGAACATGACCCAAAGAGACTCCCAATGTAGGCCTTACCTAGATGCATATTCCTACCATGTTTCATGAACTTTCATCAAGTCTTTCAAGGAACTGATTTCACATAACTGACCTTATGACCTAGAGAATTAGGTCATGGTTACCCAGATACAATCCCAACCTAGGTCTCATTAAGATACATATTCCTCCCAAGTTTCATCAAGTTTTGTTGAGTTGTTCAGCAGTTATTGCATGGAAGCTGATTTAATGTAAGTGACCATGTGACCTCTGGAATTATGTCAAAGTGACCTAAACACCATCCCAAACTAGGTCTCACATAGATGCTTATTCCTGCCACATTTCAAAACGTTTTGATAAGTCCTTAAAGCATTATCACATGGAAAATGACTTCAGATAAATGACCTTGAGAATTAGGTTAAGGTGATCCAGAAATGATGCCAACATAGATTTCACCTAAATATATAATCCTACTAATTTCCGGGAAGTTTTGTAGTTTCCTTCAAGACTTATCACACAAAAATAAAAGTGTTGAATGAGAGCATCTTTTTCTAGCCTCCTTGACAAGAGGAAGCAGAAGAAACTGAAAACAATATATCTCCCCAGTTCCGCCAGAAGACATTATCAGGGCAGCTATGCCATGCAATATGCATTGGTCCCCATCAACCATGCAATGTTTGAAATTAATCTGACAAATGATGTCAGACTGGTTGCAGCTACAAGTGCAGTGTAACAGATGGATGGAAGGATATGGGGACTCCTTTTATATATGAAAAACATTATGACTTAAAATGTCATCAATCCTAATTTTCTTTTCATTGGCAATGCGGAAAACCCTTTTTTCCCCCCCACGAAATGTGATCATGTTACAATTACATGAATCTTTACCCTGGGTACATTGTATCACTATCAGATTGTCCCAGGTAAGTACTCACCACCTCCCACCCCACCCCCGCCCTAATCTTCCTCCCTCATCTACTTGACCCACTCAGCATGATTAGCGTGAAGTTTTCTGTTTCTTCCTTTGGTTTCATTTACCTGCCATTGGCAATTGGACCGGCTTTTGCCTTGTGTTCTTTCATTTCTTTGGAATTTGTTATTAGTCTGGGCTAGCATAACTGGGCACATGGCCAAGAGTCAACCAAACTGGTTAACTGTTCTTTTGTCTGTGGGTAACTTTGGCTTATCATTGAAGGTCGCCATTGTGGAAGAAATGCCTCTGGTACAATGTAACAGTGTCTCTGTAATATATTATGTACATAGTGCAACAGTCAAACCTGAAATACAAGACCTTTGTCATTAGAGATAACCTTCAATTTTATACATTTTTGTTGGCCTGAAAGTCAATACTCACCATAAGTCCGCCACACACAAAAAACCCACATTTCAGAAAGTGTAGGCTTAACATTTATTTCAGAGAGGTCCCCCCTACCTCAAATGACAGGTTTGCCTTCACAAACAATACATCAACTGTCATTTAAAATATGGCCTAGCAGATTACGGCTACCTCATGACCTCCTCTCTTTTAGAGGTTTGCTCCTGTTTCAAGTCACCAGGTCCCATGCAACCATATAAACCTGGCTACCTGTCTCTAACAGAAAAACTTAAAGGCACAAAAGTGAAACATATAGCTCTGGCCTTGTACATTGGCTCTGCTTGTATACTGTAAATTGCTTTATGTTTGCATGGATAAATTTTCACGGGTTATGTATTTTTGACATTTCACTGCTTTGGGACACAATTCCTATTCAAACAATGTTAAAATACTATTTCACTGTGTTTTTATTTTCACGGTTTTGTGCCATCAGCAAAAAAAAAAAAAAGGGCGAAAATAAAAGTACAACAAAATTAAAGCCATTTACAGTACTTGGTATCTTCTTAATCTAAATCACCTCTTTATTTTTTTCACTTCCGTGTACCACAGAAACACAAATTCCCATTTCTTATCAAGTCACTTTTTAACCACTCCAAAGTCAATGCCTTATCTTCCACCATATGCCCGCATGTGCTAAATCTTGACTTTTACAGACACAGCTTTCCTGTTACATGTACTGTATTTTCCATCCTGATCTACTTGATACCATGCCATGAGATGTGTCTCTGCACAGAGAAGATGCACATCTGTTTCCAAAATCTAACCTGTCACACAGCATAACCTGGCTGCCTCCCAGCAGCCCCTTCCAGCAGCAACAAGTCTGTCCGAACAAAAACTGCTGCACACATAAATGTATCATTGATGTGTTTGGGGAATGAACATAGTCTCCTACATAACATTCTAAATAAGTTAACCCTTTCACCTAGAATGGCAACTTCTTGTTGATCATCCTGTGGTTATACCATTTTTTTTTTCCAAAATAAACTAAAAATCAGCTTTGGTGAGTTAATATATTGGATGTAACGTACGGAATGGATACTGAAGCATCCTAAGTCCATGTCAACATTTTTTTTTTTTGTTGTCCTTTCCCATTAAGGGTAGTCCCCAGAAACTGATGTACAAGAAATTCAAAGGGTTAAATTTTGCAATCACCCTATCATGCAAAGGGAATTCTCTTCATTTTAAATGGACACCATAATTATAATTGTGTACGATATAATCGAAGACTTTCCTCCCGTCTTACACTATCATTGGATTCTCGAGACCAAAATAGTACTGTTGTCTCATCCCCATGATTACCTTGCACATTGATTGTTGACGTATCCTTTCTACGGCATCGGCCAAGGGTTTTGATCTTCAAAGGAACCACATTTTGGGTGCATTAAGAATGTGAGTGTAGCTTATAACATGACCCGGGCACAGAGTGACCTTGTTTTCTCTGTCCATTTGGTTCCACCCTGAATATCCCTTTCAATCAATAAATGAGCACTCATGGTCCACACAGCCAGCACTGACTGGCAAACCGGACTCTTCCATGCAGAGTCAGACAGGTTCATTTTCTTGGGGGTCAAAGTTTGCAGCACTGCACGATAAATGTCTATGACAAAAGAATATATACTTCCGCAAAACCACCATCATGACTGCTTTGTGTACACAAAGGAAGGGCAACATATGACGCAAATAAACATTTCTTTCGCACAAGAGCAAACGGATCAAACAACCTTTAAAATGATCGTGCAGACAAAACTCGGGAAATTAAAGGCGCACTAAAAGCTGCCTTCTCTCTTATGCCCTTTTGCTTGAAGCTTGCCAAAACTGGCTGGTGGTCAACTGTCATCTGCTTCAATGTTTTTGACTAATTTCAACAATAAGAAAAGATACAAAAACAAAACAAAACAAAAAAAAAACAATTTGAATAAGAAATGATGACGAGAGCTCTCACAATAACATCAGGGCCAGAATTTCAGTGAGAATCCGAGAATCTTTTCTCATAAATATTCTCCTAAACTTGTATTTCTTTAAAAAGAAAACTAATTGACAAAAATCCAAATAGATTCTCGCAAAATTCTGTGAAATTCTTGCCCTGAACATGCCCCAGGTCAACAGCTTTCTTTGGCATATGTTTGACACTCAGCATCCAACTCAAGTCAAGCAAAGGTGGTGACTCAGTTTAATTCACAGTGGCAGGAGTTGAATATGTTCACTCTTTTTAAAGTTTCTCCATGACTTTTAAAAAATTTCCACACAGCATTTACAATTTTGTTTGTTTGTGAATAATGGCCACCTCTCAAAGCGAAAACATTTGCTGTTTGCTGTTCAAAGACAGTGTTGTGACTCACCACTACTATAAGTTACTTTTTCTTTCGTGAGTGTACAAATATTTGTTTGATTTGTCCATTTCCGTTAACCAATCTTGAAGACAGGTACATCACATATTGTGCATAGGCAAGAAAATGAGCCCTGGCTCCTAAAATTATAATGAGCTAACAACTGATGGCCCTGAAATTTTTCATCAATTCTAAACGTTTTCTTTCTTTTTGCTCTCAAAAATTAACAATGCACAATGTTCAAGTACAGACTTGGGTGCCCTTCATGTTTGAATATTACACGGGAGCTGTAAATCTGTCTCCAAAAATGATGAAAGTGAGCTTTAAGGAGAGCCTTTCCACTCATTACCTTTGTTTTTGGGGCTGTTCTAGAGAGTGACAGAAAGCTCGCCAAGCATGTGTTGGTCACTGTTTACTTGTGTGCATGCACTTCAGGTTACAGACCACAGTTGTGATTGGCTGGTTGCGCATCCCAACGGAGATAGTCCGTAATTGTGAAAATACTGTGTTTTCAGCATGCTGTAGCTTCTGTTTAAATAAAGTTAGCTAAGTCAGGTTTGCTGCATCGCAGAGTTGCTTCATTGGTGGTCATATAGGTGCACTGTCTTCCAGGCCAGGTGGGAACTTTATGGTGGGGAAGGACAATGATGTGACCCTGGCAAGAGCACAGTTCATACGCCTGTATAAAGCTGACATCCAGGTGTTGTTTCGTATTTCAATTATCACAAATTAACGAGCTGGGAATTGTATGACAAAAATCCATCCATATTTTTCTGACATTTTTATCTGTTAAATGCCGTTCACGGAATTTTAAAATACCAAAATGCTGATTTTTTAGACTGAAAAATGCTAATATGAAAAACAGAAGGATTTATAACTGTGGTCTGTGACCTTCACACATGAAAAACCTGCACTTCCCTTTTTGGCCACTAGATGGCAGTACATGTACATTCAACATGACCTCCATGCACGTGTTGGTCATTTTTTACTCATGTATTTCACTTACTTTTGTCCCTCTGGGGCATAAATGTCTTTGGACCTTAATGAATAAGTCCAGTAGTATGACAAGAAATTATCCATTATGAGCACCAAAATTGGACGTTTGAAGTCACAATACGATCTCAAAACAAGTACGTATTTTGGGTCGGCTGATTTGCCTTTCGGACATCGGCAAGTGAGAAAAAAAGAGCCATTTGTGCCTGAACATAGGAAAGAGGCACAACAGTTAATTTGTTTGAAATAGGTTCTTTACTTGTGAAGTTTATTTGAAGTCGAAAAGTTTTCTTTTCACTATTAAATGGATTTTTTTTTTTTTTTTTGGCAGGGACATTTCATAGGAAAATCTGTCATGCAGAATTTTTTTTTTTTTTTCAGATCAGCCATTTTTTCACCAATAATGAAACTGGCAAATGATGAGCACAAGCCCATGCAGACACCTCAGAAATGAAGGCCTGATGGTGACAAAGAATTTTCCAAAACTTTGAGACCCAGCTGCTCCATGGACAACATTCAGTTACACAGGATCTGATTTCACTTTCAACACATTTCATTACAACATCAGAAGATTTCACTATGTACATTACACATCATATTATTGTATCCAAACATACTTCAGCTTAAATGCTTTCATGACAGTGCCTCCTCCCCTAAAAAAAAAAACAACAACAACAACATAGACACAGTGAAGTGTGTGTATCACTATTTTGCAGGGTTTTTTTTCCCTTTTTTTTTTTTTTTTGTCGGTCATAAATATAGTGTGCATAGAGTCCACTTCTTTGGCTTTGCAGGGTATACTAAATTCATCCCAATGAGTGCCCAGGGTTCTTTTAAAACTGTTTTTATGCCAATTGCAACTTAATATAAGCTCAACTACTTAAAAGGGAATGTTCTCAATTCTAAAAGGGATGCTAGATTCATATTCCTTGTGAAAAGACCTTTCATTCAAGTAACAACATGCCTACAGTTCCACACAATATAATGGTCCTTTTTAACAACTTTCCATGGTGTGCTGAGGAAAGCTGTGTTGACTCGGTTCAAAATTTGGTACTGAAAGAGTGAAAAGACCAGTGAAATAAGGGTCCACTTTTTCTCTCTCTCTCTCTCTCTCTCTCCCTCTCCCTCTCCCTCTCCCTCTCTCTCTCTCTCTCTCTCTCTCTGGCAATTGTTGTTAGTATCTAGCAAGAAATCTGAAATTCTGCATAATCCATTGCCCTATTATTAAATTAAATAATCTGATTTGGAATAATTAATATGTATATTACAGACAACTGGAATTTTAAATGTTCGATACATATATACCTTCAAAAGTATTCTAGATGGGAGTGTCAATCTAGCTTCAATTCATAATTAGGTGCTATAGCCACATGCAATCCAATTTCCTTGC
Organism: Hermodice carunculata; assembly: GCA_964020975.1. Classification (NCBI taxonomy): domain Eukaryota; kingdom Metazoa; phylum Annelida; class Polychaeta; order Eunicida; family Amphinomidae; genus Hermodice; species Hermodice carunculata. The sequence continues at coordinate 432,565 of CAXHWN010000809.1, read as the reverse complement.
TCTGTAATATAGGAACATCCATTGAAATGGAAACGAAAGTTGTAGAATTTGAAGTCATGCTAGTTAGACATGCCTGGAAGATTTAAATGCTTGGCCATTTCAAAACTATTATAGATTAAGGAGTCTGTCCAAAGGATGTGCTCAAGGTACATGTACATTTGATTATCAATGAACTAAAGTTTCAACATTTTAAATTTTGAGGAGAGCCTTTCCAAGGCACGTAGACTGATTTTCCTCTCAAGTAAATCTAACTTTTCTGGTTGGACTTATATTTTCAACATTATCAGTATCATGCCATAAAAAGACAGTCAAATGTAGAATTTTTTTGGCCTTCTTTTCACTTTCTGATCAAGGTGGGAGGAGTGCTTATAAGAGTATGGAAGCTCATTAGGAAGAATTCCATTTACATTGCACACAGCCTCTAATGTCACAAGTGACCAGTCAAGCAGCTTTGGTATCATATACATTATTCCCTGCACACTATGCATATGGATGCCATGATTCTGTACATCATGAACATTTAAATACAATCAGTGGAAGGTTACCTCCACTTGAACGTAAAACTCAGAACAATGTTTTCTTTGCATCTTTCTGCATGCATAGTGGCCAAGCACTATTGTGCAAAAACTAAGTCAATAGGATTTCTCTGGTAGTATAAGTGTTAAGGTGTACCTCATGCCATGCACAGATGCAGAAGGTTAACTGTAGCCCAGACCAGGCCTAGTGGCACAGCCTGAAACTTCACCTCGTGCTCCCCACAGTGACACAGGGGTTAAAACTGAGTTTCTTGCCACAGATGGCCGTATGGTGGTTAAACTGCACCCCACCCCACGCATTCCTGGCAACAGGGCGTTTGACACTATTTCTAAGGAGTAAACCACACTGCTGTAACAAGTACATGAAATGGGGGAAAACTATTTTCAGAAAATAAACCTCAAAAATGGGACCCTAAGGAATTAAAATCCAAATTTAATGCACACAAGGGGGTAAGACATCCACAAGTGGGGGTCAAAGTAAGCAGAATAAAGTTATGCTAAGATAGCACGGCTGTCATGCTTTGTAGGATACTGGCCATGCCCTCAGGGGTGTCACTGTTGTAGTGTAACCATTGTTTGGTCCCTATCCCTGTGTCCTATATATGTCAGGATCGATTCAATTGCATTGACAACATTCTTGCCTTTTCCTTGTCTGCTTGATGATGTGCAAAACTTTGAAGAGAAGAGCTCGTGTCGTGTGTATTGCAGTACACACAAAAAAAGCATGCAAAACATTTCCCGAGTTGCTTCAAACTGTGACAATATCTAATGATATATACTGATGAGCTCACTGTTCTGGGGTTTCACTAATTATGATACTTGGTTATCTGCATACTGCATAAATTACTATCATTCACTTTCTCAAAGATTTAGGATACATGTACTAAAAAGTCAACCCATGACTGCTGACTAGCAGTGCCAGGACAATTTGTCAAGCAGAAAGTCAGATTGTTTCTAAAAACTTGACAAGCTACTGTCAGATTTTAAATTTAATTATCAATTACAGTTACCCCTAATTAATTACAAGGAGTATACCTGTGTCAGCTGCTCTTAAACTTCCCAGAAAAGGAAGCTTATTGTAGTGTATCTTTTTATGCAAGGTTACCCCATATTTCATTTTATCATGTCTGTGTACCAACACAGATATTTTTTTCTATTCATTCTTACTTTCTTTTTCTTTCTTTCTTCTTCTTAACTAGCAATAATTGTCCAACAGTTCACTTGGACACTAACTATTATGCCTGGAAACTCCAAACTTTGCATGATCATGCCTCCATACATACAATCTTGCTTTTTTTTTTATTAAGAGTGAACGTTTTGACAATTATGCAGATTACGGCTATTTGAAAATTTAAATCTTTAATATCTTCAAAAGTACTAAAGGCTGAGGAGCAATTCCATCTTCACTGTGTTGGTGTATGCTGCACAAACATCCAATGAAACACACACAAAAGTTGCGGAATTTTAATTTATGCAAATTAAGGGCACTTGAGAAGTTTAAATATTGAATGTCCTCGAACTTATTGCAGGTAGAGCTGTCAATCAAACTTCAATTCGGAGGTTTGTGCTGTAGGCTCATCCAGTGCACCATGAACAAATGAAGTAAAATTTTATACCTATTAGGGGGACTCTCAAAAATTTAAATGTTGAATATCTATCTTTAAGTTGATCTATTATGCATAGATGTGCTGTTCCAACTTCACATCCTAGGTTTGTCCATCATCAATTTTGTCCAGAGCTCAGCTCTCAGATGCCACTAAAGCTAGAATCTCTGAACAGTGTCTGTGTGGCCCCAGCAGTGAAATGGAAATAAACGTAAATTAAACAGAGAAACAGTTGGAGACTTGTACACATTTGTGATATATTGTGATATAACAGACATACAACAGGCCATGCTCTGTCATCAAGAGTCAAGAATAGGCATGTATATCACTAGCATTTGTTGTTTACACTCAGGTCAGACGTAACACTTTCACGCTACCACACGGATGACCATTTTGTCAACAGTCCAAGCTCTAGTGTCAACAGTGACCCATAAATGAATCAGAGTTGTGATAAAAAATGTACTCTAGAGCACTAGCTAGAGTTTATAGCTGTATGACCAAGTCTTGTTTGTTTGCTGACACTTGACATTCTGTTTTATCTCAATTTTTTTTCTTTCTGTCAGGCACTTCCTTTTTGCCAGCAGATTTTTTTTTCTTTCATGCCAAGAACTTTTATGTTGCCATTTTTCTTCCCTGAAATTTCATGTCTTTGCATGTCCTTCTCCCAACTTCGAATGTGAATGTACAAGGCAACAACTTTCCTTTGTAGGCACACAGACAGATTTGCACTGAAGCAAATCTTCTTTTCTAGTGTTTTGTGTGTGTTGGGGGGGGGGGGGGGGCGGCGGGGTATTTGGAAGGACAACAGGGCTACATACCTGCCCTCCAGAAAGTGTTCCTTCTTTCCTTTATTTTCAACACACCCTTTTCACAGTATTAAGATCTATATATGGATACACAGAATCAGAGAACATTTGGCTCTTACCTTTGAAATGAAGTCTTCTCACAATTATGTACATGCATTAAAATTACAATTTAATATGCCTTACATTTAGTGTGTGACCTTTCACCTGCTTTTTTTTTTCATGTCCTGTTAGACATATTTCTGCTGATAGCTTGAATAATGCTACATATCAGTACAAAAAATGATACTGAGTTCTAAAGAAAGCTCGATCACATCAGGCTGACAGCTAGGCAATTTTTTAGTGCCCTCCCCCCCCCAAATTAGACTTGATCAACCTCTAAATGTTGAAGGTTATATGACAGTCTGCTTAGAAGTTATGGTCATACAGTGATCCATCATAGTTCCTAAAGCAGATACTTTTCCTGGTACTACAGAATATAGCCAGGTCCGACTATGATACAGTGGTACCACTAAAATTAAGATGGGGCGGAAATCTTAAATCAAGTCTGTATGAGAATCTTAAACACTGGCCATCATTTTGGCCCTTTTTTGCCCCCTGAAAATAAGGTTCTGCATGGCATAATGGAGTGCAAACAGTTGGTCCCCACTGTTGACACGGCCAAGTAACCTGTGATTGTGCCCCTAACTCTTGAGGACCAGTCATGCACACATTGTCCTTCTTAACGTTGACTGCATGTTACAACAATAGGAGCTGTATGTCTGTAGATGCCAATCCCAGGCACACAATCATGCAAAATGAAGTCTACCTGAATAGTTTTGCCTCAGGTGAACCCCTGACACTACAGCAGCTGGAGAGGGATTGACCGTTGAGTGATTTTTTGAAAAATCTCATCTGTCAAGTCACTGTGACCCTAGTGTTCCCAGCCTGTGAACCAAGCACAGGATCCACCAGTTTTTAAAACTGACATGGACACTGGGGATACAGGACATGGCCAGGCCCAACCACGATACACTGATCCCCCTTTTGAAAGACCACCCCAAGGACTGGTCCAAAAGTGGTCACATATAGCAGGTGGTCTCCCAAAGGGGGGCTGCTGTATTATGTGCAGAGGGCTTAGTCTCGAGCAATTTGTAGGGGGTTAACAGCCTTGTTAACCCCCTACAAATTACTCAAAATTTCTCAAATACATATACTACTAAAACAGCACCAGACTTCTACAAATCTATCCCATCGTAGAATTATCAGGTGTATTGGGCCCACCTTTTGAGACAAACCTGGCACATGTGTGATTTGTACTTCTTTCAACAACCTCCAATTTTGGCCTCACTGTGGCCTTTAAAAATATTTTTACACCTAAGCAGCTGTCAACATAATTCAACCGACAGTGTGCATGCAATTGCTTCAGAATCATACTATGGCAGTGTTCGCTGTAGCGTATGAAGGACGATTTGCCCTGCCCTTTCGTTTTGCTCCTTGCCTCTTTGGCTCCCTACCCTTTTCTCCTGTATTTTTCCATATTTTGAGCAGTTCCCTTTGTCTTATCATAACAATACAATACAACTTAGACAAATTGAGAAAATAACTGATCAATCTATCTATCAGACCATCGTCACTGCTTGCTACATCAAAGTCTTCACTGATACAATTCTGGAATCATCGAGTGGTATGCTGTTGGGAGAATTCACTTGCCTGGTCAGGACTTGGCACAATATAAATGCTTATATCGTACAACATTGTAGTCTTATTTTCCTCAATAAAGTTGCTACCAGCAACATGGCTTTTTGACTCATCACTACTTTCTGTACAGATATCTTATTTAATAAATTTAATGTTGGGCCATTTTGGCAAGAAACAAAATTTGTCAAAACAAGGTGGCCACTGCTGCTGGCAGTAATCCCGTAGTAAAGTCAATTAATTACTCATGATGTGTCTTCATTTTCCATGATGATCTATGGGGGCAAATAGCCATGATCCTGACTCCATTGAACTTCACCCCCCCCCCCCCATTTATTTTCACCTGAGATCTTAAACCAGCATCAGGTACATGCATGATTACTGTGTCTTAGTCCAGTATTGCATTTGTAATGATCACTTTAATTGTCTTGGCTCAGTGATGCAATGCTAGTAATGCTTACTTCATCTTAGTCCATTATTATTATTATATTCACTCTTTCTCAGTCCAGTGAAAGTAATGATTACATCTATGTCCAGCGTTAGTTATGATTGCCATGTCTGTGTCAAGGACCAGTTGTGGTTACTTCATCTTGGTCAAATGTTAGTTATGATTATTTTATTTTTGTCTAGTGTTATTTAATAAGTCGGATTTTTTTCTGCAGATTAACACTTTGCAAGCCGAGATCATAAATAAAAGTGTCTCTGTCAGTTGGTTATGACCTATATTGCCTGGAAGGCGGTGACAACAGACGTAGTTCACCTTTCAATATCATATGACATGGACATAAACCCAGCCTGTCAAATGACTGGACTATTTGACCCAGATTACAGGTAAAGACAGGTTATACCTGAGCATAATTGCCTAGCTAAATCGTAAAGCATTTAGCCTATCATTGTACACATATGTCACATCTCCAGGTTCAATACATGTACATTAACATGCATATGCACAGTTGCACCTGCCTTCAATTTCTCATGGGGAAGACACTATAAAGGTCAAATAGTCAAGCATTATCAAGTATTTTTGAGGATCCAGTGTTACATGCTGTTAAACTTGACTTCACATGTTTTATAGTTTTTTTTTCTTCTTTCCAGCACGTCTTCTATCCAAAAATCCCCACATGTATGTATACATGTACAAATATCTAGCTGCTATACTTAATATTGATCAGGCCTAACGCTTTTAATATTTAAAACCAATTGATTTACCATGCATTCATTGAAATAGTCACTGCTTCCCTTTTATCAGAAATACCTATGCAACTTTGCAAACATAATAGCAGGGCTTAGTAAGCGACAAAAGGTTGAAAACAGCCAAATCACATTAAACTGAAGGTATTTATTATGAAACACAAAGGAAAATTTCCACTTAAAAATGAACTGACTGATCTTGTAGAACAAAATAGCATCTTCCCATTGCCTATGGACTCCTGTGAGCCTGACATGGAGACATAAGTCAAGGTCATTCACCTCTATAATAATTACTCAGTGCGACTTCTTGAAAACAGTATAATCCTACAAAGTTTCAGTGTCTGTGTCTATGGGTAAGGTAAACCCATCAACAATCCAAACCTAAGCCTTGGAAAAATAGATCATCTTACTAGCAAATTACAGCACAGACACAAATGACTGTATTGCAGTTTTATATAAAGGCTTCACCATGACCCAGATACTTGACCTATTGACCTACTTTTGTACACACATTTGGGTCAAGATGTGTGTGTATTATGTTCCATGAAACTAACTTAATGTGAAAAGAAATTACAGCCAGGACATGATTTTACGAGGATATACAAGTGACCCAGATATCTGACCTTGTGACCTGGTTTTACTTCATGACATACCTTTGGGTCAAGATATATGCATGTGTGATGTTTCATGAAACTAAGTTAAAGATATAAGGAATTACATCCCAGACATGAATTTACAAAGATATGTCACTATGACCCAGGTACTTGACCTGGTGACCTACTTTTGGTAAATAACACACATTTATGTCCAGATGCACCTCTGTGTGAACTTTAATTAATTAATCTAAGATGAAGGACAAACTTATCATAGCCCACACACGAACAGCAGAAAGACAGACACATTGACGGAAAAAGCGATTACTATATGGCCCTCCTCCAGCAGGAGGGGGCAATAATGTTAATCTGCACATAATACACAGAAATATTTAAAAATAAATCAGTCCAAATATGCCACTATTATTTACACAGAAATAACTGCTAACGATCAAGCAAAATAATTAAATTGTTGATATATTATGTAATTTTCATGCCATTTCAACATGTAGGCCTGGGCCCAGACAGTGTTATTGACATTTGCAGCCATTGGCCACTTGGGGGCATCACTGCATGCTTTAGCAGCACACGTGCTGCTAAAACAGTGTTAGCCATTTTTTTTGGACGGTACCCGCACATGTTAAGTTTTAGATCTCTCAGGCATTAACCTGGATCAAGAAGTACGTCCCTCAGTATGATCATTAATGGCCATATCCAAGACATTGGCATGGCACAGTTCATGTACAAGACCAAAGATATGACCTGGAATTTGCGATAGGAGCTTCAAAACATATGTATACATATTTTAGCATTGTATTTGTGCAGACATTTGACTACCCACCAGACTGGCCGATGCGTGCACACCTTGGCCGACATATGATCCAGTTATGCCTGAGAGGCGCAAAGAAATGCATTAACAATTGTTTCTATTCTTTAAAGTCCATTCTTACACTTCACAGTTTTGTCTGAGTAAATATAACAATGAAAGTCCATTTTATGCCAGAAAGCCCATGAAATAATTAACTTGTTCAAAACACAATTTTAATATTTGCCAAATTGGCGAACATCTGAAAGCTTCTTTTTGCCAGACTGGCTCTTTTTTTTTTTTTTTGGCCTACATGTATGGCAAACGGCTAGTGCGAGCACAGCTATGACCTTAATCTTGAGAATTTAGATCAAGGTCACAAGTTCGATATCCCATAATTTCATCAAAATTTAACAATATCCCATCATTTTGATATAGCATCATCATCTCTGCAAGCTTGGTAGAGGACCACAAGAGAGATGTCTATGTGCAAAATTAAAACATTCAACACTGATAAAAAGTTAAGTGGACAGATAGACTCACTGACAACAGAAGCAAACATATTTTATAAGCTCTGTTGACAAGTCAGCAGAGATAAAAATTCATGAAAAAATCCAGAAATCACAGGGACATGACCACTTAAATCATGATTGCTAAAGAATAACCTGAGGTACATCACAACCAAGTTTGAAGGAAATCTGGCAAACGGTTTTGGACAAGATGTTGAAAATATGAATTTAACATTGCAATCCCCATGGACTTGCATTGTAATCAACAGGAAGGTTTGCACTAACTGACAAGTTCCCAAATTGAAAATTTCTTTAAAAATAGCAGATCTGACGTATCACCACAGACAGACTGGTGAACTTTGTTTGCCCCTTTCCAGCTATATTTCTGACAACTTTCATCACAGTCTGAGTGATGGCTTTCAAGAAACAGTCAGAAATAGTAACAAGACACAAAAGTTCATACAAAAACTAGAAAAATTGCAGTGCCACCTGTTGAACAGATTAAAGTCTAGAAGTCCCCAGAGGTACCCGTATGCAATTTCAAAGTGATTGGCCTGGTTGTTTGGAGATGAAGCTTTTTTTTCAGATCTTGCCAAAAAATGAACAAAAAAAGTTTATTTAAAAAATTACTGGAGTATTACCATTTGAATAAACTTGGTACAGACCCACCCAAGGTGGATCTGTACTGAATTCTTGAAGTGGATCTAGTGAATGGCTTTATACAAGTAAAAATGTCAATTGTGAACAGATGACAAATAGACGGACAGATGGCCAGTCCAACAAGCTCAGTAGACTTCTCAGCAAAAAAACAAAAAACAAAAAAAAACAACGCTATTTAACTCTTATATGTTGTCCCCATCAGCAATCAATTAGCATGAGTGAAATAGTTCTATACTTTCCATTGCTACGAAAACTTGGGGGTGCCACTTTCTTGCCGGTTTTTGGATTTTTGAGGGTTTTTTTGTTTGTTTGTTTTTTTAATTGGTTGAAAAGTGAGAGAATCATAAGACCACTTATTATATAATCTGATCTGCTTCAATTTTCAAGTACATGTGACACTACAATGCTGAGACAACGTTAAAACTACCACAAGTACAGTGGGTGATAGGCACTCACATATCCACTGGAGAAATGAAAAAACATGTAATTATATGCTGCTCCAGCACAGTTTGTGTTGGCAGACAAGAGTGTACATAACATGTAATCATGTAATGGCATTACAGCCGTTGACAGAAATTGGGAAGTACCTGGCATTGCTGCAACACATCGTAAGGCATGTTAAATGGGTTGGAATGTACGTTCCACTATCAGTTATGAAACTTCTATCACCAAGTAGGTTCCAGCATACACCTTAGCCAAGTATATTGCCAAGGGCATGACAGGGTGGACATGTACCTGTGATCACTAATGCTCACAGAGTATACATCAGGTACATAACCTGATCTGTGCTGGATATCAGCAAAGGACACATCTATAGCATTAAACATGGCCATGTGACTGCCTTTCCAGTAACATGTCCCAGGAAAGCGGGCAAAGGCAGCTTACCATGTACTTGTTCCATAATGAAATATTTTTGCCAATCTCGGAGCATGTAATGATGCAGCTACCCCAGGTAAATCTAATAGGTGACCCTACAAGTCAGGTTTTACTGTATCCAAGACACATACAGAATTTCACATAATCATGGCATGGAAGGTGGGTTTTGATAGCACATGCTTTAAAACAATTTACAGCGAAGCTTTGCCAAGCTGTGTGAAGTGTTTGCAGTGAGTACCTTCGAAACCCATCCTCCCTGCCATGACTCTGGGAAATTTCATTTTTCTTCCAAATGTATCAACACTGAATCTCAACTTGAAACCCTCTTCAAATTGACAAACTAGCGGTTTCAAAAGTAAACAAGTTTTTGTTGACTTGATCACGTCATGCTATAATTTTTTGCATGTTGTGCAGTGATCTCCCATATATATGAAGGATTGTTCATGATCTCCCATAAGTAAGGCAAAGGGAAAAGCATGCATGTCCCTCTTGTTGATATGAAGAGGGCTGAGTCATGGGAGACATATGACAGTGAAGACATCTTAATACAGATCATTCCTGTGACTGCTCAGCTTGGGGACACCATTACACAGGTTTATAACAAGAGGCCCATGGGCCAAACGCTCTGCTGACATTTATTTGGCTGACTATTGCAAAAAAAAAAAAAAATGCTGAAATGCAATACCTTTGTGACCTTGAGGAAGGAGTTCAAGGTCATCCACATATATCATGCAATATCACACTCCATGTTATACATTTGTGGTTCATTTCAGTGTCATATAATTAGTAAATGGAAACACAGGAAAAGGAAAAGGATCGGGGTACGGTTTTAGAAAAGCAGAATTCAAATTCAATCTGTATGCCATATTTAATAGAAAAACAAAACAAAAAACTAAAAAACAGCACACTGTTTTTAAATATTTTGGAAAAAATCCCTGAAGCAGACTGCAAGTGTGACCAACTCACCAAGCTAGGCCATATTTGCATTAATTAGTGTGAATTATGTCTCTCATTTTATTTTCTATGAAGTAGGTCCCAGATTTTAATCTAGATTTTCAATTTACTTCCACAAAAGTATTATGAGCACAAGAAATTGATCAATTACCTATTTCTTTCATGTTTTTGACAGTACCCATTTTTGTCTACATTAGGTGCAATAGAATCAAGTACCACAAGCTGTTGACATTGTAGGCCTAATGTTGGGCTTTGAGTATCCCAAGTCACCATCTTCTGCCCAAGGATACTAAACACTGAAACAATGCAAAATATTTTACCCAGTCCTGAAGATCTTCTGACTGAATGGTGACCTAGAGGTCACCTCATGAAGTCCAGCCACATGAACACTAAACACTACCTTTGGGTCTCAAAGCCCTAAATGAACATGGCACCACTGATCATGAATGCTCACATGTATGTACAAGACCATTAAATGACAGGCTCAAAGGCAAATATACACTGTTCAGATAGCAGTTTAAAATACAAATTTTAAGCTTCTAGATCAAGGCATTGCTATGGATTTATGGTTTGAATGAATAGTAAATATAAAATAATATACATGTATGTATGTATACACACACACACAAACACACACACACACACACACACACACACACACACACACACACACACACACACATATATATATACAGTGCTCCCTCTTTATAATGCTGGTGTTGGCATTCACAGGGTATACCGTGTTATAGCAAAACTGCCTTATAACAGAGGGACTTTTAATATAGAAGTAATGGGAAAACAGTTTCAGTGGGAGCCATGGTAACCATCATTTTACATCAGAAACCGCTTTGTAACGACGGGTGTTATAAAGAGGGAGCACTGTACATGTATATACGTTTTGGAGAAGATCTTTTAAACCTTTGACCATAATAATAATAATAATTCAAAAACAAAAAAAACAAAAAAAAAAACAATCATGAAAAATCTAAAAAATCATGGGAAAGTGACTAGATTAGAACAACCTTGGCACAGACCCACCCAAAGTGCATCCCAACCAGGTTTAAAAACAGAATCTGGCTAGTGGTTTTGGAAAAGTTAAAAAGGTGAATTACCATTGCAACCCCAATTGATTTACAGTGTAATCAATTAGAATGTGTGCATCAACTGACAAGTACCTAAACTTAAAATTTGTTAAAAATGAGGTATCGACAGTGTCACCACCTAGTGAAGAGCTTTGTTTGACTTTTCCACAAACTAAATTTCCATTAAGTTTCAGAACATTCTGATGGATGCTTTCCAAGAAACTGAAAATAGCACAAGTCAGCTGAGCTTAAAATTACAGCACCATCTGCTGAACGTATTATCATCCAGGGGTCCCCAGACATGTCCCTGTGCAATTTCAAAGCAATTGCCCAAGCAGTTTCAGGAAAGACTTTATACGTTTTTCAAAAAGAAAAAAATAGTAATAATAAACATTAGTGGAGCATTACCACTTGAACAAAATTGGTAGAAACCAACCCTAGGTGCACTTCTACCAAATTTTGAACTGGATCTGGCAATCAGTTTTGGAGAAAAAATCGAAAATATGAATTGTGGATGGAAGGATGACTGACCATGCTATAAGCTCTGCTGAATGACAAGTGAGCCGAGCTTAAAAAGGGTAGTTTAACTGTAATACTGAATTCATTCATGAATAAACCATTTGTGCTAACAAAATAACGAAGTGGCAACCAGTTGGTAACCTGTAAATATTTTCTTCCTTTTAAAAGGAAAAGTATTTATGGCAAACTAATAAATACATTTCTGCAGAAATAATGAAACGCAGTAACCTCCCAGCAGCCTGAACAATAGGTTATGCACACTTATTTCGAGCCCTGCTCACTTCTGACACAGACCTGTACAGCTATTGCCAGTGAACACTGTGAAGGCCAGGCCAGGACCAGCTGCACATGGTCCACCACCGTCACAGCTGTGGACGCACTTCCCTCACTCCATATGAGGCCAGATGCGCAGCCTGGTTAGTGTATGTCCTGGAAGGCCATAGCCAGGTCAGGCAGTGAAGCAACTAACACAGGTCAGCCTGGTAGGGTATATATAGTCGGTAAGCTCCAAGGACACATAAAAAAACAGGGCAGGTCTGCTTGCCTGCTTAACAGAATTTTTTTTTTTTTTCAAAATTCTCTTCTCCATTTGGCTACACAATCATTGTGCCAGTACTGAAAAAGTGACTCAATTTCAAATTTATCTACAATGGTTGCCATGGTAACAGACTACAATGCAACATGTACTGTCAATGGGTGATGTGACAATAAAGAACCTCATGATCAGTTCATCAATTCATGGGCAGGGTTACAATGCACTTTTCTGACCCAGACTGAATAGCATGTTGCAGTAATGGGGCAGACCAAGTGTAGCAAAGATAGTATGTAGAGCTTGGTCTGATTTGGAGGCAACAGGTTTGCATGTTACACAGGAACATGGCCTGCTTTGGAGGCAACAGGTTTGTATGTTACACAGGAACATGGCCTGCTTTGGAGGCAACAGGTTTGCACGTTACGAGGTACATGGTGGGTGTGCAAGTTACACAGAAACATGGTGTGTTTTCTGTGGACACGAATCTTCAGTTTCATAAGGTGCCAGCACACAGTGAACATTGTACAGTGCACAAAGATTCTAAATAGATCGACTTTTCTAGGCAAGCATGCACTACATCTCAGATTCTTCACTATGACGACACTTTTTAAACATCCTCTGAAGTGGCTTAAGCTCATTAAAATTATATGGTTTCTCTCTATAATTGGTTGATTCAATGTTTACTTTTTTCCTGAGTATGGCAAGACTGTAAAATCATTACATGTACTGAATTTCTTTTTCTCTGCTTCATTTTTCCACTGGCTATTAGAGCACACAGGTTTGTGAATATCATCTCTATCCCTGCCAAATTCACATGTACCACAGAATCTCCAATAAAGCCACCTCCATAAAGAGACATTAATTCCCACATTAATCTCATCAATTTAGAATTTATAGAGCCATTTCATCCTGAATAAAAATATACTGTAAATTGCTGATAATTTCGCTGTACTCTTATTTTAACTTATTCTACTGATGGCACAAAGCTGTGAAAATAAAAACAGCGAAATAGTATTTTAACACTGAACAGGAATCATGTCCAAAACAGTGAATTTAAAACAACAGTGAAATGTCAAAAATACAAAAACTGTGAAAATTTATACGTACGTGAAAATAGTTACAGTATCCCTCTTTAAGACCATTCTGTGTTGAAATGGTATTTTTTACAGTCCCATATATGTGGTCTTTATACGGAGATTCAACTGTATAATGCATCCATACTAAAGTTAAGCATTTGATATTTTGTCCTGGGCCTACTTTTTCCAAATCATAACCCATTTACCCGAAAATGCATTTTCCACATATCATATATATATATATATATCTTTCCCTCCAATTTGAACAAACTGAATTGTATTGGTAGCTCTTCGACTGGGACAATTTTTTCTGATTTTTTTACTTCATGCATTATAACCATAGGATCATAATGATCCTGTGCTCTGCTGACTGGAATCTGTTGCTTTTGCAAAGGCAGAGTTAAATGCTCCATACATGTACCACATTACTGCTGGCAAATGTCAATCACATAATCAATCCCATAACTGATGCAATATTTATTTCATACTCTAATGTGAAATGCACAATCACTGGGGCATCCCAGTGCAGGGGATTCCTGTGCATGTGACATATAGACACAACAAACAGGGGCACCTGCTGGTGGGCACAAAGCTTCTGCACAACATCACAAAGATGGATCAACAAAATTTCAAACAGACAGGATCAACAACCTGCATACAAGGTTGGCCTCACAATGTTAGCAACGGTATATGTTTACTCCGTAGTAACTAAGAGACACACACAACAGTTATGTTCAGTCCCTGATTATGCCTCACAAGCCGTGAAACAGATCGGACTAACCTACAAAACTTTGTTTCGTTTTTAGCTGTCATGCCTTTTGCTGGTACTTTCTAACTGCTGGCAAATGGGTGATCAAAAGTTTGATATTTATTACCAAAATACATGCCAATATATCAGTTTGACCTCAGTAAAAATTAAGAACACAGAAATCCTGAACATACTCCCCATATGTTTAATAGTAACCATGGGTCTAGGATCCACCACTAAAAATATATGTAAACCAACATGTCAGCCTAACGTTTAAAAGTTCAAGGTCACCCAAGGTCAGAAATAAAAACAGAGCCTTCATGCACACCTATGTACTCACCTATTAATATTCAGTAGTAAACGTGAGCCTACATGGTTCACGACAATATAATGATGTCCTGAGTCTGCATTAAAAAGTACTGCACTGAGAGTCCTGTCAACTACAGGATATAAATTAAGTTCACCTTTGTTTAAGACCATCATCACTGTTTAAAACATCAGTGTTCACCCATACCCACACAAAAAATTTCTATAAAAAATAGAAACTTGAGGACTGTGGCAGTCCTGTGCTAAAATTATTTCTATATGCAGACTGGAGTGGTCCATTGACCTTTGAAATAGTAAGCCTACCAAAGTCATCTTTCTGTAGGACCATCATCACTGTTTCTGATATCAGTCTTTATCCACATACAGTGAAACCTCTCTAACCGAACACCTCCGTATACCGAACACCTCTCTATACTGAAAACCATTTCTCGGTCCCAAATATATACTTTCAATGCTATCAAACCTCCCTATACCGAACACCTCACTATACTGAACTTTTTTTCCGGTCCCAAGGGTGTTTGGTATAGGGAGGTTTCACTGTATTTCTGCAGTCATTATCTCTTAAGTTCAAAATTAACACCACCAAAAGAAACCCCATTTGGTACTTGTGTGTACGTGTTCAATAGTAACATCGGGCCCAGGATTCACGACTATCAGCCAATATGTAACTGCTATTCATATCTAGTAACAATGCTAGCTTGTATGTAATATTGGGGGGGGGGGGGGGGGGGGACGATCCTTTACAAGTATGTTTCTTTGTACTCACAGAGTATTGGCCAGGGGCCTGTAACTGGAAAGGTATGTAGGTACTTGCACTGGTTGCTAATGTTTCTTGACTTTGGCAAACGAAATTTGCAAATGACTAAAATGTTTTCAAATGAATTTAATATTAGAGGGTAATGACAAATGTTTGTTCATTATGTTTTACATTTCCAATTTTGTCTTTACAATCTTTAAAGCCAAGGTCTATCTCTGTGGTATTGATTTTATTTATCTTTTTTTTTTTTTAATTTTTTGAATCCTTACAACCCCAATCTAAGTTTCCAACTTGAGATTGTACTGGTCACTATAACTAGTATGTACAGCTGCCATTTCTGGATATATATATATATATATATATATATATATATATATATATATATATATATATATATATATATATATATATATATATATATATATATTAATGGCCCCCAGTGATGTAAATAGCAGCTCCCCTGTCTCAGGCTGTCTGGATTGGTGAGGTTACAGGCATAACACCACTGACCTGAATGTCAGGGGTTTCATTTTAATCAGGATAAACATTTTCTTCTAAATCAAACCTTTTCAGCTTGATGTGTGCAACTTGGTGATACCCTGAGCATTAGTCTTGGCATCAGCAACTCAACCACTGATCAGACAGAACAATTGATACAAAAATTGACAAGACCTTCAAAAAGTCTGATGATCGATTACACGAAAATGATCCCAGCACTAGTACTCAGCACATGGTGCTTATGGCTTTATGGCCACATAGATACACTGCATCCAACACACTACTGTTGAAACCACAAGTCATCTACACTGCATCCGACACACTACTGTTGAAACCACAAGTCAGCTACACTGCATCCGACACACTACTGGTGAAACCACAAGTCATCTACACTGCATCCGACACACTACTGTTGAAACCACAAGTCAGCTACACTGCATCCGACACACTACTGGTGATACCACAAGTCATCTACACTGCATCCGACACACTACTGTTGAAACCACAAGTCACCTACACTGCATCCAACACAGTACTGTTGAAATAACAAGTCATCTACACTGCATCCGACACAGTACTGTTGAAATCACAAGTCACCTACACTGCATGCCACACAGTACTGTTGAAACAACAAGTCTTGTGCTCATGGACCCCCACTGCATTGCAGCAACTGATTACTCTTGACAGACAACTCTGCAAATTGCTATATTTTTGCGTGTATAAATTTTCCCTTTTTTGTATTTTTGACATTTCACTGTTTTGAACATAATTCCTATTAAAACAATGTTAAACATAATTCCTATTAAAACAATGTTAAAGTACTAACTATTTCACAGTTTTGTGCCATCATCGAAATAAGCAAAAATAAGAGTACAGTAAAATTAAAACAATTCACCATATACAGGCAAATTGTATGTTTTTTTCCCTTGAAGTTTTGAGCCAAAATACTAAATTCCACCTCCATGTAACATCAGGCCTATACATGTATGTTGGTATTGTGCACATGCTTGACCTCATACAAAAGCCTGAATACTTCCGATGACACCTTTATATTTTAACTCTTTAAGTGCTTATCACTGCTATAGTTGTTTTCTCAATACTGTTAAACATATAATGGTTACAAGATTCAAATTCGTCATGAGAATACCTTTCATCCAAATACCAGCAAGCCTGGTCTAAAGCAAAAAGCAGTCTTAGTCAACAGCTTTCCTCGGGACACTTTATACCCAAGGCACACAAAGTTTCCTCAGGAAAGCTGTTGACTGAATCTTAAATCAGTGCTTTAAGGGTTAATACATACATGTAATTCAGGGAGGGTTACCACACTTTTAGAATTTCACGAATTTCCATGATTTGCAGGTTCTGCAGGAACCTTGCTAGAAGTCAAAAATATATTCAGGAACGGTGAATGTTAATGGTTTGTCCAGAGAAATAAAGTTATGTAAACATCAAGTGCTCATGATCCTCTATCACAACCACCTGAAGGTCAATTAACTCTGCCTTGAAGTGTGGGGGTCTTTTTTTTACACAGGGAAGCACACCATAAAAGGTGATCATTTATTCACTAAAGGAAGGAGGCTGTCTGTAGGTACATGTATGTGCTGTGCATGTGCATGATCTAGGCAAGGTATTTTGTATGGTTGCTGTAACCAAAAAAATCATAAGCTCTGCAGGTATATTTGTGCCAAGTACCACTTTGTATTTGCTCAGCCCAGGCTTATACAATCTGTGGTGCTAGTCACTGAGTTCAAAACGGGTAGTAACACAAATGGCACATTAGACCCATGATCAGTTCTAGGTCAAGAAGACTGGACTGACATTTCCTAAGGGAGCAGTCATTTGAATTCTAACCGAATACCTGCAGTTGAAAATACCAACACTGATATTAATTACAGGGATAGGTAAATATTGAGCACTCGGCACAAGGTTAATTCATAGAGGCAACAGTCTGCTTAGCACGCAATTCATTCCATGTGTCCACCGGTTAAATTTCCTTTAAAGCTGGCATAATTTCACTCATGGCCTCACCTCGTCTGTACACATATCTATGTTATTGTAAAATGTAAATGTCTTGGTGACACTTTTTAATCTCTTGTCTCAATCACCAACAACTATTCTCACTGGCCAGCAGATGTAAACTTGCATAAAATCATTATTATGCATGTTCTTTGCAATTTCACAAACAGTATCTTGGAAATGCACAAGGTTCCAGACACCTGGGTTGCATTGTGCTGTTCATCCTTCTGGCTTTGCAACCTACCCAAGGGCACAAAAATCACATTAAAATATATTCAAAAAATAAAAGGGAAAAAATAACAATGGTATGTACATACATTTTTTTCAAAAAAATCCTTTCCTGACTGCTGACATGTCTTATTAAAAGTATAAAGATGCACTTTGATCACCCATATGATAGTATTTTGCCACTGATACTATGTGATACACAATGTACCAGCACACGGCCTGCACAAAGGAATTCAAGCTGCAGTCCAGGTGAACACAATGGCTACATGAAGATATGAACAGGGAAGATGCATGTTCAGTGGTACACACAGGATATTATGCACAGCATTGATCTGGTATACTGTGATACATATCATACCAGGCAATCACCAGTTAAAATCAATAAAAGACAAAGAAATTTGTCACTTTACAAATCATCCATCAGTGGGGACCAGACTTTTACAACATTCGCAGATCTGAAGTACTGAACAGATTTTATGGAGCAAATGGTCTGTAAAGCATACACTGTTGCCTTTTAAATCCACTATTATCAAATCTCTAGTGCTTAGAACATTTGCAGATCTGAAGTACTTAACAGATTTTATGGAGCAAATGGTCTGCACACAGCACACACTGTTGCCTTTTAAATCCTTTATTATCAAATCTCTAGCACTGTCTTATCCATATCAATTTACCTCCATTGAGAAACCACCTGCATTAAGCAACTACTCTTGGACCTGGCCCACAGGTGGTGTCTCAAAGGAATGACCTGCTGGATCCCAATGCAACATCAGTTTTATCTCAAATGCTGTCTATGATCTAATGGTGCTACTTGCCTGTTTCGGTCTTGCACACCTTCACACAAAATGCCATTTTGATTTTAATAAATTCATAATTAGTGGTTACATGTACTCCAAACGTGAGGAACTTGTTTTGCAAGGTGGACATCCCTGAGCTGCTGGTGTAGTGACAGAGCAAAAACTACATGTAGTCAAGCTAATAAATAAACGAACTTCTCACACGATGCAAAAAACTTCTTGGATTCTTGGCAAACAATTTTAATGCCAATTTTACTGGCCCACAGGTGGTGTCTCAAACTTTTCAGCAGGTCATTCCTTTGAGTCAAAGGAATGACCTGCTGGATCCCAATGCTACATCAGTTATAAATATCTCAAATGCTGTCTGTGATCTAATGGTGCTACTTGCTTGTCTCAGTCCTGCATACCTTCACACAAAATGCCATTTTGATTTTAATTCAGAATTAGTGGTTACATGTACTCCAAATGTGAGGCACATGCTTTGGAAGGTGGATGTCCCTGAGCTGCTGGTGTAGTGACAGAGCAAAAACTACATGTAGTCAAACTCATAAATAAACAAACTTCTCCCAGATGCAAAAAACTTCTTGGATTCTTGGCAAACAATTTTAATGCCAATTTTACTGGCCTACAGGTGGTGTCTCAAACTTTTCAGCGAGTCATTCCTTTGAGTCAAAGGAATGACCTGCTGGATCCCAATGCAACATCAGCTATAAATATCTCAAATGCTGTCTGTGATCTAATGGTGCTACTTGCTTGTCTCGGTCCTGCATACCTTCACACAAAATGCCATTTTGATTTTAATTCAGAATTAGTGGTTACATGTACTCCAAATGTGAGGCACATGTTTTGCAAGGTGGACGTCCCTGAGCTGCTGGTGTAGTGGCAGACCAAAAACTATGTACATGTAGAAAAGCTCATAAATTAACAAACTTCTCACATGATGCAAATAATTTCTTGGCAAACAATTTGAACGCCAATTTTACTGCAATGGAAATCCATTTCTTTAACCTTTATCTTTATATATATATACGTGTGTGTGTGTGTGTGTGTATGTATAATCATGCACTTGAATGAGAACTGTAGCCACTCGCATGCTTCTGTATATATTACATATTACACTCTCCTGACCTCATAAATATATATTCATTCATAAACCAGTATGCAGTCCCACTTCACAAGTGTAACAATTATTATTCTTCTGGCAAAAATCATCAAATGAGGCTATTGGCTAATGGGGCATTAATAGTTTTTCCTGTGATTTTCCTGCTTCAGGCTCATGCAGTTCTGTCTGACACTTAATAACTATCTTGGAAGTGCGGTGACAACAACCTATGCCTACAAGACAAAGCAAGAATTTCCACATGTGATGCTTTACACTGACAACCAACAGTACAATATTGCTGATTTATTGGTCTTAATAATGATATAAAAGGTACCTTTGCTTTGGGGGAACAGGAAGGATTGTAAACCTTTCAACTGAGCTGTTAATCCTCTAATTTGCTTTTCATCTAGATAGCCAATCACGGTTCTTCCTGTTCACCACTTTGCCTCCAGCCATGGGCACCATCCGATGTACAGTATATGGCGATACTGTGCAAATTTACTTGTAACTTGCCTAACTTACTGTTCCACACATTTCAAAACATTGCATCAGAAGCTAAATTTTTACATGTAAATTCATGAATATATTTTCAAAAAATGAAGAGAAGAAATGAATTAAACAGGTCCTATAGCTGTGAAATCACTTGTTGAAGAAGCAGACCACGAGCCAGTCACATGCTTCGGACTGAACACTCACTGCTCTTCAGTACCAACTTTTTCTTTCACTGTTGGAATAAAAAAGCTAATGTTGAAAATTGCTGGGTCCACCTGGGCTTACCTACAAGTGGATGTTCATATTCCTAAAAATATGTGCACCTGAAAATTTATGCTTATCTTTGCTAAGCATAAATTGAAACCTGCAGCAGTGAAAATTAATTTTGTGTATTGTACTGTACAAACTTATTAAAGTATCTTTTTATTTGTTGACAGCAAGCTAACTTGACATTGTATTTACGAGTGCAAAATTAACATTTTCAAAATTTTCATTTGGAATTTGAATGATTCTGCATTTATAATACTACCTGTTAGTAAGCACAGTAAACTTGTTCCATATTTCTTATTCCAATACTGATGAAAAATCCTCTCTTTTGTGAGTTTTCACATTTAAGACTTACCTTCTTCTTGCCTCTAGACTTGACCAGCAAAGACCTCCCTAATTTAACTCCTGCACCAATGAATTTGTAATTACGAATCACCTTCCTGGTGGTGGTCTCATCAGATCTTGGACTTAAGCTTACATCATCTATATTTGTCACTGGTATATCTGCTTCATCACTCAAATACATATCATCAATGTTTGTGATAGGTATATCATTGTCAGGCTGTACTTTTTTCCGTTTCTGAGTGGGATCTGGATTTGTTTCTATATCGTAATATGTGTTCATGTTCAGGTACTTGAACTGTGCAGCTGTTGTACCTGCTGGTACAAGATTTGACGCTGGCTTCATAAGAAAAGACCCGGGTCCAGTTGGACGTGGTCTTTGCCATGCTGGCTTTCCTCGAGCCGGAGGTTTTGACTCAGGCTGCCGAGTGTGTTGCTGTGAAGACACAGTCACTCGAGTTGAAGACACAGAAGGATGGACCTTCTCTCGTTCATTCTGTTTTGCATTGTTTTGTAGATCAGAAACAGACCTAATGGATTCTTGGGAACTCCTTACAACCTTGGGATAGGAATTATTTTGAGGTGTACTTGTTATTGGTTTCACTGAACTTGTCATTGTAGTGTATGATGTTTTGCCAGCAGTGATACGTGATACACCAGGTGCATCATTTTTCAATATACTTACTGAAGGTTCAACTTTACTGTTCACAACTGATGTGGACTTTGACAAATCAGTCACAGTATTTCCCACAGGAGTATGATTTATTTTACTAGATTTATCTTTACTTGAGGAATTTTCTTTGTTCTTATGTAGCACACTAGCAGATAACTCATATTCATTGATTGCTTCATTATTTTTAATAACTCCTTTGTCCTCCTTCAATCCAGCATTTGGAGGTATTGGTGCACGCCTCTTTTTAGTAGGTGAAACTGGCCTACTGTTCTCAATGTTTGTCCTACTCTTCCCATTCTGTAGTGGTACACCGGTACTACCCGCTAGGATGTTACTATAATTAATACTGTGTGATGGCTCCTGAATATTCACATCAGCCTGATTTTTAGCATGTTTATTAGTATCTGGTAGTTGTGAATGATAAACATACGATGTATTTCCAAGCTGATCATTAGAGCTTCCAGATATTTTGCCATAATGAGAATGGTCACCAGAATAATTAACATTCTGTACATCAGTTCTGTTCGATTCTTTCACTTGAACAGATTGTGCACGAGCAGAGGCATTATTTTCATACTGTTCCCCATTTGCCCCAAAGAACCAAGATTTACCTGCTGCTCGTATATTCTGAATGGCTTGCTCAGTTACTAAAGTTTTGTGAGCCGGTGCATTAATCACTTGGTTAGCCACAGGCTTGCTGACTGCACCAACATGGCTGCCAGTGTTATTTGGTACAGCTGGCTGGGTGGAGTTCCCAGCTGTACTTGTCACTTTTCTCCACTCCTCATGCTTGTTTTCTTCCTCAGGTCTTGTCACTGCTGTTGTTGTGTCCGGATCTAGTGTGGCCACTTTAGAGCTGTCATTAGTATGATCTATCGCACTCCCATATTCCTCACGTGAAGCTGCATCCATGTTGATGGTATTAGGACCCATTTCAATACTGTTTGCGATGTATGTGCTCCTACCACTGCTAAAATCAGCAATCATGCTAGAAGAAACATGGTTTCCTTTAGGTGGTTCAGGAGCTCTCCTTTTTTTGCTTGAATCAATCTGTTCTTCAAATATAGTCCTTGTTGAAGAAACAAAGTTAGGTTTTGGTAATTCGTTCTCAAGTATTTCACCATTACTTCCCCTCCTCACAGCAGGCTCATCAATATAAGGTTTCACATGAATCTTATCTGCATCGTTAATAGCTTCATTTTGTGGAGGTACAACAAAAACCTCATCAATTCTTGGTGAAAGGTTAGAACTAAGTCTTTCTCGTCCTAGGGAGTCAGACCCTACGCTATCTGTGGTATCAGAGGGAAACAGAAATCTATCTTTCACATACAGACCTTCTTCTTGACCAGACAGCTGCACTGTTGGCGGACTTTCCATACTGACAGTCTTTGTTGACGACACTGCCGCTGACCCACCATTGTCAATGACTTCTGTCCAAGAATCCTGGCTCTTCTGGCTGGAAGTGTCATTAGAATCATCCAAAATATTGTCCAGACTACGTGAACGTTGCTTGGGACTACTCCGTAAAAGTGGTACAGGTTCAGGTGTGCTACTTACTGACATATGTCTTTTAAACTTATTAAGTAACTTGGTTACAAATCCGCGGCCATATTCAAACTCCTCTTCCTCCTCCGTGTCATCTGGTATCACATTGTCTCTGGTGGCTATATGTTGTGCACCAGCTGGCTCTTGTTGCCAGCTGTTGTGATTATGGGGTAATGAATTGTGCTGGGAATTTAGGTAGGTGATGTCATTTTCATTACTGAAATGCTTGGTGGATACCTGTTGGCTATGAGAGTGCTTCCTCACAGCCCCCGTCTTGTACCATGGATTTTGAGCTATGGGTGTAATATGTTCTTCCATACATGTATCTATTCCATCTAAGGTGTCTCCTCTCATGCCCACGGTCATGGTATCGCTGTCATTTACACTATCATGATTAGCAATGTTTACATCTGCATCAGCCAAACTGACAGTTTGAGTCTTACCTACAGTACTTATTCTATCATTTGGGGCTACACGGACACTCTCTTGACTGCGGTCACTCACTGACCCAACAGGCCCCTGACAAAGAAAAATCATACTGTTTCTTTGGTGTTGCTTTTTCAGAAGTATGTCACGTTTCCATGCGGGCATTCGTGCCAGTCTTTCATTTTCTTCCTCATGTCTTCGTTTCTCCTCCAGCTCCTGGCGTCGTTTCCGCTCAATGAGAGCCTGTTTCCAGCGTGGAATTGATGTTGTATCCACTGACATTTTTTCTGTTAGTCCATGTAAACCAACGACCTGTCCGGAAACTTGTCACCTCGTCTGCTAACACACCTCTTTTTCCGGAATCACCTTCTAAAATCGAGCTGTGGACTGTGTTCCGATGACGTCATTACAGGTCGTTTCTCCGGGGATTATGGGATGGCAGCACCACCCCGGACACGAATAGCACGAAAGACGGAACTTGTGGTTTTTATAAGACAACAATTACACGATTTTGCGTCTGTGTTTTACATGATTTTAAACCAGCTTACTGTTCTGTCCTATTTACAGTACTAATGTGACCGTAACAGGGAATGGCCGGAATTTCCTGCGGACCGCTTATCTAGGCGATGATTTGTAAAGCACCTCCCTATTGGACAGTGACAATTTAAGCTTTCACCAGGTGTAGTTTTTGTAAATGACTGGTTAGATTTTGTGTGTTATTTTATTAGTCTTTATGTAATTGATACTTATATGTTACGATGCTTCGCTTAATTGATCGCAATGGAGAAAACACAAAGAAATTAATTTCTCTTTATATAGACATTATGTTGTTTGCTGCAGCCAATCAACTTGAAGGTGTCATGGTTTGCTTTGACGAATGCGCAAATCGGAAGTTGTCCGCGGAGCAGTTTCCCTGGGCAACCAGCTATGTCGAAAAGATACAATTGAGTTGAGCAGAATTTGCGCGAACCTCGACGTCCACGAACAGGCCGTAACCCTGGTGTTGCCATCAAAGCTGTCACTCAATATATGGTAAAGCAAGTGTAAAAGCAGATTTACTGAAGATGGCAATGAAAAGTGTCACTCTTAACACTGCCACGATAGGGCCCCAGTCTTGGAGAAACAACACCATCAAAGAAATCAAGCTGTCACAGAACGTTGTGGGCAGAAGTGACAAGGCTTGCGATGCTGGCAGAGCACTGGATCCTTTACCGCATTTGAGAGACACAGTTGCAGAATTAAGTAATGACGAAGCACATAGATACTTCAGGCAGACTAGGGCGGTAGTATGTACCCTCAGGGAAAGTCTACTGCAAACAAATGAGGAGATCAAATCTTTGACACGAGGAAAAGAAGCCCTGGAGAAGGCCTTAGAGCATAAACGTAAAGATCTTAAGTTAAACCACGAAAGTACCGACATCCGCGTGTCCAGGCCTTCCAGGGAAAGGGTAAGATTCTGTATAACTATGGACTATAGTTGTTTTTTTTGGGGGGGGGGTTAAACTTTAACTTTATTCTTTGCAGTATTAACAATTTTGAACGCACAGCCACGGGAAACGTGGTAATTGTATGCACAACAAGTTTTCAAAGCAGGGACATGCAATCTAAATTGCATGGTGAAACCGGGTCGGCAACAGAGGGTCAACAGACAGGAAGCTGAAATGATCAAAAGTTGATGCGGAACAATGTTAAAATGACAACAAGTTGAAATGCCAGAAAGTCTACCACATGTCGACAAAATGTCAACAACTATGTTGACACATAGTATCTATAATATACACAACGACAAACGTACATGTATGTTTATTTATCTATATTAAAATGCTTACATAACACAAAATGATGAAGCACCTCCGTATCAACAGGATCAGGAGTAAGATTAGCATGCTGCATGGTAGCGGCTACCGCAATTACTTGGTTGGTGGTGCATCTGTGGTCATCACATTGCCAGTAGCTTCTTGAACCCTTGGTTTGCTCTATTGTGTGGGAATATCCACACCGCGGACAGATTTTTTTTTTCTTTGCCTTTCTGTGATATGAAAAAAGTTGCAGGAGCTATTCCCTCTGATTCGGCCATATTATAAATATACAAGACCATTAAATGCGGGAAGTTAATTGGGAGCAAACAACTTTATTTTGCTTTATTGATAGTGCTAAACACTACAGAGTGAACCTTTTGTCGTTTCACCTTTTTGATTCAACTTTTTGTCGTGCACTGGGTGAAACCTTATTATACAGGCACAAGTGCTCTGCACATCCATGTATGCATGATGGGATAAAGTATAGGTACAGCTACTGTGCCCGTAAAATGAGGTTACACCAATTGTGCTTCCCAGTTGTGGAAGAAACTGTTGCACAGGTCACGCAAAGAGTGTTAATTAGACAAGCTGTGGTTTGGTACCAGTGCCAAACCTTAATTTTGATATTGTTTATGCTGGTGTGAGTTTCAAATGGACTTTTCGAAATCTGTTCTGTCACATTTTGTGGTTACAGCAATTGAAAAAAAGAAAAAAACAAATATGTAAGGCCATAAGAACCAGCTCAGTACCACGCAATGGTCAGTTTTGATCAATCGCACACATGTTAAAACTGAATATGTGCCTTGCAGACCACATTGATAGATGAAGTACGTAAGTTTTATTTTGTTACTGATCGATAAAGACAATTGTTCACTGAAGAATTGGACGACCTTTCGCTTGTAGTAATGGGGGTGTGATGAGAGGCATTTTTCATCACATTAGTGACGTCATGAAAAGATTTCAAGATTGGATCATTTTCCTTGGCAGAAGCTATTGTAGTGCATAAGCCTCTGCAGGTGAAAAATAGACGAAAATACATCAGCGAGTATAGGATTATAACAATTATTAAGCTTATTCTGCCTTCTCTTGCTTAAGGATATATAGTCCATTGCTCATGCTGTTATTTCTTACTGATGCAATTGTCTCATAAACTTGACAGAATAAGGGCCAAAGCAAGTATCTCGAAGTCAGCGTAACTAGTTGTATATATATATATATATATATATATATATATATATATATATATATATACTGTAGTATGTCCTGCTGTGTGGATGAAAAGTCACACTTCGAGATGTCCTCAGAGCATAAAATGGCATCTTACTCTTGAACATCGAAAAAGTCAAATTTTGTTTTCACATTTTGACACTACAATGGAAGTTCAAAATACATACCACAGCTACACAGTACTTGACGCCCTGTAGTAAGCTGGAACAAGATGGGTTATGTGGGGGGGGGGGAGGGTTGGAATACCTATTTTGTTATTTGTTATTGGGCCTGTTTACTTAGCAGTGATTTGTGATTGAGTAAAAAACTTAACGGTGATTTCTGATCAGGATAGTTCCTTGTTATGTATCATTTATCAAAATAAATACAGGTGAAATGTGATTGTACTATGTCAATTTGCAGATATCTGTGATTGTGATAATCATTTGTCGATAAATGTGATTAAAATTTTGATGATTGACATTATTGTGATTGTGATGTGGGCTTATGAATTTACTGTGATCTGTGAAATGGGCCTTAGAATTAACTGTGACCCATGATCCAGAGGGGGTATGCCTGCCCCCCTTATGTCATGCATGCTGTGTCTTCACCATGTAGGCAGCAAACAGCCAGATTTTTGGGGCCAAATAGAGAACTGCAAGATGGTTGTCAATTTGCAATGCATCTTAAAAGTTGGGCATCTGTTTCATCAGTGATTGCATGGTGGAATGGTTGATGTAGCAAGTTACTGATCAGGCCAGGAATAAGTGAACTAATTATCTAGCCGGTAGCAGTGACATGGGACATGCAAACATCCATCTTCTGAGTTAGAATAATTGAATATTTGCTCAAAATTTTCCAAATTAGAAGCAATTGAAATTTTAATTAAAATGTTCCATATCTTCAAAACTATTCTAAATAAAGGTGTTATTCCTAGTTCAATATATGGGTTGTATCATGAGCAACTCCTACGGCATTCAAACAAAGTTGAGGAACTTCAATTTATGATAAATTATTTCACTGAATACCTTGTAGACTTTGCTCAATCCCCCCCCCCCCTTTTTTTTTTCTGCCACAACATGTTGTATACCTGTATGATGTAACACTACCATTTGACATGCATAATTAACTAGAACAGAAAATTTGTTTCAAAGCAAATATGTCTGTGTACCAACAAAGGAAAGTTGTTGCCTTTTACATTCAAAATGAAGAAACTACATGACAGAAAACATTAAATTTCACGGGAACAAATGCAGGAAAATAAGGCTCTTGGATTAAAAAAAATCTGCAAGAAAATAAAAAAATGCCAGACAGAAAGAAATAATTCTTGATACAATACAATGTCAAGTATCAGCAAGCAAACAAGATTTGACTATGTAGTGACAAACTCGAGGTAATTCTACTACATTTTTATTGCAATCATATGGGGATCACTGTTGACACTACAACATGGAGTAATGACAGAATGGTTACCATGTGGGAGCATAAAAGTGTTATTTCTGGCATGAGTGTAAACAATAAATCCCAGTGATGTATATTCATTTATCCCATAATGGGGCCCTTGGAAGGGTAATAAAGGTATGTGTTGCGGCTATCACATAGATCTGCTCTCCATATCACATAGTACCACATTACATTTGTAGAAAAATAGACTGATTCATTTGCGTATGGCAGTGTTGGGTGGTTATGCCTTTCTACACATTTCTGGCCTTTTTTTTTTTGCTCAAAAACTACCGTTTGTTGTCTACTTAAAGAGAATATTCCATAGAGATATTATGGGATAAATACAAACCATCATTCGCATCTGTTTCTGGTTGGAACCCAATCATTCTGTGCAAGGAAACCACTCGCTGCTTAATGCTGCTCACGGTTTCCAGCCCAGAATCATTCCATCCCAACCAGAAACAATGCTCATGGCAGTTTGTATAAATATTGACTACTAATTTACAGATCATGGCCTGTTGTATGTCTAGTCTATCACAAATGTGTACATATAAGTCAGTACATATAATTTGCTCCAAATTTACGTTATTTTAACTTCATTCATAGGAGCACACGCTGTTCAGATATTCTGGCTTTACATAGTGGTGTCTGGGAGATTAGCTCTGGACAAAATTGATGGTGGGAAAACCTAGGATGTGAAATCAAAATGGCATGTCTATGCATAATAGTTTTGAAGGTAGATATTTTTAACTCATTCCATACCAGTCCCTGATTTTTCCGTATACTTACCTAGAGTTAAGACGACAGTTGCATATTCACAATCTTCATAAAAAAAGCTTTTGTTCAAGTACCAACATGCCTATAGTCTTAAGTCAGTGGTTCTGGCACTGCCTGTGATAATAGTATGGAATGAGTTAAACATTTCAGCATTTAAATTTTTCATGTCCCGATCCCTATGAGGTGTAAATCCAAATTTTACAACTTTTGTTCAGGGTTCACTAGATGTGCTTGCAGCACAAACCTATGAATTGAAGTTGAAATGACACCTCTCCCTATAAAATGTTGAAGATTCTGAACATTTAAACTTTTCAAGTGCCCCTAATTTGCTTAAAGTAAAATTCTTTTGTTTGTGGTTTATTGGATGTGCTTACAGCACAGACCTATGAATTGAAGTTGGAATGACACCTCTGTCTATGATAGTTTTGAAGATATCTCAAAGTTTAAATTTTGAAATAGCCCTAATTTGCCATAGTTTTCAAAACTGTCACCCATCTTCATTAAAGGCCATGTATAGAAGTAGATCATGCCAAGTTTGGAGTTTCTGCATGTAAATAGTATAATGGTGTACTGATGGTACACAATAATTAGCCAATGGCAGTCAGTCAAGTTCACTGGAATCACTCTGTCATTCAACACACAAAAGTACTGGTTTCAGATTAGCCAAAAATAGTTTACCGCAAAATACTATACATTATTTGAAAACCAAACTGTAGTGTATACAGTCACAGTAATTGTGAAAAAAAAAATCTGGTCAAAGTCTACTGAAATAGCTTGCATCCACTTGTGTATCCCTCTTTGACAATGGCAAAAATATGATTACTGTACATCCATCTCTCTCTCTCTCTCTCTCTCTCTCTCTCTCTCTCTCTCTCTCTCTCTCTCTCTCTCTCTCTCTCTCTCTCTCTCTCTCTCTCTCTCTCTCTCTCTCTCTCTCTCTCTCTCTCTCTCTCTCTCTCTCTCTCTCTCTCTCTCTCTCTCTCTCTCTCTCTCTCTCTCTCTCTCTCTCTCTCTCTCTCTGTTGTGGTTGTTTGTTATGGCTTATGATTATGATCTCAGCAGGCTTATGGCGGGACTTCCATGCACATGCATAGCCTCAGCTGTGCCCCGTTTGTATTCACATCTGGCCATACTCACCAGATGGGGTGAGTGTATACAATAAAGATTATTCTGTACATTGAAAGTGTCCAAAAGTTACGTAACCTTTATGCATGCTAATCTATGAGTGAAGGAACATTGTGGAAGACAGATTTATGAATGGGGTTGAGATTAGCTTAGACACTGAAAAACTTTCCCTCTCCCCCCCCCCCTCCAAACAAGTCTACTCAACCACTAAATTCCACTAAGTTGTGAAACCCAAGTTCCTCACATAAAGTAAAAGCAAGAATTGGGTTTATGTAATCTCCCTTGTATGGGACTGGTATAGCCCGGCCCTCCTTACTGGAGCTAGAAGGTGTGCCTGTGTGACTCATGCTTTAAACTGTCAGTAGATAATTAAGTTGAGTTATTCCTGGCCTGATCAGTAAGTTGCCAGGAAAACCATTCAACCATGCAGTCACTGGTGCATTTGGTGCCCATGCAGGTTTCAAGATATGCCTTGGAACTTGGGAACCACCTTGCAGCTCTCTGTTTGCCTTGCATATCTCTGTGCTACTGGAGAAGTACATGAGTTCATTGCTTGTTTGCTGTGTAGATGCTGAGGACACATATGCATTAGACATTGGATATAACCCATCTTGTTCCAGCTTACTACAGGGTGTCCATTAACTCATTCCATACCAGTCCCTGATATTTACGTATATTTACCTATATTTAAGACAATTGCATATTTGAATACTTCATGAAAAGAGCTTTTGTTCAAGTACCAACATGCCTATAGTCTTAAGTCAGTGGTTCTGGCACTGCCTAGCAAGTCATGCTGCAGCTACTGCAAGGGCAGCTGCAGCATGACTTGCCAGGCAGTGCCAGAACCACTGACCAAGGCCTGTGACCATAGTATGGAATGAATTAAGTACTGTGTGGCTGTGGCATGTATTTTGAACTTGTGTTGTCAAAATGTGAAAACAAAATTTGGCTATTTCAATGTTCAGGAGTAAGGTGCCAATTTATTCTGTGGGGCCATTTTCTAAGTATGACTTTTCATCCACACAGCAGGACATGCCACATCCTATACATATATGACTGCATGGCCTCTCCATTTCTGTTGCCAGCTGCCACCATACAGGCTGTGGGGTATAGAGACATTTATAACATGCATTTGCTCTTTCAGTGGCATATGTTTTGTTCTTCATACATACAAAGTTTTATGCTCAAGTCAACATTTCGAAAAGAAGTGTTGACTTTAAAAATTCCATGTCTCGGCTTGCTCTCCACTCACAGAGAATTTGTTTGCTGGTTGAGCCTTAATCGAGTCAGAGCTTCCGACCTAGCCTATGTAAAAGGTGGGAATTCTGCTTCCTGCAGGTACTGAAAAGCAGGAGGGCAAGCGCCGAAGGGACAAAGCATAGATAGGGGGTCTGGTGGCATGCTTCCCCAAAAATTTAAAATTTGCACCTTCATTTCCTGCGTTTGGAACCATTTTAGACACCATTATAGACATATTCCATGCATATATAGTACAACAACAGGGCAAGACAGAACTACTTTACAGCCACCGATGGAATAATGCTACTTCTTTTTTAATTTTACAAAAAATACGAGAGTGCGAGACTTGGTGAAAAAGTGGGAGATGGGACTTGGAGGCTCTGTAAAGTGCTCTTTTCAGTCACCAGATGTCACTAGCTACAAGATAGGACTAGCGTATTGCTGGACAAGCTTGTCACAACCTGAATTGAACTTGTCAGCCAGCAGATGTCCCCAGCTATCACACCCATTTTTGTGGATTGTGAAGATTTAAATAGCCCTAATTTGCATAATTTTCAAAATGTTTACTCCTCTGTGTAAAAAGGTTCTACTTCATGTTTGGATCTATACTTGTACTAAGTGTGGAGTTTCTAAGATAATTGTCGGACAAAACATATGCATCAATTAAAAGCTAACAACTTTGTTATGTCACAAATCAACAAATTGAAGTTGGAATGGTACTTCTCTGAAAAATAGTTCTGAAGTTATTCAAGATTTAAATTTTGTGTGTTCACCCTATATGTATCAATCAAAATTCTACAACTTTGGTTCATGGTTTATCGGATGTACCTGTGTTGCAAACCTATGAAGTGAAGTTAGAATGACACCTCTATCCATAATAGTTTTGAAGCTATTCAAGGTTTAAATTTTGTGTATTCACCTTATTTGCCTAAATTAAAATTCTGCAATTTTTAGTTGTAACCAATTGGATGTGCCTATAGCAGAAACCTGTGAAATTTTCAAGTGTGACTGGTATCTCTCCCTTTCATAGTTTTGAAGATCTCTAACATTTAAACTTTTCAAGTGCCCCTAATTGGCATAAATGTTAATTCTACAACTTTTGTTTATGGTCCATTGAATGTGCTCATAGTACAAACCTCTGAATTGGAGTTGGAATGGTACCTTTACCTTTAATAGTTTTGAAAATATTGAACATTCAAATTTCAAATGGCCCTAATTTGCATAATTTTCAACATGGTGGCTAACATTGCAAACCAGGTGCCTAATTTCACTACTAGGTCAATCACCATGCCAAGTTTGGAACTATAGTGTCCAAGAAAAATTGAGGACAAATTCACTCAAACACAAGTCAAGTATTTGGGGGAAAACAAAAAGTCTGTGTTTGCACATAGACTTAATTAAGCAGGGAAGTGCATACTCAGGGATTTAATAACCCATGTGCGAGTATACAAGAACAATGGTTTAATTGGTCTGTTAATAACTGAATAAATAAGTCACGCCCCAGTGTTTTGCCTGATGTTCTGCAAGGGTGTGGGTATTTTACGAAGAAATACACTAGGAAGATGTACATTTTCCCTAAAAACTGCCCACATATGCCAGGAAAACATTTTGTGCGAAAAATGTTGAAAAGAAAGTTTTTCATTCACACTTAGTGCTTTACATACTTTAATTCTGAAATGCTCAGTCAATGGTGGAACATATACTATATTCAAATTTATCAAAGTTTACCAGACTTTCTACTGTTCTACGCATTCACTCGTGCATTTCACGCACATACACTATTGCAGGCTTCAGTGCACACACATTGACTGATATTTTCAAATGGGGGTGAAAATGCAGTTGTCTGCAGCCGAAGCCGTCACCTCATTATTAACAAGATATGTAAGCCAATGTCAGTTTGACCATTCAAGGTCACCCAGTCAAAATTAACAACATCAAAAGAAGTCCCATTGGTACTTTCCTATTAATGAATTGAAGAATCTAAAAGTTGAATATCTCTTATAGACAGAGATGCCATTCCAAGCTCAATTTGTAGGTTTGTGGCAAAGCCGCATCCAATGAACCAAGCACCAAAGTTGTAGGATTTTAATTTATGCAAAATAATATTTAAATTTTGAATAGCTTCAAAAATATTATAGATAGAGGTGTCATACCGACTTCAATTTAAAGGTTTGCGACATAGCCACATCCAATGAACCAGTTATTGTAAGATTGTAATTTATGCAAATTAGGTGAATACACAAAATTTAAATCTTGAATTACTTTAAAACTATTATACATAATGGTGCCATTCCCACTTCAAGCTGTAGGTTTGTGATATGGCCACATCTAATGAACCCTGAACCAAAGTTGTAGAATTTTAATTTATGCAAATTAGTAAGGTGAATACACAAAATTGAAATTCTTCAATAATTTCACAACTATTGCAGGTAAAGGTGTCATTCCAACTTCAATTCATAAGTTGGTTACATGGCTGAATCCAATAAAATACAGACTGAAGTTGTAGTATTGAAATTTATGCAATAAAGGCAAATTCACAAAACTTAAATTTTTAATTTTCAAAATTAAAATTCTTATGCATAGAAGTGTCATTCTAACTTCAACTGATAGATTTGGGAGATAGCTTCATCCAATGAACAGTGAATTAAAATTGTGCCAGTTTGATTTATGTGAATGAGACAAATACACAAAATTTGAATCTTGAATAACTTTAAAACTTTTATAGATAGAGGAACAATCGCCACTTCAAATTATACCTTTGTGACACAGCTCCTTTGTCTGTGTCTGTTTTGAACAGTTCAGTAAATTATCATTGCAGGAGTTAAATAAATAAGGAATAGCTAATGTTTAAAAGTTTTCTTGGTACACAGACTGATTTGCTGACAAGCAAATCAAATTTCTCTATTATTATTTGTGTTTGAAGGAAAAGAAGTGTTAGTCAAGGGTTTGAACTTTATATAATTGGCATAAAGAGGAATATGGTCATTAGTTATGGATATTCTTGCCAATGTTAAGCTTCGATCAGTGAGCACAATTAAAGCATTATGAAGTCTGTGGCATATAGGATTAAACCTGTACACACTGAATTATTTAGTAGTTCCCACGCTGTTGTTAAATCAGCTTTAGCATTTGTGTATGGTGATCAATTTGTTGAAAAATCCCTATGGGGACGTGCCCAGTGATACCAATGTTGTGCTGGGGGTAGGGATTTTACCATAGCCACATAGTTTGTGTAGTGTAAGCCCATTCAAATCTAGCTGCATAGTGCCACATTCAGCTGGTATGAGATTACAATTTTGTAGTTGTAATTGTCATTTAAAAAAAAAAAAGCAAACAAAAAATATTTGATTCATGTGCAAATATATGAATTTTAAGTTGCTTTTTAAAAAAAAAAATTGTGGCAAGTCTTTTTTGAATCATTGTGCATGTATGGCCCAAGCAGTGGAAAAAAAAAACAAAAACAAAAAACAAAAAAAACAGAGACTTGGGTCTTTTTTGAATTAGTGTGGATGAGCTAAAGATGGACATCCCTTGCAAAAATAATCTAGGTAAACGCTGGTGTGTACTTCACTGGGTATTGAAGAAAAAGAAGTTAAATTTACAAGTCAATTTATTATCTAGAGCAGAAATTAATTTGCAAAAGTTAACCTTTTGTGGCCATTGACTGTTCTGTTGATGCCCAACGATGACTTTTCTTTTCACTGTATAAGACATATGTTTTTGTGTATATATTGTGGTCCATATATTGTCCTTGTAAAACATTTATCATCCCCATTGAGATTTTGCAAACTTGTATCTTTTATTGAGGGCCCACCCTTATTATTTTCTATGGGCTACATGTCAGTAATGAAATGTTCATTGACTATCAGGACCACGACGGAGCAGATGATTTACTTGGGGCAGAAAGACTGCATCTCCTCAACCTGAAGAGGATGCTGGAAACACAGCTACAACTCGTACAACAACAACTACAGGTCAGTGATGGTGACTCAGTCACATGTACTACAGCCTCATTATCTGATGGAAATTCAGTCTGTACTCGTTAGACAAGTCAAAAAGATTCATTCAAGTTCAGGCTAGTTATTCTCTTTCGTTAGTTAGTGATGTTTGTTAAGGCTCTGAGAAGTGTTTCCAGGCCATTTCTCCAAAGCTATGACACTTAGCAATCTAAAAACTTGAGTGGCTTGTGGTCCTTACCTGCTAGATGTGCCTTTTGATGGATTCACTGTCTGTCCATGTGTCAAGTCTCGGCATCGTTTCCAGGCCATTTCTCCAAGACTATTACACTTACCAATCTTACAAAAAAAATTAAGCAGTGTGAAAGCAAAAACATAGTACAGAGCCTGCAAATATGACGTTTTCATTCTGGCATAGCTCGGGTGCTCTCTGAAGACAGAAACCATTGTATTATAGTTACCTGGGCAAGAGATCTGGTTAGCGTCACGGTCAACTTGTTGGTCTTGGGTTGTTAAAATGACTCGTCAATTTCTCTATTCTGCAGTAAATGTTATTGTTGTAAACCTAGCAGGCTTACTGTCTTTAATGCAAATTTATAATTTATTCAAACAATTTACAGACACATTTTTGGACTGTGTTTGTCAGGTGTTGGACAACGCGCGGCGTCGGCTGGCAGCAGCAGTCCAGGAACGCAACAGAACTTTGGACCTCATTTGTCATGCGCTGTCGTCTGTCAACAACAGCAAACTTGCCACAGCATCTCTCAACAGATCGAACACCAGTCATAGTTTGGACAGGTCTCCGTCAATCCTAGGCAGCACTGCTGGATCTCCGAAACCAAACAACATTGACCCCCTGGGGGCTTATACGCCAGAGGTAGACCAGGCCTTGAAGGAAGCTGCCGACGCGAGAACGCGTTCTGCCATGTTGCGCAGGGAGTCGGCCAACCTGATCGACAAAGCAGACAAGATGCAGAAAGCTGCTCACCAATCTGTCAATAATGGACTAACACAGAAGATAGCAGAAACCGTCACTTTGAAGGTTTGTACCAACAGGGATGAGCCTGTTCAGGCAATTCCAGGATTTCAGGGAATTTTGTGTGGTAGACTTACAGAAATTCCTGGATTTCTGGTTGAACTTCTAAAGAAAGTAACATTTTTCCCCCACTCAAAAGTTGTTTTTCACTGAGGATGAGTACTTCATATGATATTTTCAGGGAATTTTTTCCTTGGTCAGGCTCATGTCTGAACCAATAAACTTAGTAGCTCTAAAAATATGTGAAACCTGTGTCATTAAGTGGATATGTCGGATACCTGAGTATTGTTATAATGAGGTCTCAGTGTACAGTGAACCAGGATAATGAATGTATCCAAAATCATTTTTGCAACCTAATTGCAGGGGATCTTCATTTTCTGCAATTGGGGTTCCCCCCCGCCCCCCCCCCCCCCCAGGCTGCAGTTAATGACTTACTATGATAATTTTGACTGATTAATAATGTTAGTTGAAATAAATATAATGAAGTTCAAAGCCCCCGAGAAAAAAAAAAGTTCTATAAGTAGACAATTATCTGGTTTTTAAAAAAAGTAAAGACACCAAAAGTCAAAGTTAATCCAGATGTTGAAGTTGTCCACTGATACATGTATATCAAAACATTGTACTGATGTGTCTGCACATTTGACTTGTCCACAGATGTGTTCTTGTCTGTATTTTGTTTCTTGTTGCTTGAAATGACTGGTCTTTGTACTTTGTAATTCACAGCAACACCTGCAGGTGGCAGCAGGTGAGAACAGACATGCAGTTCACCGTGCACAGCGCTGGTATGATGCCACAGAGAAAGCCTGGGGATACACCAGGGTGAGTTGTTGAAGACTTTCCAGTTTGCAGTTCTCCCTCGCACAAAGCTTTCTCTGCTTATTTTCTTTTTTTTTTTCACAGGACAAAAATAAAGAAATGTGTACATTTGGGGGGAGGGGTCCCTAGTACGCTGGTACAAGTAATAATTTTGCCCTAGTATAAGGTATGGAAAATAAGAAAATGTACAAATTATGGTTGGTGTGAAGTACAGTAAATAAAAATGCCCAGTACACCAGTTCGGAAAACCCCTTAACCCCCCCCCCCCCCCATTGTTGAGCCCTTAACAATGAGGTAGGTCCTCTCAAAACCTCGATCTTTGTACCTTATTGTGTTAACAAAGTGCAATGTACATGTAGACAAGGTCAGTGGGACTTTACTTGATTCCATTGATAAATTAATTTGATTGTTTACTTGAGTTGATTCCATTGTTAAATTAATTGATTCAATTAATCTATTCATTTGATTTATTCCATTAAATCATTTAGTACATGGTTCTATTAGTTAATACAATTCATTCTGAGCCAATGACAGCTGTTCCCATAGTTGTAATGGCTGGAATTAACACAAGAATTCTACAAGCGCAGTCTCATAAAAAGCTTTGTATGGCTCAAGTACATGAAATCATAAAAGCCAGAACTGCTAATTGCATGAACCATGGTGAAGTGCAGGTCCCTGCTATGGGTATATTTTGCATAGCTCTGGTGTTGGTCTTGAATTTTGGGTACATGGCCGTCACGTTGAGGCTGGCCAGTCATATGCTTGTGTTATCATACTGAGCAAACAGACCTTTGGACCAAGGTCAGTGTGACGATTCAGAATGTGTCCAAGATGTAAAATTGCGTGTGACCCAAATATCTTCTGATATGTGTATTGAAATGAAACATATTCTTATTGCTATAAAATATGATACAATTAATATAACATTAATATTTTTTTGCAGATCTATGCTCAAAATACAATCCAAGATGATTGCATGCATGCCACTCTAATAGCGAATCTTATTTTAAAAGTTGCATGGTTGTCTATTTTTAAGGGGCCAGTTGCAAGTTCAGATCTCACCAATCGTGAAAGATTGGACAGGCCAATCATAGCTGTGTTCCAACGTCATCCTGGCACAAATCTACCAGAAGCTCAGGAAATTGTGAAGGTAACACCACAAGAAGTTCATGTCCAACATTATGTCATAATTACTGTCCGAGCAACCCCATAACACACACATACATATGCAGCTGCGTTTTATATATAATACATATATATGTGTATATATATAAATCTAGCTGCATGGTATTTTCAATTGTTGCTAATAATTGAACACCCATTTTACAAAGAGTTAATTGCTCCAAGTCTCTGAATAAGGCAGAAGATTGACCATTAATTTGGCCAGAAAGATCACATAATTGGCCTAGCTTCCTTTTTCGTATTTATAAAGCTCATTGTCATACACATAATGAGTGGAGCTTCATCTTTTTGCAGTTTATATCATTCCCTTCCATTTTCATTTAGCATTGATCTGTGCAGAAAGTTCAGCCTAGCCTATGGCCAGTTTGAATGTTGTTTTATTGGTAAACATATTGATTGACAAAAAACTGGCATGGTTAATTTACTAGTTATGATGCTTCTTTTGACATGGTTAATTTACCAGTTAAGATGCTTATTGGCATAAATATGTTTAATTTACCAGTTACAATGCTGACATCTGACTGGCCTGGATGTCTAATAGTTACGGTGCTGACATCAGACTTCAATGAATATAGTTTTCAAGTGCAGACGTTGACAATTGAGTGTCATATGGTTGTCTAATACCAGTTAACTCTTGAAGTGCCAAATTTTGGACTGAGTCAACAGCATTTTCTTGGCGTGCATTGGACGCAATGTGCCGAATGTGTGCCAAGAAAAGCTGTTGACATGGGATATTTTCTCTGGAACTATGGGCATGCTGGTATATCAATCTTTTTGCGAGGAATACAAATCTGAAAACCCAATGATAATTCAGACTAATTTGACTTCAGTAGATGGACCTTAGATGTGACTGGCACTGAAAGAGTTAAAATGCTTATAACTGATTGGCAATGTTGTTGTTTCAGGGTGGAGACGGACTGCTTCAGTCCCTGACGGCCACAAGTCGTAACATCGGGCTCCTCAAACTTACACAGATGAAGCTGAAGGATGATATTCTGGACAAATCCCGGGCACATAGTGTGGATGGTTCGATAGTTCGACTACGTCGCAGGAAAGCTAATCATCGCTGGGCTATGGGATCTGCATTTTGAGATGGGAGACAGAAAATTCTGGTTCTTGAAAGCCGCTTTGAACATATTTGCACTTCAACACACACCAGTATTTGAAAATGATATTATCTTGGACTTTTAACCACTTGACTCACAAGTTGGCCAATGGTCAGTGGATATATGTCACATTGATAAGTATTAGCCGATCAATTCTGCAGAACAAATGCAAAGTATTATGCCAGTTTCCATATGCATACTAAAACATTGAAAAGGAAATATATTTATACATAATCTCATGTTCACCATATAATGGAAAGGAAACACTTCAGTTTTAGATGGATGTGTGCACTACCCAGTATGCAAATATTTGTGACTTTTTTCTTTCAAGGACACTTACTGCATTTTTACCCATAATGCTAGATGGTGTAAACTCTGCATTGTGCTACTTTCCCCCCCCCCCCCCTTCTTCTTCTTCTTTTTTTACATTTCAAACACATATGTATTTCACGGTAGGAACATTTTGCAGAGAATTGCAAATCTGCCGATACAGCTGTACTCAAAAGTATTCAAAATATAGAATTGTGTTGAACAGTTTCCAAAAAGATGGCAATCGTGTTGTGATAATTTAAACTGTTGGCATTTATGAAATGGAACTTGCGCCTAAGAAAATTACCACCATATTTCTAAAATAGTTCTAGATCTGAAAGACTTGCTCGACCCATGAATTTTTTTTTTTTTTTGAATTGTTCTTCCCGTAAGTTTTCAGCTACATGCACATTTTTTTTTTTTACTTCCATTGAACCATGGTTCACATACAGCTGCTGGGCAGAATATGCTGTGACACCATAAATTACTATGAGGAACTTCAGCTTCTGTCACTTACTAACAGGACACTGCACTATTTTATGCATCTGTGATGCACCATTGGAATCTTTCCTACAGCCAGTCCTACTATCAGTATTATTGTAATTATATGGTATTTAGTCTCAATTGTCATCTTTGACCAAAGAGTGTTTGTATAAATGTAAAGATGTTTCATATATATATATATGCGTAATTTTGTTTTATTTGGTCTTTTTACATACACATTGTTATCATATATATATATATATGCATGTATATATAATAGTTTTTGTATATTCTAAATATTTTGATTGGATCAATTTGCGAGTGTTCCAGTATTACAGCTGAATAAAAAGTGCTGGTCAGAACATATGTTTGACAGACAGTATCAGTGATAATGAAACCAATTATGCAAGCATTTGCTTACGATGCAGACTCAACGAGCCATAGTAATGGGTTACAGAAATTACTAAATTTATACGGACGAATGAAAAACCTACTGGCAGTTCATTGCCATGCAGTTGTAAGAAGGACCCGACACCGGTGTAGAGTTTCAAGAATCTGTGATAGTGTATTAATTAAAGCATGCAATTAAAGCGCAGGCCCTACATATATTAAGCAAATGGTGTTTAAGGAAATATACAAGAAAAAGCCACGGTCAGTGCTGGCATCCGAGTTGGGAACATCATATGAGTGGAGCCATCTGTGGGTTTCGTGTGTCTAGTCTTATATCCCATTTGATGCATGCGTGTACAGTATTGTCTATTTGATATGGACCAAGCATTTGGGGTGCTTCAATAATAGTTTTTCGTACTGTGCCAGAAATATGTAAATCGCAGGCAAATGTGTCTGTTTGCCTGTCCTTGAGGTGTGTAGCCAACGCGGGTGGTGGTGATTGGGCCTGAACATGCAAGACCAGTATGGCTCACAGAATGCCAAGAAAAGTGGACACATCCACTAGAG
The DNA here is from genome assembly GCA_964020975.1 of Hermodice carunculata. Classification (NCBI taxonomy): domain Eukaryota; kingdom Metazoa; phylum Annelida; class Polychaeta; order Eunicida; family Amphinomidae; genus Hermodice; species Hermodice carunculata. The sequence goes on along the minus strand of CAXHWN010000809.1, from coordinate 391,496 downwards.
ATATGGTCCTGTCCTACAAGTCATGGGGCATAAAACACCACCTTTTCTCCCATTTAAATGAATGTTCATTAATATTTAACCAAGCGGTGAGAGCTATTTTTAATCATTGTATGTTTCCACATGTCCATAATATCAGATGTAATTGGTTCATGCTCAAAGTGGAAATGAAATGAGCTGATGCTTATGCATAGTACAGTGAAAGCATTCACTAATATTTCTTGTTATAGTGGGCAAGAAAGTTTTTTTGAGGGGGGGGGGGGTCACCAGGTCAAAAATGGAAGACAGACTGTGCATGTAGCAATTGATGAATATCTTGATGAATATCAGGTGATGGCAGTATATTGGCACATGAGCAACCATGTGGTGAATGCCCATGTGTGGTGTAGGTGGTGCCACTGGTCATTCTGATCCCTGGTTGCTGCTCATGCAAGTGGAGACACCTTGGGGGGATAAATAAATCCAGCTCATCTAATTGGCCAGTCATTGTCACCTGGTATTTGCATGCCATGAATATTAGGCCTACAAACGTCTGTCATTTTGGTCAGTTTTTATTTAATTGCACTGCATTGGTTGTGCAGGTACATCTACCATTCCAGCACTTGCTGGGAGGACCTTATCTCAAGGCAGGAGCTGAGAATTTTTGAGCATTAGATCTCAGGAGGAGAATCCTGATGCCCCTTACTTTAATTAATGAGATGAACACTTTTGTGGCACTCACATCCTGTGATATTGTTTTGTTTAAATAATATTGCAGCTGGTAAAAGAAAAAAAAAACTTTGAAATTTTTCATTCCACAAATTAATTACACATGGCAATCAGGATTCCTTCTTTGATCACCCAGAAGACACACAGAAAATTGTACAGCTGAAGCATACGGAAGTCAGACCAGTAGCGAATATCATTTCAGCCTTGCTCCCTTGAGTAAGTCTCAATACACAACCACCAGAGTCTGATTTTTACTTTTTGATCTCTTACAAAATGTCATACAAAAGTTACTGACCAGGGCCAGCTGCCATGAGATTTGCTTTGCAAACCTCCTTGAAACATTGATAAATATGCACAATTTTTTTTTCATTCTAGTTTGCAGTGAAAAGTATGACAAACATTGAAGAGGCCATAAAATCTCCATGCTGAAGCAAAGTCTGCAGAGGAACTTTTTGTGGCTCAGTTAGTTATGAGGGTATTTATTAGACACCAGGTGTCTCTGTAACCAGCCAGATAAGGTTTATGGTTGACACCAGGGGTCTCTGTGAAGTCTTGCTGCACTCTTTTGAACAGCATATAGTTGGTCAGAGAGCAGTACTGGGGAATATGCTCACCCGGGACAGAATCTCCCAATATTTTTCTTCGAGCACGTTTGCAGCTGACAGTCCAGCTTTAATTTGTCTCTTGTTTTCAAGTGTATGATGCATACGTCATTACAGGGGTGTATGGTCACTGTGCAAGTAAACAATTTGCATAAGCGTGCAAGCTTTGATGCCTTTATCTTGCAACACGAGTCGTGAAATACCTTTAGCCTCATTCAGGCGCAGGCTCAATTCAAGTATTCTTTTGTATTGCAGTATTAAAGCCATATTGAATCATCGAAGACAAAAGTTCAAAATCTGTCAGCATTACAGTGAGATTGTTGTGTGACAATAAAGGAATGACGTGAAAACTCCTATGTTTTTGTGGCTTTTTTGTGGAGAATATACAAGTTGAACGGCACAAAATTTGTCCTGTCTATCATTTTAACAGGCATTGTCTTGTAGGCAGTAAGGAGCCCCTAGACCTAATGTTCTACTGTCATCATTCATATTACACAAAATTTTAACCTCCAGAAAGACGTCAGCTTCATTGGCATTAAAAAAAGTAGATCAAGGCCCTTCACATTACATACAATTTAACTTTTATGTATGACCTAGATATATTTCATGACAATTTTGTAATGTAAACTAATTCTTTCTTGAGGAAATGAAATACACATGCTTCGACACAGTTTGATTCATACTTTGACAAACTATCAGAATCACACTAGTAGTTTCTCCTCTTGCAAATTGAATCCATCCTGTGACCTTCAGAGTTATAACAAGGTCACCTTTCAGATCATCATCACTGCAGTTTTAATCTTTACTCCTGCAGTTCACATGTCATTTAATGTTTAAATGAAAAGCAATCCATTACTACCAAGATTTATGTCAATTTGACCTTTCAAGGTCACTTAAAGTCCCAAGTAACAACAATAAAAAAAAAAAACATAGCTACCTTCCCATTAGTGTTTATAATAATAAAGATGGGCCCATAATGCACCATTACCAAGATATTTGCCGATATGTCAGTTGACCTTTTATGGTCAAAATTAACACCAAAAGAAAGACCATAGGTACTTTCCTATTAGTGTTTTATCGTAACCATAGGATTTTGATAATTTGATAGAAAAAAAAATTAAAAATGACCGCACCACCATATAGTGAACATGTTGGGGGGAGATCAAGTCCAGGTACATTCCCACTAACATTTAAGAGAATCAAGCATACAGTCTGGCAGAAGAAGTGAAACATGAGGCCCATGGGCCTTATGTTCTGCTGATGACCACTGCCAAAAATAATTTCCTGAGATGCTTTCTTCTATGACCTGGGGAAATTAGTCAAGGTTATCAAACTTCCACATGGTACACATTTGGTATCATTTGCCGCCTTTCTCAATATATTGAATTTAGTGTCCTTCTCTAAAGTGCTTAATGACCTTGAAAAATAGGGCAAGGTCACACTACAAGTTACAAAATTTGTCCACTGGCTTAATGCACATTTGGTGTAAATTTTGTAGTTTTACCTCCATTTATCATAACAAAAATGAATTTAGTGTGTTTTTGAAGCATAGGATAATAGTTACAATTACTACCACCAGCGGCAGCACTGTAACTTCACATGAAATAAGAATCTTGCTGGTAAAATGTTCCTGTAATGGTACATGGACACATGTCCACATGTCCATGAGTTCAGATGTATACCATCACAAAAAAATAGTTTTTGAAATGCATTCTCTATATGACCTTAGGAAAGTACATCAAGGTCATCCAAATTATGCAGTATCAACCTTCTATGTCAGGTACACATTTGTGATATACTTAGTGTCATTAGCTTTATTCTAGGATATTGTCAAAATACTGGATTCAGTGTCCTTTATTAAGTTATTAATGACCTTGAAAAATGAGTCATGGTCACTCAAAATTTTACCATTGCTCTAATGCATGCTTGGTGTATATTTTGTAGTTCTATCTTAATTTATCACCACAATAATGAATTTAATGTGTTTTTGATACCTATGATGTAAGTTCCAATAATTACCACCAGTGGTGCCACCATAGCTCCATATCTCATAGACTTTTGTCTGTATAATATTGCTGTACTGCTATATGGATGTGTGTCCATACATTCAGATGTCATGACCATCACAAGAAGATCATTTCCTGACATGTATTCCCTCGGTCACCTTGAGAAAGTAGGGCAAGGTCACGCACATGTAATATCTAACTTTCACACGATACACACTTGTTCTACATTTGATGAAACTAGCCTTATAAGATCTCAAGATGATGAATTTTATGAATATAACCAAATAGTAATTCATAGGTGATGGCATTAGTATTGTTTAGATTATATATAACTGCCTCCAGAATACTTCCACCAAATTTCATAAGGGTCCACTGAAAATCAAACACACCAGAACATTTTCAATTTTTTTCATTTTTTGGTCCTTGTACTCTATAATCCACCAGGTGGCACCACCAATAACTAAAGGAACCCAGGTTTTTATGCATACAACTTTTAAAAAATTTCAAGAGGCTAACTTTAAAATTGTAGATGCTATCATTTCTACAAGCAAAATGGACAGAGGGACAGAATGAAGGATGAACGAACATGAGTCATATCGAATTTATAAGCTCTGTGACCTATGGTCAGCAGAGCTAAAGAGCAAAACTGCATAAAAAATTGTAAACTAGAAATACATTCAACTCAAAGTGTTGACTGAAGGGTCCACCAGGAAAAAATGCTGCCATTTCTTCAAATTAGGTCATGGTGACACCAAAATCTAGTCAGTTCATCTTGGCATGCTAGATAAGAATGCAGCCGAATTTGAGCAAAATCTATCAGAGCATTCTGGAGATATTACGGTACCAAACCCTAATGAGCATGTAATTAGGCTGCTATTTACTCAAATAAGATCATGGTGACATCAAAACACAATCAGTTTATCTTGTCGGGTAAAATAAGCATGTTGCCAAATATGAGCAAAAGACATGGAGGCATTCTGTAGATATCACAGAAACAAGAATGTGCACATCCGGATAGACGGAAATCTGGACAGAGGGATGGACAACCCGAAAACATATAGGGTCCCCCCATGGGAAGGACCCTTAAAAATAGAAACGACTCATAGCATCACCTGTACAACAAATTATGGTGTAGAGGCATCCGGAAATGTCCCTACGCAATTTTAAAGTGATTGGCAAGGCTGTAATTGGGGAAAATTTCTTACAATTGCACCCCAAAAAATTGTAATAAAATATCACTGGAGCACGACTGTTTGTACAAACTTAATAGAGACCCGCCCAAGGTATACCCTCCCCCACACCACTGCAAGTTTGATGTGAATCTGGCTGACAGTTTTGGAGAAGACAAAATGTGAATTGCCATTGCAATTCTCATAGACTTGCATGCATTAACTGACAAGTACCCAAATTGAAAAATTTGTTAAAAGCCCGGGATTGAGTATCACCACTTAGCTAGTGAACATCTAAATGTAATGGAGGACTTCCTTCCGCATGCTACATATGTGGTGCATGTATACATTTGGCATCATTTTCTCATGTGTATAATTATGGAATAAATGCTAGAATGGTTTGCGATAGTTGTACAGTTTATTTTTCCAAGATCATGAATTGGACGTATTTTCCACCCAAAGAATGCTAGCTTTGGGTTCACTTCTTCATATACAGTGGTAACTGCAATTTAAGACCACTGCGGTGAGAGACCACCTGGCTTTTGTGATCACCTTTCTGATGGCATAAGTCTATATTGTTTGTACATTTACCTCCAATTTAAGACCACCTGTCATATGTGACCATTTTTAACTGGCAGAAGGGATGGTCTTTAACAGCAGGTACCACTGTAAATTACAGGTGGCGCCACCAACAGTCCTCTGCACATTGTGATTGAGCTCTGCTAATGCTATCCCCTTGACTGCCTTATCTGAATGCCTTTCGTTCTTGATCGAGGGAAACCAGTTATGAAGCACGTGTTGCCCTGTTGTATGTCAATTCTGCCGCCAGACAAGAACACTGGAAGTTACTCACCTGTGGATAGAGCCTATTAAACAAAACAAAGATAGAACTCTCATGCATGACCGTTTTACACTGTAGCCATGTGGAGGGAAATGCTGTGTGACAGTGACGCCTAATATCATCTTCACTCCACACAGTCTCAATGCTGTCCAGCTGAAAATCTCTGTAGCAAAATTTTCTTAACTTGTAGCATTTTTTCTAGTTCTTTACATAAAAAAAACAACTTATTTTTGAGAAAATCTGTAGCAATTTTGAAGAGCTTTATAGCAAAATCCCTCAACCCTGACAGTCTTCATCTGGTAGCTTCCCCTGCCACATGGCCATGATGTAACCAAACCATGCACTCTTGTTTTTTACTATATATATATATACAACCCATCTTACACTCAAAACACTGGGCCAAGAAAAACATGTAGTGCATTGGAATTCCAGTTACTGACCTTCCAATTATCCCATCCGTCAAAAGCTTTTAAAGCAGTTGCAGCAACATCACAAAAACAGGTCTCTGCATGATCGACATTCAAACGCTTCCCTTGTGAATAAGCGGTTAATCTAAAGGACATCATCTTCTGATAAGAGCCTGTCTATGGAGGCAAGCAAGCTTACCACAGCAGATTAATTATCATTATCTGTGGCACCAGTAGCCCTGACATTTGATCACAGTAACTGAACACCTGACATTAGCAAAAACATTACGACTGTCTGTAAAGTGTACACATCGAGTTCCACGTCACTATGTCTCAAAATGCAGGTTTCCAACCCCCTTCATTCTGCCACTTTGCCATGTCCGCAACCTGAATGAAGCTAAATCCAAGATAAATTATCCCTCTCCCCACTAAATAAATGAATGGAATGAATAAATGAATGAACGAATGAATGAACGAATGAATGAACGAATGAATGAATGAATGAATGAATGAATAAACAAATAAATAATGATTGCAACACTACATCCTTTGCAGCTTCTCACATGAAACTTGGAAGGTTTATGGGCCTCCTATGACAATCCTTGAACAGCATGCTCAGTTCATCTTCAATCTTACACTGGCATTATCCCTGAGCATCATCCGAGTACTCAGCTCATCTTCAATCTTACCCTGGCAATCCTTGAACATCATGCGAGTACTCAGCTCATCTTCAATCTTACGCTGGCAATCCCTGAGCATCATGCGAGTACTCAGCTCATCTTCAATCTTATGCTGGCAATCCTTGAGCATCATGCGAGTACTCAGCTCATCTTCAATCTTATGCTGGCAATCCTTGAGCATCATGCGAGTACTCAGCTCATCTTCAATCTTACGCTGGCAATCCCTGAGCATCATGCGAGTACTCAGCTCATCTTCAATCTTACGCTGGCAATCCTTGAGCATCATGCGAGTACTCAGCTCATCTTCAATCTTATGCTGGCAATCCTTGAGCATCATGCGAGTACTCAGCTCATCTTCAATCTTACGCTGGCAATCCCTGAGCTACATGTGAGTACTCAGCTCATCTTCAATCTCACCCTTCCCCTTTCTGGAAGCTTATTCTGTGGGTCTTAATTATCCTATTTTGGCCTTATTTTTAAGGGCTTGTACAGCCCTTCGAATTATTGGAGTTGACCGTCTAAGACTTTAAATATTAATCTTTCAACTGCCAAAGGTTAACAATGATTGTTAAATAAACCTCCAATTTGCAGCTTAACGCATGACGTCACAAAACTTTGAACAGCACTCAGCAACAACAGCCATGCTGTCAACATCTGTGGCTCTTAAACCTTTGCCAACATTCACCATTTAAAAGCTAACAAACCATGAAAGACAAGGTACATGCACATGTACATGTATACAGTAAGTGCATTGTGCACAGAACATTTAGGAAATATAATTACAATGATGGTGGCATGGCAAATGACAGACACAAAAAGGTGAACACTTTATCTGTTATGGTACATCATGCTTACCTGATATTGATATTTTAAGTTACAGTAGCGTATGGGCTAATCTTCTGGTGTTGACAAATGCATGCTTAGCTCAGCTGACTTTTCAGTAAACAGTTGATCTTATGGCCAGTCTGTCCACTGTTTACAATTTTAGACTTCTTACATATCCGATGCAGGTAAAAACCTTTGAAGGCTCAACATTTCTTAACAGGGGTAGAAATTAACTGGGTTTTTTTCCCCCCAAGTTTCCCCTGGGCAACCACAGCATTTTTACAAGTTGCTCAAGCCTCCAGAAAGTTGCCCAGTTTCCCACCACACGAGAACTGTAGTTACCAGTAAGCTTGTTAAAAGACACTGATATTTAAAATGTTGCAAATATAAAAGAACAAGACCTATATTTGTTACTATGAGCTAAGACAAGGGCTAGTGGCCGCAATGGAAGAGGTTTAGAGTTCTACCGGTTTCGTACTTGTGTACTCGTCAGGAACTGAAGGTTTAATCATTTTGGGGCCCGTATTTATAGGCGCGCGTAATTATCCGTCATCACGTCATACACATGAATTGTTATGACGTGGAGACGGGACGTGCCTTGGCTATGGTATGGTTACCACGGCCTTTGAATTCCAAAGAAACGTTCGGAAAAACAGTGATCCTCCAAATAAGGAGAGGTCAATAAGTGTACCAACTAGGTAGTTTGATACAACGTTGTGTTGGGCTTGAAAATCCAGTTGGACCATTGTCCACTGGATGCCCCGAGTAGGGGCAATTAGAAATCAACTGGTGTTGTTTCTTAGGTATTTAGTTACGATTAACCTGCTTGCCATGTACACAGGTGTGTCAAAAAAGAAAAAAAAAAGAAAAAAAATATTTGTTACTACTGAGAACAGTGTTTTCTGCACAAAAAGGATCTTAGGAACTGTATTTAATGTTCCACTATTGTTGGAAATGATATGTTCTGCTGAAGACAGAAAGTTGCCTGACATGAATGAGAGTTGCCCAGGGCCCGTAGACACCCAGTAATTTCATCTAAAGGCTTATGGAAGGTTGATTAAGCCTCTGAATGCTTACACGTTATTAAGCATTTCAATCGAGTCTTCACAGGCTTCTTTGGAAGGTTTAGTGAGATTGCAAGTCATCATGGGTTTAGCTCATTTACATAATACTAGTACATAGTAAGGCTTATGGACAGTTTAGTGACACTTTTGGTTACTTATACATGTACAGGCATTTATGATCACAAGTCTTCCATCTAAGCACTTCAAGGATTGTTTGGAAGGTCTTTGGATGGCTCGCTGCCTGCCTTTTAATTTGACGAGAGTTGCATCATGCCCAAAACTAATGTGCAGTGCACAATGGTATGGTGGAAGTTATACATGGACATACAATGGCATTCTGACCCATCATGGAAGCTTCCGACTGATAAATCAGCAGAGCTATAAATGGTAGTTGTAGGAACAGCACTTGTACTTATAGGGCAGACAGAAGGGCACGAGTGCTAAGGAGTTCTTCAACTTTTGCCAGCAAACGCTTGGCAAATGACAACACGGAGGCAGTGAACAAATACATAGCAGCTAGTACTTTGAATAAAAGTTTATTTCTTTTATTATGTTACAGTATTTACCATTTCATGTCCAGCTCATGTAGCATTATATTGTAATGACCAACTGATCTGTACAGAGGGCGACACCAGGACTGAAATAGAAGGGAGAGAGAGGAAGCCGGTGGCACAGGACTAGATCTACTGGCTGCACGTTCACTTGCACTTGCCACCTCAACTTCATGTTGACACTTCGCAGATACAAATTTGAGACCACCACATGCATGGGAGATACCTACCTACCACATCTATTGCATTATTCTTTTAAATTGTACTATTTTAATACATGTCAAAACCAGGCAAGGGCCTATTTTAATAAAGCCACAGTTGGAGCTTTCCTTGGGGTGGGTGCCTTCAAGGAGAGCTGTTGACACCAGGCACTGACAGGACTCTGCAACGATTCCCATGTTTTCACTTTCCTTAACTTAAAAACCATTTGGCAATCAGCTGGCATTCTAACTCCAGTCAGATTTGGTTGGTTTAATGGGGGAATGGCTACTGCCTTCAGTGGGACCGTAAGTCCCGAGAGAGCACTTCTGGATCTGTCTGATGGGTGATCTTCCGAGGTTAGTTTTATCATTCCTGAAAAATGTGAACACATCTGTAGATATGTTTTGGAAGAATCAACATTTTATGGACTGAGCCTCAGATTATAAAGTAACAATTTTCCATACCCACTGGAACACTTTTATGCAACATAATGATATCACACCCAATGCATAAAATGATCATGCATTGGCTTTTATGTCTGTTTGTGTGACAGGCCATTCAAAATTATTCTTTCAAAACTGCAGATCAAATTCCATGTTTTTTCCACTCAACTGAGGCAAACATTGGGTTTGGTCTCTGAAGTGTGCACATGACGAAGTATTATGTCCAGCATTTACTCATGGTCATGTGAGTTACATTTTGCGATCATACTAAAACATAGGCATTCCCCACCTGCTCGCATTTATTCATTTATTTCAATACGACTGGAAGCCTATGTTGAAAACACAAATCCTTCCTCAACTATCTGTTTAAAAAAAAATGACCCATGTCAAATACTTTGATTGGAACTGCCTGAGCGGGTCTTTCGGGAGGATTTTTTTGTCCCATTGGAAAGATGATTTTGAGCTGAAACAAACACACCAGTCCTTTCATCGATTCCGGTGTGATAAGATAGGAAACAAATTATATTTGACAAAATCAACTGACACCCTCATTGGTGGTGGGTGCAGAGAATGTCACTGATACATACATAAGCTGTCGCCTGGAGCACTGAACAACATGATTGAACCTGGGGAATATAAATCCAGCAAAATTACAAACTAGAAGCACATCTAGAGGTCAGGATATGAACAAGTAACACATTCAGAGTCGACAAGGAAAGATGCAAACCTGCAGCAACTTTACAGATGCAAGGACCAGCATTGATCAGTAAAACATCTCGGGGTGAGAAGGGTCTGAATGAATAGCACATCCAGATATGACAAGAGGGGCAGGAACCAGTAGCATCCGTAGCAGGGAAAGGATGCACACAAACCAGTAGCGCATCATCAGGTCAAAAGATGGATAGGAACCAGTAGCACATTTAGAGGTCAAAGGATGGCCAGGAACCAGTAGCAAATTTAGAGGTCAAAGGATGGACAGGAACCATTAGCACATCTAGAGGTCAGGGATGGACATAGACCAGTAGCACATTTACAAGTCATAGGATGGACATGAACCAGTAGCACATCCAGTGGGCATGGCCCAGAAGCACATCTTGAGTTGAGAGGAAGGACATATACCAGCAGCACATTTTGAAGGGAGTAATTTAGGACACAAACCAGTTGCACATCCACAGGTAAGCGGAAGGACTTAAACCAGTAGCACACACATTAACCAGGCTTAAACAGCCAAAGTCTGTCTCATTAAGTTTACACTATAAACCCATCAAATTCTTGCAGTATCACAAATTGTTTCGTCAGGAACGTCATGCTATACCCACCCACCCCACCCCTGTAACATAAACCATCTTTGCACTTCACTCATCTTCCACTTTCCTCAGAAATATTAGCTCGAGTTTATCATCTGAAATCACCAAGTACACAAAATATCCCTTGTGATTGGGTCAAGCCAGTTGGTCTAGGGTTTGCTGGCTCATACACTCTGTTGATCTTTTCAGAACAAGGACAAACAAGAGTCATTACTTTGCTTCGCACTGGTTTGTCAGCCCTCCAACCTAACAGGCTGCACACGCTTGTGGGTGAAATGACATTTACACACCAGTACCTAATACAGCAATGGACACTCACAAGCAATGACAGCTATTAAACCAATCGGTACTTAATATGTATATGTACTTGACAGTTACAAAATCTGCACTATACTGGAAGGGCTTCAGAAATGTAGTTTAATCAGATGTCCATAAAACTTTTTAAGCGTATTTCTAGGTTGGTATGATTGATATGTTGAAGATTAAGAGAATGTGAATATTGACTACATATGTACATAAATATATATCATGCATAACCGAATGCTCACTATGACCAACTCACATTTTTTTTGACAAAATCACTCAAAACTCCTAAGGTACTTGCCGTCCTGTGCCAAACCAATCTGTTTTCACCATTTCGTTAAATCAAATACGGGTACTGGTACACATTTTATCAAAGCATGTGCAGGCATAAATGCCGTCTCTTTTTGGTTCCCTATTGTACCAGTACCAAAAGGTATGTACACATGTAACAGTCAGGCATTTTTATTTTTCTCATCATTCCTCACAGGACTTTCAGACGACAATCTAACCACACTTTCACATCATCTTCGTGATGTCTATCATTGTGTGCACTCATTACACATTGGTTTGCGATTCTACACTACAAGAAGACAGCAGTGTTTTACTTTACATTCTTGCCACCAGGAGTGCATTGAGTGTCACAGTTCAAAGCAGCAGGCATGACAGGGTCACACGTCAGATAGCATGACTTAATTAATGTCACGCAGCATAACTCTATTTCCCACAACAGGACCGCATGTCATGATTCATAGCAGTATGATAACATGTCACATAGCATGACTTCATCTCCCACAACAGGACTGCATGTCATGCTTCATGGCGGAATGATTACATGTCACACAGCATGACTTCATATCCCACAACAGGACTGCATGTCATGATTCATGGCAGCATGATTACATGTCACATAGCATGACTTCATCTCCCACAACAGGACTGCATGTCATGCTTCATGGCGGAATGATTACATGTCACATAGCATGACTTCATATCCCACAACAGGACTGCATGTCATGATTCATGGCAGCATGATTACATGTCACACAGGAGACGACATGTGCCACAGGACAGCATGTCACACCTGAAAAATTCATGATTATGTATCATACATAACTTCATGTGGCATGATTACATCACACAGCATGATAACATGTCCCACTGTTTGACTTCGTTTCACACAGCATGTCATGTTAAAAATCCATGGATGCATGATTAAATGTCACACAGCACAGCCTCAAATGTCACACAACCAGGACTGTATGACGTCATATACCATGACCATGTTACCGATAGAGCGGATGTTCACAATTACGGCCAAGTAAGTGTAATGAACTTTGCCACCGTCTTCTGCATACTCAACAAAGTGCTGTAACACTTTATGGCCCATATACACAAAATATTGACTGCATTCACCATAATCACTTGGTCACAACCTGCAACACCCACTCTTTATATTTACATTTACCTGCATAAATAAGGAATAAAATGTCACAGACGTTTCTCAGACCTAGAGTTTAATGGGCAAAAGCTACATGGTTGGGGAGAGAACTTGGTGGAAGAACATCTGTAGTTAATCCATTCAGAATACAGCTGGTCACTGCATTCTTTTGGCTAGCCACATGACCCCGTGTGGTTCATGGGAAAATGAATTCAGCTGACAATTCCACCCTTGTAATGCTAAAAATGGTATCACGTGGACTACAAAAGTGTGAATGCATACCACACAGTTTGGATACATATTACTGGACTGCATGCAGCCGATCCCATAATCCAGCATCTTTTTTTTTCTTTTTTTTTTTTTTTTTGGGGGGGGGGGGGAGGAGAGGGGGTAGTTCTGTTTTGTTTTAAACCTTAACCACTGATCCACTTTTTTTTTTTTTTTGTACTGCTTGTATTGTTGGCTTTCAAACGAAACCTGGAACATCTTGGGCTTTTTCTCGGGAATTTTTCCCAAGTAAAGCTTTACAAAACGAGGACACTCCACACACAGAACTGTCTTACTGCAGCACAATCAAGAACATATTTGACAGGGAAATCCCTACACGCGCCCATGTGGAAAAAAAAAATACAAACAAAAAACCAAAGAATGCTCCCAAGCAGGCAAAGTTTGACCTTTCGGAAACTGTGAGTCCAACTATCAACACATCTGCATGGCAGAGGCTGCTTCACGCTCCACAGCATATACAGTGAAACCTGTTCTGAGAGACCACGGTGAGGAAAGACCACCGGTCTTTTTAGACATGTTTACCATGTCCCTTTTGCCATCTTTCCCACGTTATTGCACCTCTATTGAGAGACCACCTGCCTTGTGACCACTTTTTGGCCTGTCCTTGGGGCGGTCTCTCAAAACAGGTTTTACTGTACAAGTCAACAGCTACAACAAGGTATCTTGTCTACCACTATTCTATTGAGAGCTGGAGGCCCCTTTTTATTGCTGCGACACTGTTGCAACACGTCACCTTCTTGCGTTGTGGGGGATATGCACTTAGTGCTGCAAGAACTTGTAACTGACTGCGGCTTTTTTTGATCATTCCACACTTTATTCACTGCAATACTTTTTAGGACCAACCAAATCTTTGCACAAGCAACAGGCCCAGACTTGAAGACTAGTTGGCTGAGGATGCACTTCTTCCTTAACGGCCACTTTGACTGCCCAGGATAAAAAGGAAAGACATTGAAGCACAAAAAACTAGGACATTAGATGTACATTTGTATGTACTTGATACATTTATTGTATGGCTTAAGATGAAGCTGTGACAGATGATGCTTGAAAATCAATACACGAAGAATAGTGTATTTACACATTTTGGTCTTTTCTGCTTGTTGAGGTTTCAGCAAAAAGCTACACAGAAAGTGGCTCGCAATTTGGCCCAAAGAACCATTTACACTGCACACAAATCAAACTTCACATATCCTGCCACCTAGTGGATACTTTCAGAACTAGCAACCTTGTCAAGTCCTGCTAACATTCCTGCAAGCAAGAGCGTGGAATGGATGCCCAGATAAATTTTAAATTCACAAGACAGAAATGTTTATTGCACATTGATTTATAATACACAAGTAAATCCTGATTGAGGCTAAGCTATCAATTCTGCAAGTTTAAGAATGAGTACAGATCCATACACACAGGAATTCTTGCAAGGTCCACTCTGTAACTAGTTCTGGTCTTGCAAGCAATGCCACACCTAAGCAAAGTGCATTCTTCCCTCAAGTGAAAAAACAAACAAACAAACAAACAAAATAATTATTAAAAAAAAAAATAAAAACAAAAAAAAAAAAACAAAAAACAGTACAGCAGTATTGGTCACTTTACAACTCAAAGTTAATGACCGTGTACTCATGCCAAATTTCCAAATAAGAGATAGGATCAAAAGTTTCAAAGACTGCTGTTGTTACTTTTTTCCCTCACATTTTCTATTTTGTCTAAAAAAAAAATGCTCATAAAAATGTGTGCACGAGGGACCTGTCAATAGAACGTGCCTGAATGTCAAATACAAACCCATTAGGTCTGCAGTACACCTTGATGGCATTTAACTATGTGGAACGCCACACTAGAAAGAACGCCAGGTGTAATGTGTCATAAGTTTGTGTATTGAAAAAAAATTAATAAATAAAAACTGGCAAAATGAACCACAGGACTGTGACAGTCATGTGCTCGAGCTGACCCTGGATGCACAGACTAAAGTAGTTCTGTGATCTTTTGAAATAGTATCAAGGTCACTTTTCTGTAAGACCATCATCACTGTTTGCAATACCGAAGTCTGTACATGCTTACATTACTGGGGTCTTCATTTTCAGATGAAAAGTGATGGCATTACCCTTTATTACCAAGATATAAGCCAATATGTTGGTTTGACCTTTCAAGTTCACTGAAGATCAAAATTAACACCAAAAGAAACCCTAACTGGTTCTTTCTTATCAGTATTTAATAGTAGCCATGGGCCTAGGACCCACCATAACCAAGATACATGCAAAAGTCAATGTCATCTTGATCTTTCTAAGTCACTCAAGGGCCAAACCAACACCAAAAGAAACCCCACTGATACTTTCTGAAAAGGGTTTTAATACTAACCATGGTTCTGTGATCCACCATTGCCAAGATATAAGGCAATATGTCACATCTTCTACCTGTATTGTTACAAGGTTACCATGTACAGGTACCTCACCAGTAAATTCCTATTTTTAAAAACTTGTAAAAAATTAGGAAATGTTTGCAACATCATACTGTGAATAATTTTGAAGAAGCCAAAAATATGGAAAAACACACAAAATTTCTTTAAAAAAAAAAAAAAAATTAAGAGAATACTGCTGATGTTTTTGGAGAAGTCGAATATATGAAAAATGTAATCGGACTGCGGCGACTACAGACCATCCTGTAAGCTCAGCTGACTGACAAAATGAAAAGGCCTAAATGAATTCCTTTAGCACTTTCACTACCTCTTTGAGCCTATCTTTAATAAAGCTTTCACTCAGCCAAATTTTGTTCCCTCTTAAGAGTCAAATCACTCATTACAGCATTTTAATACACACGTATATGATCTTGTTATTTATAATAACCAGAGTTTTCCAACACCAGACTTGCATTATTTTCCTTCTATTTTGTTTTCATTATTTTTACACACATTTTAAGAAAACGTTAAAAAAGACTTCAAGAGAAATTGTTTGGTGTGTGGGTCACGACACATCTAATCCTCTCATGTTAGGATGAGGAGAATGACCTTCTGTGACTTTACCTCAAGTTTTCTCAGTTTCCCAGCAACTTAATGAAACAGTGCTAAACCAGTTAGCAACACCCTTCATTTTGGAAAGTTAGCAACTTCCTTTTTATTTGTCTTCAGTTCTGTGTTGTAACAAATTGTTCTCAATCGGTGCCACAGGAAACCTTTTAGGACAGCATGACCATAATCGCAAGTCAAAAACTTTCTTCCATAGTAGCTGTTGGACAATACATGGAAAACCGTTGACTTGGCCTGACTCTTTAATACCGATTACATTTGAAATTTGGGTCCAGTTGTGGGTGAAACACAGTCTAAAGCATTCCTAGCTTGTCGATGCTAACGACAGTATCATTTACTTCATCCACCTTCTCCAATCAATCCAATAACAGTGTACTTGATCAGCAAATGGACAAAAACATCAGTCACTGTTGCATATATCAACAATGATATTGAAAGCTGTCTAGTACACAAACTGACACCATTGTGCCCATGGTACAGTATACACATCAGGGTGGACCTTACTCACTTGTGGCGAGAGTGGATTTTTTTGGACGCACACAGCCTCCAGGGTCCAATGATCTATCCTGTTTGTCCACACCTTTTTTATACACATCCCTACAGTACAACTCTCGCCTGTGATCAGCCTGCGTCTGTGTACCCAGTCCTCAGAAGTTCCACGCTCTGTGTCACCCCTCGGTACCAAAGACATGCAACGTATTGCCCCGCGCCCCAGTGGGCTGATCTTCTCCCACAATAAATGGGGGCTCTGTGTGGATCATTTTACAAGGTGGGCCAGTGGGACTGATGAATCCTACCATGCACAGTGTATGAATGGTCAGCTGGTGTTACATGATGGCAAGTGCCTAAGTACAGCCCACCCCATACAGTTGGCAAGGACCACCCGTCTTCAAACTCCTACTGTAACAAACTACTGTTATCATTTTTAATGTTCGTGAATTTTCCTGGAAAAACCATGTCCTAGAGGACTTCGTGTACAACTATGTGCAACATCGTCTGATGGTCTCTAGAGACGTGGATCTTTCCACCATCCACCTGTCTGTGGTATTAGGTGAGAGTCACCTGAAGGCCATCAGTCAGGGATACAGGTGTACCCTAGTCAAGTCAGGACCTGCCAGAATCGGCAGACACCACAGTGTCGAGACACACATCAGTGCGTTGCAGGTGTGTGACAAGACAGCCTGCTGGACCCCCAGGTCTCCGTACATGTAATGTATCGCATCTTCCAATCTTTCTTCGTTATATCGCCCAGCTTCTACCCAGATTGTCACAACCTGTAAAGATTGCCTGCAAGGCAAACTTACGCCACGCATGCAGTGCCTACAAGACCCTGCGACCAATGTATTTATAAAGGGCGTATTGCATTGAACATTTGCAGTAGTCAGCCCATGCAAACAAACGTACACACAGCCAGTGACCAAACTCACTAGTCTGATACAGGATACGCTCTCGAGGACGTGGTTGACCAACGCTTCCACATATATTGATGTCTACACAGTCTTAACTGGGTTAGTTTCAATGAGAATATTAAAATCTAACAAACAAACAAAAAAAATGTGTCCTGGTATACATTTATGCCATGATTATTAGAGACAATCAACCACAACCACCCTTTCCAGTGTCTGTGCAAAAAACTGATTCAGGTTACACGGACTCCTGCTGCAGGAGCAAAGATAGTGATCCAACATTTGATGATTGACAGTGTCTTGTCATGGAATGACCGACAATTATACATCAGCTTGATAAGCTTAAACAATTTAACTACGTTGCAAATTCATAACATGTTTTCTTTGTTTTATTATATTACAAGTACTAAACACACTTTTCAAATTACACAAAGAATGTTCAAACAACATTTCACCTTCCATTCAAAGGCTCTTTAATAACTTTTTTTTTTCCTTTTTCTTTTTGCATACAGATACATGCAGTGTTGAGTGAAGCCACAGTCTAAATGTACCTGGGGGTCCTATGTTATAACTAGTACAAATGTCACTGAAGGTTATGACCAGTTTAGAGGTCAGTCAGAGCCATGATCGTCAAGGTCAAGGTCAAGGTCAGCCCAGGTCACTACATGAGGCACCTGACCTGCTACATGTACTGCTACACCAAAGATGGGAGTTTTAGCATTTTTGTGACTATAGGTAAAAATTAAACTTATCCATTTAAATGCAAGGATAAATATATATAATTAGATTCAGATCTGTACAAGTATTATCCAATGACATCCACTGTTACATGTACTAGGAAAGCCAATAAAAATATGCATTTCCAAGAAGGTTGTAACCAATCACTACGCAAATGACATACAAAATAATGGAATGACCCTATGTTTGTGTACACATATAATTTTTGTTAGCTGTATTTCTCTTCTATTTTCCCACCTTGTGTTTCATCCGTAGTCTTTATTTTTATCAGAAGTGGTGAATCTCACTCATAAATATATGCATGTGCATCGAGAGTCTGGTTCTGTACAGGGTAGGTTTCCATGTCCACACCGTGCAGTGGCGCCCTCTGTGGCAGTGGTGCCAGGTGGGTGTTGTAAATGACGACCAAAGTTCCAATGTTTAAATAATATGTCAGCACACGACAACATTCTGCACTCGCAGCGTGCTCTGGTCACCTCTGATAGTGCCCACACGATGGTGTACTTCTAGTCCTGTAGACTGCGGGTGATTACTTCTTGAGCATTGACAACAATATTCACTTTATCATTTACCAATAAATAAACCAGTGACCATTCCTCTCTTCTCTTTTACATACATACACATATTTATATATATATATCTATATATATAATACATATATATATATAGATTTAATGAATGGATCTTGTCCTGTTCAGTTCAGCGTCTGTCAATTTTATCATTACCACTGTGTCTGCCATTAAGGCTAGCAGGCACATCCCTCCTTGTTCTGGGACAAGTCTGTATGAAGAGCATTCCGCGGTGTTGTGGGCTTGTGTTGCACCCCTGACTCGGCAGCATTCAGGTCCAAGCTGGAGGTAAAAAAGAAACAAGAGGACTGTGATGGTCATTTGCTCAGCTGGTTGGATGCAGAGACTGAAGTGGTCCTGCAACTTTCAGAATAATGTTAAGGTCAACTTTGTTTAAAACCATCATCACTGTTTGCAATATTAGTCTTAACTCGTACAGGTCAGGAGTCCTCATTTTTTAATAAAAAATGGCAGTGTCCACTATTACCAAGAAGCAAATGTATCAGTTTAACCTTTCAAGGTCATTCAAGCTCAAAATTGACTACACCACAAGAAATGCTATAGGTACCTTGCTATTAATATTTATTAGTAACCATGGATCTGTGATCCACCATAAGCAAAATACAAGGAAAAATGTCAGTTGGACCTCTCAGTCACTCAAGGTCAAAATTAACATTAAGGGAAAGCCTACAGATACTTTTCTATTAGTGTATATTTGTAATCATGTGTTCAATTGTAACCATTGGCTTATAATCAGCACCTTGTGGTGAAAAATGGTGGTCATGGATTTCAGGTATATTCCCACTAAGTTTGAAAAGAATCCAACAAACGGTTTGGAAGAAGTAACAAACATGTGAAATGCACAAAAATTCATAAAAAGAGAAAAAGAAGTGAAGCATCACCTGTTGAACAACTTAAGGTCTTGGGATCCCCAGAAGTGTCTAGTTTCAAAGCAACTGGCCTAGTAAGTGATTTCAGAGATGAAGATTTTCGAAAAGATTTTACTCCAAAAATAGGAACAAAACAAGAGGATCACAATAATCCTGTGCTCTCCTGCTTCTGCCAGTGTATATTTTACTGCCATTTACATGTACTACATCAGTGCTTGTCAGTAGCGAACAAAAGTTTACTATTTCAAACATTTCAGCCAAGATGTCAATTTTGACCTTTCAGGGTCATTCAAAGTCAAAATTAATTAAAATGCAATCAGAGATTTCTATTTTCTGAACTTCGTAATCATCTAGCATGAGGAACCAAGTAGGCCTACACTGATGCATAACTGTGTGCTATTTGGGAGTCCTAACTCACAAAGTTATTTCTAGTTATCACTCACACACCAAAAGAGAGTTGACCTAGTGACCTACTTTTGTTGCATGACACACCCTTATGTCCAGATGCACCTGTGTGTGAAGTTTTATTTATCTGAGTTCATGTACAAGCGAATTACAGCCCTAACTCGAACAACTGTATTGCAGTTTTATATAAAGGCCTCACTATGACCCAGATTTTGACGTCATGACCTACTTTCCTTCCATGACACACCTTTGGGTCAAGATATGTGTGTATTGAAGTTTCATTAAACTAACTTAATGAGTCAAGGAATTACAGTGGAGACAGGATTTTACCAGGATATACCAGCAACCTGGATATTTGACCTAGTTGTTTTACTTCATAACACACCTTTGGGTCAGGATATATGCATGTGTGAAGTTTCATGCAACTAAGTTAAAGAATAAAGGAATTATAGCCCGTACATGGTTTTACAAGGATATGTCATTGTGACCCAGATATTTGATCTAATGACCTACTTTTATGCATGACACACTCTTGTGTCCAGATACACAGTGTGTACAGTTTCATGATTCTAAGTCAAAGGACAAGAGAAATACAGCCCAGACATGTAGTGTAATGTAGTTTTACATGATTGCATCAGTGACCCAGATACTTGACCTTGTGACCTAATTTTGTTTCAAGACACACTTTTAGGTCAAGATGTGTGTGTGTGTGTGTGAAGTTTCATGCAACTAAGTTAAAGAATAAAGGAATTATAGCCCGTACATGGTTTTACAAGGGTATGTCATTGTGACCCAGATATTTGATCTAATGACCTACTTTCATGCATGACACACTCTTGTGTCCAGATACACAGTGTGTACAGTTTCATGATTCTAAGTCAAAGCACAAGAGAAATACAGCCCAGACATGTAATGTAGTTTTACATGATTGCATCAGTGACCCAGATACTTGACCTTGTGACCTAGTTTTGTTTCTAGACACACTTTTAGGTCAAGGTGTGTGTGTGTGAAGTTTCATGAAACTAAGTTAAATAGTAAAGGAATTATAGCAAGGACTTGATTTATAATTATATATATCACTGTGACCCAGATAATTGACCTAATAACCTACTTTTGGTACATGACACACCTTTATGTCCACATGCACTTGCATATAAAGTATCATGAATCTAAGTTGAAGGACAAGCAAATTATAGCCCGGTTACAAATATCAAAAGGATGACGGGAAAAGCAATATTTATTGCTAAATGCCCCTCCTCCATTTTTTCTTCTTTTTTTTTTTTTTTTCAAAAAAACAAAACATTCACAAAAGATAGAAAAATTATTGCATCACCATTTGCTTTGCAAACTTGGTAGAGGACCACATGGGATAACACTCACGTGCAACATAAAAGCATTCCATGCAAAAAGTTAATGGAGAGATGAACCACAGCCACAAACAGATTTAACAAGCTCTGCTGATTGACAAGTCAGCGGAGCTAAAAATTTATAAACGAGAGGCCCATGGGCCTAAAGCTCTGCTGACCCCCATCATGACAAAATCTACAGTTACCTTAGTGTATCAAAAACAGTCAACATGTTTCAGATCAATAGGATACCACCTACCACTGCCAGGTCACACGATGTACTAGTCTGTAACACACACACACCAGTTTACCAGACATACGTACCTTCCATCTTGGATATTCTGATAGATCTTCTTAGCAGTGTCTAGGAATGCATCTTCTACATTTTCACCACTGAAAACACAAACACATCACGTCTGTAAGGAGCTCCAATTGTATAGCTCTCATTACACATTAACTTCATCACACCCAACTGGTCTCAGGTATGGGGACATACTTGTACGGGCCAATGGCACAGTAGTAAAATGTATGTCACATATATTTGGTGAAAGCACCGTTCTCTGCACTGAAGTTTTTTGTCAAGGTACTTGAGGTAGACATTTTAAGAAATAATTTCATGTGGAATACACGTTTTACTCTTCTGGTACAAAGTTTGATAGTAGTGAAGTGGGGCTTTTTTTTTGTTTTTGTATTTATTTCATGCTGAAGACATTAATGCAAGACACACTGTGATGACTAGAATGTTACTGCCTGCAGGTCAAAAGTTAGTCGTCAAACTACACCAACCTACACCAGGTGACTACCGGCCTCTAATATCAAAAGGTTTGCAAACATAATACATCTCTGTACATACTTACGTTTTTGCACTACACTCCAAAAACATTAAACCTGAAACAACAAACAACCTTTAATCAGAACTGCACATTTTCATCTGACACCAAGCAATCTACCTTCACCTTCTGCCAGCAGTCACATCAATTTTTTAATCAAATACTGACCAGACCTCACTACCAACCATACTCAAACTTAACAGTGCTTCTGAAAAGTGGCAATTCATTAGTTTCTGCTTTTGCCGATAATCTTGAAAATAGCAAAAAAAAAACCCCCTCCCAAAATTCATTACAAGAGGGCTGTGTGAACAGCCCGTGCCTCAGCTGATCTTGACATTCATCACACTTGCAGCTCTATGAACTTGGGAAAGGATCAAGGACACCATTTTCTGAGTAAGTCTGAACTTTATAGAAGAACACTTACATGTGCAACATCAAAGTTCAAGTAGTTCTCAAGTTATAATGAAGAGTAAAATTCATGTATGTTGCACTGTGACCCCACAAACGAGGTCAAGGTCATTCATGTACTGTCTCAGCATGACCTTCATATAGAATAATTAACATGTGTAGCTAACTCAAAACAGATGTCAAGTTATCAAGTAAACAGTAAATTTCGTGTCAGTTGTCCTGTGAATTAGCATTAGAATGCCCATTGACTTACATAGTAATCAATAGGAAAGCTGCATCGAACGATAAGTACCCGAATTGAAAATCCTTAAAAATCAGGAATCCAAAGCAGTGCCACCTAGTAAACAACTGTTTGACCCTTCCACAACAACATATCCATCACATTTCAGCTTAATCTGAGGGACCGTTCTGACAACAAGTGAAAAATAGCAAAACCATACAAAAAATTCATTAAAAAAAAATTGCAGCGCCACCTGGTGAACAAATTGGGAACTAGGTGTCGCTGGGAGTGTCTATGTATGATATCAAAGCAATTGGGTACGCAGTTTGGGAGAAGAAGATTTTTTAAGATTTTTCCAAAAAAAAAGAACAAAAAAATTCATTAAAAATCCAAAAATCACTGGAGCATGAACACTTGAACAAAATTGGTAGAAACTCACCCAAGGTACATTGCCACCAAGTTTGAAGTTAATCTGGATGACGGTTTTGGAGAAGAAGTTGAAAATGTGAATTAGCATTAGAATGCCCATTGACTTCCATAGTAATCAATAGGAAAGCTGCATTGACCGACAAGTACCAGAATTGAAAAAATCAGGAATCTGCAGCATTCCCACATAGTGAAAAACTTTGTTTGACCCTTCTACAAGGAACATATCCACCATGTTTCAGCTTAATCTGAGTGACGGTTCTGGAGAAGAAGTCGAAAATAGCTATAACACACAAAAATTCATAAAAAATTAGGAAAAAATTGCAGCGCCACCTGGTGAACAAATTAAGAACTAGGAGTCCCAGGGAGTGTTCCTGTGTGATATCAAAGCAATTGGGTGAGCGGTTTCGGAGAAGAAGATTTTTTAAGATTTACCCAAAAAAGAACAAAAAAATTCATTAAAAATCCAAAAATCACTGGACCGTGACCATTTGAACAAACTTGGTAGAGACCCACCCAAGGCACATTTCCACCAAGTTTGAAGTGAATCTGGCTGACGGTTTTTGAGAAGAAGTCGAAAATGTGAATTGTGGACGACGGACGGACGACGGACCCTCAAAAAACCTCAGCTGACTGACAAGTCAGCTGAGGTAAAAAAATCAGAAAAAAAACAAAGCACCACCTGTTGAACAAATTAAGGCCTAGGGATTCCCAGAAGTGTCCCTACGCAATTTCAAAGTATCTGGTCAAGCATTTGCAGAGAAAAAGATTTTGCCCAAAAAAGCCCCCCCCCCCCCCCCCCCCCCCAAAAAAGAAAGAAAAAAAAAAAAACCTAGAAGCCGGTCAGAGACTGAAAACCCCTTGGCCAGGGTTGATAACTGGGAAATGGAAATGGTACTTTCGGTGAAGACTACGCACCTGCATGTGAGACCCACTTCAATGTCAAAAAGGATCTGAAGTACCCCAGAGACATAGTTGGCAAAAATATGGTGAACTTTGCTTGAATCTGCACACTCCTCTAGTATCAGCATGTGATTACACAGCTTAAGTATGCATAGGTGACGAAAACAGAAGTTGCTGTAGGTCACCGATATTCAATAGGCTGACTTATGTGAAAACAGTACTGATGAGTAACCTTGACCTACTTGTGACCTTAAAGTATGTCACATGTAGGTCAAGGTTACTTCTGTTTGACGTAATGACAAAGCGTTGGTGCAAATGCAATGAGCAGAGATATCATTGCAAGTCCATTTTTCTTCAATGCATCACTGTGACCTTAATATTTGACACAATGACCTACTTTTCACTAGGTGTCTGAGGCATCCTCAGGACCAACTGTCATAAATAATTGGTGCAGCTTCAAGGAGTAATTTAATATTTGAAGATATCATGGTAAGCCATTTTTCTTCAATGCAGCACTGTGACCTAAATATGTGACCTAGTAACCTACTTTTCAATAGGTGTCTGAGGCATCCTTAAGACCAACTGTCATAATATATTGAATGAAGCTACATTCAACATTATTTTAAGTACTGTGTTCATGCCATTTTTTTCCTCAATGTAGTACTGTGACCTAAATGTGACCAAGTGACCTACTTTTTGATAGGCACCTGAAGCACCTCAATGGCCTCCCATGATAAAAATTTGGTCTCTGTAAAATGAGTACTTTTGGAGTTATGGCAGTAACAAGCCATGGACAGACCTGTACGTGACAATAATACCCCTCCGGCCTATATGGGCCAAGCCGTAAAAACAAAGAGGGCTGTGTCAACAGCCTGTCCCCAGCTGACCTTGACATACAACCCATAAGTCCCACTCTAGTCTAGGGTATGAGGATTTTGGAGAGGACGTAAAAATTGGGGAGTTTCCATTGCAATCCTCTTCGACTAAAATGGTAATCAATAGGAATGCATGCATTAACAAACAAGAAACCAAATTGAAAAAAATTGTTGAAAATGGGATTATTCCACCCTCAAGCTCCATTCCCACCATGTTTCCTAACAATATGAGAGACAGTTTTGGAGAAGTCTAAATTTGGCCTAATTAGCTTCATTGTTTCTTGAGACTCAGATTTTCTCTCTTTCAATGCATTTTGGCTTGTAACTTCTGTCAAAATATAGATGGTGCCACTAGTATCACTTGAGATTTTGACCTCCCCCACAAACCCATCAAATTTCCTCATGATATGGTAAAACTTACAGATGGTAGAACATTCACAAGATTTTGACATTTTGATCCTTACACTGCAAAACTGACCGCTTGACCTTTACCTCAACTTTGATCGAAAAATTATTTCTGTTCAAAATGTACACCCCACATCCAACTTTCAACAGCCTGCTGTACTCACCATTTTCTTCTGCAAATTGTTTTGCTTCTTCATACGTTACATCTCTCTGTGCTTCCAAGTCTGATTTATTTCCAATCAAAAATATTACCTATAAATAAGAGTAAAGAATTCCGAGTTGATCAATTTCCACCACATGCTGTTATAGTCATCATAAGAAAAATTAACAATAGATAGCAGTGTTTTTCCGTTGACAATTAAACACTACACAAAAGTTTCTTACCCTGCAGACCATTAGAGGCAATTACTGAGTACCCAGTATTTTGCCCTGGCTAAAATGGGACTGGACACTTCCAAATGTTTGTTTTACTTTATAATTTTTGCTTTGTACTTCGGTTTACTTTTTCACCTTGTACAAGTTGTAAAGAACAAGATAACGAAAACTCTTTATATGTAATATTCTTAAAGAAAATTTATATTAAATTTGCAAGCCACTTTAATCCTCTTAAATTTTCAGAAGTTGGCCTCAAGTTCAAACATATCTGTTGAATAATGACCTTTCTGCACAATTAAAGGAAAGAATTATGAAATACAAGTTTCTTTATTATTGGTTCTATGCTGTAATATGGTACTTAAAGAAGCAGACAGGGTGCCAAAACAAATAACATGGTATAACATTCTATGGACCATCAGTCTGTGCCAAAAGTGTTTTTTATCGGTCATTTTGCTCAAATTTCAAAAGTCCCGATACTTTAACATGTAACTTGCCAGCATTTTCTATTGGTCTGGGGAATTTTTTATGGGTAAAAACTGACGGACCAGTAATTTTCCCATGGACTGAACATTGTTAAATCACTAACGAAAAGCTGTAGAACATCTTTGAAGAAAAAAATTGTTATAAAAACAGTGTCAGATGCAAAAATTATGTATCCTATGTGCTCATGTAAAGAATTGAATTCAGACCGATGCACACTGAAGTTTCAAATCTTCACATTATATTTTATGAGTCAACTTGTACATAATGTATGTCAAAATGAGAATACCATTTGTACCAGGCAAGTCAAGACATGAATTGCATCGCAAGGCATACTTACTGTATTGGGATTTGTTAAATTCCTAGCATCTGTTAACCAACTACTTAGATGATTGTATGTACTTCTCCTACAAAAACAATGCAAAGCACTTAAGCACAGGATACCAGCAACCAGCTGTTTCATTCACCACATTAATTTTCTAACACTTTGCTGACAACCATAGGATCACAAGGCAAGAGAATGGCCACACTTTGGTACCTCCTACATGCATGTGTCTGTGCAACCATCCCTGTCACCCGCGACCAACCCCCACTGCAACCAAAAAGTGGTCTTAAAAGACTGATGGTCTTTCATGAAAGGTAGATTAACGTGAAGTATAGGATTCTAGAATCTGTAAAGCTTTTTTTTCATAAGTTGGTGGTCTTTCATGACAGGGGTCTCTTGTGACTGGAACTACTGCAAAGCTTTTTCTTTCAATGTTTGACTGTACCCTGTCCATATGCCAACTCTGTCAAAAAAAGTTACTATCAGAGGTCTCTTCACTAACAACTAATGACCCAGTACCTTAAGGTGAGTAACTCTTCCCCCAATCTGCTCAGAGAACTGCTTAAATATGTTAAAAGGTTTCATCAGGGCTTCTGTGTGGAACACTTGATTTCACATTCACCTGAAACTGCAACTGTTTGGCTTTTATCTGTATCTAAAACAAATTTCTGTGCATATTTTTGAAACCAAAATGTTTGTAGTTTCCGCTGCATCATTCTGCAGTTGTCTACCCATCTGGTTATGATATAGACCATCAGTATCATTTTGAGCTATTTCAGGCCTGTTTAATTTTCATGTCCCTTTATGCTGGCTGTGAAATTATTGTAATTTTTTATCCACGAATAGCAAAGAAATTTACTTTTTCTTCTTTCTGATCACCGCACCACAATCTAACTGTTATAATTGGAAAGCCTGGTACAAAAGCAAAATGACACACTATTTTGAGGAGCAATGGTCAGAAAGTGTACTTTTGGAAGTATTTTACGACTCAAACGTATACTTTCTTCGTTAAAAATAGTCCACAAACAGGGGGTCACATGTATCCCTTGTGCAGTCCTGTTTGCAAACAAGCTTTCCAACCATTGTAAGGGGTGATTTTGTCACTGCATTCATGGCTCGTGCCTGACCATGACAAAAGCACAAAATTTAACATAACATTTATAAATATAAATAGACAACAAGGACCACAGCAGTCATCTATGAGCACACTAGCAGTTCCCTTGCAACAGCAACCCATCTCCCCAAATTAGAGGTACTTCTTGTTTGGGACCACCCCTACTGCCATCAGCAAGTCTTGTACTGCAGCTGTCCTCAAAATGAAGGTACGTGAACATGGTAATATAATAAAGTGTTCCCAAAGAGCAGTCTTAACAAGAAGTGCAATCTCTCATGGGAGGTGGTCTCTGTAGCAGGTACCACTGTATCAACACTGACAGCACTGGCCACCTCCCCAGTAACAGCTACTCACCTTGTTATATCATAGACCATGAGAGCGCCCGCCGCGCCCCTGTAGTAGCTACGTGTAACTGCACGGAACCGTTCCTGTCCAGCTGTGTCCCAGATTTGTAACTTGATTTTCTGCCCTGAGACTTCTATTATCCTGTAACAAATGCATCCAATTTTATTAAAATTTTGACTCTGTTGTGAAACTTGCTACAAAGTTACGACAGATAATGTGCATGCTTAAAGTCTGGGACCACATCCAACATACTTCAGGGTACAGGTACTCACTTGAACTAAATATGGTGTTTGATTTAATTTTTTTTTTTCATTTTTTTTTAATCCTTTCTTGAATATGTACCTTTGCATAAGGTCTGTGTTCTCGGCAGCTCAAAATACACAGGCGTGTCAATAGAAAATTCAAAATAAATTAACAATAGGATTAGCTCTCTCCAAGTAAAAGGTGTTATGATAATATTTAGCAAATTCTATGTCTCCAAGTACAGACCAGGCCTCTTTATTTTCATATTTTTCAAAACATAAGCAAGCGGGTGACTTTTCTGAATGGAGGGGAGACTCCCCTCTATTCAAAAGTCATCCACTTGCTTTCACATTTTTCTTAACACAAATGTTAAGAAAAACGTGAAAATAAAAGAGTCCTGGTCTGTCCTTGGAGACATAGAATTTAAATATTATCGTAACACCTTTCATTTTGAGAAGGTTACCCAGAGATTTTAGACTGCCCTTTTTGGTCATTCCAGTCATTAAATTTGTAACATTTGGTGTCCAACACACTGTACATTATGATATAAAAAAAAATTAAAACATTTTATATTTTTTCTCAATGCACATAGCAGTTGATCTACTTCAATTTAATTTACCATTGGAAGATCAGTGCTGGGATCTTTTAATTTTTTTGTAATAGATTATCAGGAGTTCTTATCCAAAGTTGTATTGATATTTCAAGACAAAATATTCTCAATGTCACGATCCACATCCAAGTTCTGTAGTCTTAAGGAAAGGCATATAGAATTTAACATTTAACAGCCTAATCAGCAATTTTAGTAGTGCCTTGCCTTACACTCAGGGTGTCACCACTTTACACATATCAAACTGAAAATGTGTGAATTGGTAGAAAAAGTATAAAATATGATTGTGATCATTGTCTAGATTCCACAAAACATTCATTATGCACTGGAATATCCTTCCGTATCTTAACTTTTTTTGCCCTCAATAAAGCTATATCAGAAATGTTTCAAGTCTTGTCTCTTTATTTTATTTTAAATACTCAACTTGCAAGTCATCTCAAAGCTTAAAATATGTTTAAGTTACCAGCGCCAAGCAGCAATGTAAAACTGTAACTCAACATATGCAAGTCTAGGGCATCATGCCTGCAACTTCAGCACCCCAGACAGAGGAGCAGCTAATTTACATCACCTTGGTCATCGATGAACGGCAGTTGTACATACTAGCATTGCCAGCAATACATGAAATTTTTATAAATTCCCATATTTAAGACGGTGTCATGTACTGCACGCATGTTCAATTTTTGGTGGTCAATCATGGAAAAAAATGCCAAACAATGTCCTCCCGGTGATTCAGTTACAGACTGCTCCCTCACACGGTGTGCTTCACCCTTTAGAATAGATCTCTAGAGGGGTAAGCTGCACTGGCCCAATCAGGTTACAACACGAAAGGGAACCCAAGTTGTCTTTATTCATGCAATTAAACATAAATAAATTGTGTGATAATATCATTAAGTAACAATTTTTTGGAAAAAGTGCCAAGAAAACAGACAGACACAAAAATGGGCGTACACATGTAAGCCTTTACTCGATTGTCCCATGAAGCAAATCACTGATGATATCAACATCTTCCATCGACATGCCTATGGATGCCAGTAATCAGCCTATCAGTCTTGGTTGTCAGTTTTAACTCCGACCAACAGAAATGCTTTGACTTAGAAAAAAAAAAATCATCTTTTTGTGTTAATGACTGACAGAGCCCAGGAGCAGTTAAGTTCAACCTCCCACCAGTAGACTAGGTTGTCAGACTTCCATCAATTTAGATAAAAATTAAATTCAATACTAGAAACAGGCAACCAATTATCAACTTCCTCCTGCTGATCAACTATCTAATTAATTATTTGTATTATGATCACAGCACTACGGAAGATGTCCTTTTTCCACAAAAGCTTGTCAACATGCTGTTGTTCTAGACTTTCATTTCTTCAGATGCCCTTTTGCTCCCAATTCAATATTTACCAGCATCGAATCACAGAAAAGTTGCCCTGCCCTCTTGAAAAGCAGCAGAGACTGCTGCCTGGGTCTGACTAGTGTCCACTTTTAAAGAGAGTAATGGATAGTTTTAATACTGTAAACTGCTTTAATTTCACTGTACTATTATTTTAGCTTATTTCCCTGATGGTACAAATCCATGAAAATAAAAACATAGTGAAATAGTATTTTCACATCGTTTGAATAGGAATTCTGTCCAAAACAGTGATATGTCAAAGATATAAAAACCACTAAAAATTTATCCACACGAAAATAAGGTAATTTACAGTATATGTACTATTTCCTACCTTGTGCCAAACTCAACTCCAATGGTATGTGGACAATCAGCCATGACTGTAAAAGAAAGCACACGTTGCCATGATCACAGCATACACAAATGGTCTGTCATAATCAGAGATTTTACATGATTCAAAACTTTCCTTCTCTGTGGTAAATTTACTCTAGGCAGTTAGTTAAAATATTAAGACCCAAGAACCACCCAGTTATTTTTTCCTCCATTCATTTAGGGTGAAACAATTCACCAATACACTGATGCATTGGCACAAATTGGCTAACAATGTGATCCACGATACAGGCCAAACAAATCTGATTTGATAGGATATAAAATAAATACACCTCCTTTCCACATAACAATCATTAAAGTGCTTCTATGTCAAACAAATCTCATCCTTGTCAAACAAAACAAGCCAAATATATTCCATTTTGAAGCAGCATTTTCCAAGCAGTGTACTTTACTTATCATGAAAGAGATCTTTTGCCACCTGCAACACAACAGTTGCAATGTAATTCCCAACATCCTGTAGACTAATGTCAGCTGACATGAGAAACTGCTTACAATGTCATCAGTCTGGCCATAGACACCAGCCATACTGTTTCTTGGCTTGTAACAGGTGTGTGCTGTTTTGTAAATACAGTGCCAGTACCTGTGGTATGTGGCCACCCCTTCAGCCACAAAAAATGGCCACATACAGCAGGTGACCTGTCACCACAGGTAGATTTTACAAAGAAATTGACTCCTATGTCCCAGGCTAGTGACCACAAAAAGCAATGCGGCTGCTTACGGCAGTGGTTGCATACAGCAGGTACCACTGTAGTCTTGCAGGCACTCGGCAGCATGGCCACAGGAGCAGATACCAGGGAACTACTATTCACAGTACCAACAGCTTACAAGTGCCCTGTTTCACTGCTTTTTGCTTTTAGCAAAATTTATGGCATAGTTCCAGCAAACAAAAATTGTACAGTTTGTAAACACTGCAACTTGGATGTTAAACAAACAGGCTTCACACACGAAGAGGAAACATCCATCTATTATTGTGGAAGATAAACTGGATAAAAGTAAGTCAGATGCTACGCCATCTGATACAACTCCAGATTCAAGTGATTGTGACAATTTGCCAAAGTGTGGTAGAGTTGACGCTGCTGTAGCAGAGCTTCCCTTCAAAGATGCTTTCAAAACAAAAATATGATTCAGTTCAGCATGTCCCCCTGCTATTATCAAATCAATTGGCCATGCTGCTAAGTGTTCACAGTGAAATTTTTACAACATAGTGCCTTCTGGAATAATACAGTGCTCCCCCTCTTATAAGGCCCCTCTCACTGGAGGCCACCCAACATTGACGTGGACATAGATGTTCTATGAAATGTGGAACCATGGTACATCTCCATATGGCGTGTTCAACATTCAACATTAACAAATGCAGATTGAATCAAGAACTTGTCTTGGCATGAAGCCCTCAGTGCTAAATTAAACTCAGTCTAGTTCTTGGACGTTGTGTAAAAAATTGCAAATTATCATTGCCAGTTTACATATCTCCAAATTTATGGCTCTCATTGAGTCAGCACTTGAAACGTTCAGAGACATTTTGGCCGTAATAAATCTGTTCAGACTTGATACAGTCTTCTGTCAAAAATTTTTATACTCACATTTCTTTTCTGTGAACTGATGAAGTAGACATGATTTGCCCACTCCCATGTCCCCTATGATAATGTACTTGAAGATATACGAGTAGTTATATGGCCCTGCAGCCATATTTATTGTTGGCTACCTGCAACACACAAATACAAGTTTTTCTGTGAATGTAAAATTATGTTGTCTGAATGACCCACTGGTACAAATGGAGCAACCTGAGAGGTTCTGTAACACAGGCTAGTTGTTAACTCTTTCAATGCCCATCACATCTTAAGTCGATCTACTTGAGTCCGACTAGTCTGAATTATCCTAAGGATCCCAGATTCGTATTCCTCGTAAAAAGACCTTTCATTCAAGTACCAGCACGCCTATAGTTCCAGAGAGAATATCCCAAGTCAACAGCTTTTCTCGGCACACACTGATTGCAATGTGCGCCGAGAAAAGCTGTAGACTAGGTCCAAAATTTGGCACTGAAGGAGTTAACCCTTTCCCCCTCAAACCGGCCAAAACCGGCTGGTGGTCAAATGTCGTGTGCTTCAGTGTTTTCAACTAATTTCAACAGTTATGAAAAACAATTTGACTGAGAAATGTGCATGAGACTTATCAAGATCACATGCCCCAGGTCAACAGCTTTCCTTGGCATGGATTGGGCACTTAGTGCTCAACCCATGCCAAGGAAAACTGTTGACTCAGTCTTAATTCAAGGGGGAAAGGGTTAAAATGGTCTTGCATGGTTTTCCCCAGTTTTGGAGAGCAGAAAGATGGTAAACCTGATGGCAGCCTGGAATTTCTTGTTCCAGGACACTCACTGACCAAATGCTGCATAATAAATATTACTAAAATAACCTATTTTTTAAATGAAAAAGGAGAAATGTGGTAAAAAGGTGAATGGTGGTGGAGAAAAGATGAAAGGTGGGTAACCTTTGAGCTTATAATGTGGGGAAAACACTGGTCTTGTATCTCACAACATTTTTCAAATAATAAAAGGTAGTGAGGAATAAGTATTGTAGTCCTGTCAACAAAAGGCATATGGAAAGGTATTTTTTCTACATCATCCCCAATCTAAATTGTAGATGTACCTGCTTCTTCCAATGATTTTTTTTCCAGCAAAATCTGACATGAAAAGAACATTTATTATATTAACTAGTTTTTTTGTCTTACAAAACCAAAGTAATAATAATAATAATGGTATTGGTCATGTTTTCAGACCAGTGGGAGTGGTGTTAGTGGAAACAACAGGTAGTTTTTATTTTTAACGATGACCTCAGTTGGAAAGTTACTCAAGCCTCGCACAGTTGATGTCATTTCAGGTGAAAATGGAACTAGTGCTGTCACAGTGAAGTCAGGTTGCAGCAATTCACACTAGTGATGCCTGGTCTTCTTAAAAGCAATTTTCTAGGAGCATGTTGTAGCGTTCAGAGTCCCATTCAAATAATCAAAGGAAAGCGACTATGATATTTGGGAGATGATTGAACGTCTTGATCCCTAGGTATTGTATGTGTTTCAACATATATTTATATTTTATAGTAAACCAAATCAAGAAAAGTAAGATATTTATGAAACATTCAATTACTTTATCAATGCTGTATTTGACCTTGGTTCAGTGTGATGTGAGCCCAAAACTCTGATCTTGCCTAGTGCTTACCAGTCATGACAGTCCTTAACAACAGCAAAATATCCAACAGTGACCAAATGAAAGACCACCCAATCGCACAAGTCTTCTACAGACAAATTATCAAATTTGAAAACAGAAATTATCCAGTAACATTAGATGATGACGATTTTTTTGTACCAGAAACATCAAGGGTATCTTTGCAAGAGGGTTTATTCTGGCTGGGCTCTACAATTTGCATGTAGTATATTCCGCTACACCTCAAAGTCGAGGGGTTCATATAGGTATTGCCTGCTCCCCAATTGTTTTTTCTTTCAAGAAATAGAACAAATTTAAACCGAAGTTGATACAGGACATCTAAAATTTGAAACAAACAGCTTGCAACAGATGGGCGTGTTTGTTTCAGACAAGAGCAGACAACAGTGAGAATTAAATATATATATAGCCCTGATTTTTTCTCAATTTA
This sequence comes from Hermodice carunculata, assembly GCA_964020975.1. Taxonomy (NCBI): domain Eukaryota; kingdom Metazoa; phylum Annelida; class Polychaeta; order Eunicida; family Amphinomidae; genus Hermodice; species Hermodice carunculata. Next base: position 357,331 of record CAXHWN010000809.1, on the reverse strand, counting down.
TGACTGTCATCAATTGAAAATTTTGTTATTTTATGCTAATTTTTGTTTATCAGTTTATGAATAATTTATTTTTAAACGAAATACATTTTTTTCTCGTAAAAGTTCAGAAGATGCCAGCTTTATAAGAACCAATATATCTGCAGCACAGTAGCGGACTGTGGATCTGTATTTGTGCCAGAAGTACACATTTTAAAATAGGTATGGAGAAGAGAAGAATGCACAGCCAACTGGTTTTGACTCTGGTGTCTGTAAACATGGCATAGTCACGAAACCTTGTGGTTTCAGAATCAAAGGAAAGCGACTATGATATTTGGGAGATGATTCAACGTCTTGAAATCATTTATACCTCATCCATTGAGATTTGTCTCCCAGTCATCTGTAGGCATTTTCACTGCAGTAGTTCCTCTTTTGAAAGTCCCTGTTTTGGGAGACCACCTGCTTTACGTGACCATTCTAGCTGTGCAGAAGCATCTTCTAATGATAATTTACCTTCTTTGGGAGGCAATCTTCAGAACCTGACCACCTATTGGATACAAGACTGGTAAAATAATTTGCCAAAACTTGCTTCTAATTCCAATTAATGAGTAAGCACATGACTGCAAGATGGCATGGAGTCTAATAAGTGTACATAAATCATGTTTTGATCTAAATTGTGGACAGGATTATTCAAAGTACACATGTAATGGTTAGTTGTTAGGCAGGTGGTGCAAGAGTCAAACCTTCTTTGGGAGACCACCTGCTGTATGTGACCACTTCTTGGATGGCATTAGGGTGGTCTCTCAAAGGCTGGACTACTGTATCTGGTAACTGCAATATCATGGCAACTCAAACCAGCCTTGTTTCCTACGCAGGCAACCCTTAAAGTTTCTTTTACACTATATGGTCATGATGCTATGGAGTGGAGAATACTGTACATCCAGATGGACTTAATTTTTAGTACAACTATTTTCAGTTTTTATACAGGCAAACATTTCACTGAAATTTTAACTCACTACTTCGGATTCAACTTCTATTACAGGTAACAATACTAATACCCTGTAGATTAATTTTTACAGATTTTTTTGCCCTAAATAAGATAATAGTAATAATAATAATAATAATAATAATAAATACAAATACAGTTCAATGAAGTCCACTAACAGTTACATCACCTGGTCTGTTCAGCAACCAAGTACAGGCATCTTCACCTGTACACTGTGGGCATTACACTTGAATTAAGGTAAATTCATACTTTCCCAGCCAAGAGCTTGTTATCAAGTTGAAGGTGACAGGTGACCTAAAAATAAAATGTTACCTGTGTGCTTCTATTTATTTGGGCCCATGATATAATAATTACACTGGTGTAAATGAAGTCAACCCTCATTGTGTCTCAACATTCCAGAGTGACAAGAAAAAAGTTGGAAAGTTTTAAATGTTTTAGTGTTACAGGAAATTTACAAGGTACTCATAAAGCTTGACTGCCTCCAAAAAAAATGCAAAATTACTCTAGCCAACACTAAAGGTGAGGTTACTCACAAAATTGTACCAACTTACATGTAAAGGCAATTTCATGTTTCTCTGACAAACTTTCCCGTTGCAGCTGAATCCTCAAATGACCAAACTGGGGGTGGGGTGATAACAATCACATGAAATGGAGACATTTGTTTTTGTTTTTATGCAAAAGTGTGTGAATATGCTTGTCACATATTATTGCTGCAATACACCCCAAAACATACATTGTTCAACCCCAGGGTTTCTGCCAGAGGTTAAAATGGGTAAAATTCTGTACCCTAAAATTTTCTGAGAGGAAGACTCTGTACACTAAACTATTTGAAAGTAACATGCAAAATGATGCAAGCTGAGCATTCTGGGACTAATAAATTAAGACTTTCAAAGCCTTCTGGATCCCTTTAGCCTCCAGAAATGCTGTAGAATTGATTCTAGAGCATGTAAATTTAAAAGATTTTCTGGGGGAGGACCCTCAGACCCCCCCACCCCCACAATAATGATATGGACTCAGCATGTAACATGTCTTTATTTTGGCATGTTTCCGTACCCTAAAATTTTTTTCTGGAGGAAACCCTGAACCCAGCTGATGAGGATGTAGCTGCAGCTTGGAAAGATAATGTCCATTTCTACAGGTTATGTGATCATCATATCCCGTGTCAATTTTGAAAATCTATCTTCATGATCTTTGTTACAATAAATGTTACAATTTTGTTACGATAAAGTTGTAAATCGTGAACTTTCTAAACTACGGATCAACATTTTTCATTCAGAAACATGTTGCAAACTGGAAAAGGTTTCTACGTTGTTTACCTCCAAAAATTTTGATAAATTTGACATTCTCCATGCTGCAGTGTGAAAAAAAGTGACACGAGTCCAGTGTCTGGAAACCTAAGTTTGGACCCTTGAAATTTGCAAATGTGCAAAAAAAATTTTCACACTGATTATTTTCATGTTATCTACAATCTTGTCTACAATTGTATTTACAATTACTTCAGAAAGAATTTAGAGCTGCATGAACAGCCCCTTCTCTGTTGACCTTGATACTCAATCCATAATAAGTCCCACTCCAGTCTAGGGGATAAGGATTTTGGAGAGGAAACTTGTAAACCTTGGAGTTCCCATTGCAATCCCCATTGACTTACATGGTAGGAATAGGATTCATACAATTCAATAGGAATGCAAGCAGTAACTGACAGGTAACCACACTGCATAATGTGTTACAAATCAGGGATCCTGAGTGTCATCACCTAGTGAACAATCTGATGATTTTGTTGAAGTCATAAATGGGAAAAGCACACAAAAACTTGTTAAAAGAAAAAATAGATAAAAAATTACTCTGCCTGTTGAACAATTTAAGGTCTGATAGTGCCCAGAGGTCTCCCCATGCAATTTCAAGGCAACTGAATGAACGGTTTTGGAGATTTTAAAAGATTTTGTCAAAAAAAAGGAACAAGAAAAGCCCATTAAAATTTAACGGAGTGGGACCATTTGAACAAACTTGGTAAAGACCCACGCAAGGTACATTCGCAATTGAAAAAATTTGTTAAAAATCAGGGACCCCGATTATCAGCACCTAGTGTAGAATTTGTTTATCCCTCCCCCCCCCCCCCCCCCCCCAACGAAGTTTCAGAACAATCCAAGCGAATCTTGGAGAAGTCAAAAATAGGGAAAACACAAAAAAATGTAGCACCAACTGTTGAACAAATTCAAATCTGAGGGTCCCCATGCAATTTCAAAACAACTGGCTGAGGGGTTGCTAAGATTTTCTAAAAGTAAACATAAAATCCCCCCCCCCCTCAACAAATTAACAAAAACAAAAAACTGAAAAAAACAAAGAAAAAATACAATTAAGTGTGACCATTTTGAAAAAAACTTGGTCGAGACCCACCTAAGGTACATTCACACAAAGTTTGAAGTGAATCTGGCACACAGTTTTGGAGAAGTAGTCTATTGCAGTACCACCTGTTGCACAAAGGTCTGGCTGCCCCCAGAGGTGTCCCTATGCTATTTCATAGCAATTGGCTCCGCATTTCAGTTTTTTAGATTTTGTCATCAAATATAACATTTTAACAAAATATCATAAAAAGTTGAAAAATCACTGGAGCATGACTATTTGAACAAGCTTAGTAGAGACCCACCCAGGGTACATTCCACCAAGTTTGGAGGGAGTCTGGTAAATGGTTATGGAAAAAAGTTTAATATGTGAATTTCCATTGCAATTCCCTAGACTTAATGCATGCACTAACCGAAAAGTACTGGAATTGAAAAATTTGTTAAAAATCAGAGATTCAGAGTATCACTACTTAGAGAACACCTTTCTTTACCCCTACCATGAGCTACAAATCCACTATGTTTCAATGATGGTTCTGGAGAAGTCAAAAATAGCCTTAAAACATGCCAAAATTCACTGAAAAAAAAATGCAGTCCCACCTGTTGACCACATTAACCCTAGTACTGCTGAGTTTTTTTGAACCTGCATTTTGGACCATATAAACACAGGCCCTGCAGTACTAGGGTTAAGGTCTGGTCCCCCAATGTCTCCCTACATAATTTCCAATCAATTGGCTAAGCAGCTTCACAAAAGATTTTTTTTCAAAGATTTTGCCGAATAACAAAAAAAAAAAAAAAAATGAAAAATAAAAAATCCAAAAATTATTGGACCATGACCATTTCAACACACTTGCCAGAGATCTAGATAAGGCACATCCCCACCAAGTTTGAAGTGAATGTGGCTGATGGTTTTGGAGAAGAATAGTGGACAGACAGAAAGAAAGGATGATAGACCATACAATAACCTCAGCTGACAATTCAACTGAGGTAAACACCATGCAAGATCCTATCCAAGAAAAGGGAGAAATGTGCTCCAATGGCTGTGACGCAAGCCCAGCATCTGGCAAGGACATGAAATGATATATTCTGCAAAGTACTGGACCGTCTTCAATCATACTGGCATCACATGGAAGCTCTCTGAGGGCACTAGTGTAAGACCACAAAATTGCAGAAATTCCCCGCTAGAAATTTCTGTGCTCCCCTGTGTGTCATATTTTGTCTAAATTGTACTGATCATGGCATGAAGTGACACATTGGCAGTCGCTGAAGCACTAGCACAGTGGCAGAAAGAACACTACTGCTATGGCTCATAGTTGCGACACTACAGGCAGCAGCTACAAGGGTACACAGTGTAAATGAGCTTTTGATGCACTCACGCATTTGTATGTAAAGCAGTGGCGGTGAAACAGATCTAACATTTGAAGTTTGCCCGATGTTTGTCCATCCAGCTTATTCCTCTATAAAAGCACTGTCAGTGTCACTGATGTAATGATGAGTCAGTTTTTGACTGATGAATTTCGTACCTGAACATGCCTGAGTAATTAGTAATTACCATTATGGTACCAACTGTTGATGGTACTGTCTTTCACTCAATCAAGTGAAACTAAACTCTGTTTGGTAAGCAAAATAATCAAGCAAATTTGTTAGGTGCTCCCTCAAAATTTGGAGTTGAGCTCGTTTCAGTCTGCGTCTGCGACACGCCTCCCTAACCCAAAGGCAGGACTCCTGTTCGCTATTCCCCTCAACATGCCGCTTTTACTGACGAAAATCATAATATTCCTCCCAACACCATGCGCAAATCCCAATGTTTGCAGCCTAAAAGTGTTTAACTGCAACAAATGTATATAATTTGTACATGAATCAAGAGATTTTGAATTTGTGACTGGAAAGTGACCTGGATTCCGACTGTACGATTGTTCTTTTTTTTTACTGGCACATCCATTCTTTTCGGTTTGGATTAAAATTAGTTGGTCAAATAAAATGAGTCTGACGACGTACACTGATTTAAATGGGCTTAAATTCGCTAGATGTAAGAGAAGAGCTGGATATAATGGGAGGAACTTGCATGTCATGTGACTAGAGCGAACTGAAATGGGAATGAGCCTTCATGTCATTTGACAACACAAGTGCTCAGAGTCCAGACTTCCTGAAAAAAATTAACACGGCCCGCATACAAGATGATCGTGTTGAGGCCTCTACTCGTGATCAGTTAGCTATACGACTTGTTGTATCAAACAGAATCGTGCTACTTTGGCACACAACAAAACCGCAAACAGAGAACGGATTTCCTACAAAAAATTTCTCACCTCTATGCCTACGATCCAATTATTTACAATCGAAGCAAATCCAATATGGCGGATCCAACTACAGGGCTTCCCATAGTTCTCTACGGTGGTCAATAGTGTCGCCGACTGCTGGAAAAAATAGAAACTACAATTTTGTTGACGCAAACTTTTTCTTTCTTTCTTTCTTTCTTTATTTCTTTCTTTCTTTCTTTCTTTCTTTCTTTCCTCTTTCTTTCTTTCTCAAGTTTGACAAGTTTTTTTCTTTGTGTATTTTCCTTCCTTTCTAAACAAGGACAAAAATATATGCTTCAAATAGTAAACAATAAGTAGGCCCCCTAGATCTTGCATGGAAGTTGAAAATCAGGTACATTTTATGCTACGCGGTAAATTATATAAGGATGAAAGAACAGCTTTATTTGATAAAGTGTCAGAGTATTGTATCAACTTCATCCAAATGAATGACAGTCAGAAATTCATATACCTCATGACTGCCAAAGAAACTGTCAAAGAGCCTTCAAGAAACGAAACCTGCTACTGTATCCTACATTAGTGATACCCACCTCACAAGACATGCCTGTAACCGCACGAGATATTACACAGAATTACCACCTGGGTTAGTGGTCCATTCACCTTGACAAATAAACACACATGCCATAAACTGGACTCTTGTATATCTGGACTATATGAATGGACTTACATTGCTAGACACTTCAAGCTTCATATTTAGATAAGTTTTTTTTTCAGTTTCTCTTTTTACTTTGATAAATAGTCACTTACACATTTGCCAACTACGAAGCCCACCATTCTACTAAGGTTGGCAGTTAGCTCTGGCAGCAAGGCTGTGGTAAAGCAAACTAACTCACCAGACAGGATCGCCTTAAATAATTATTCAGCAAAGAAAATCTGGAATCTTTGTGCATAGAAGCTTAATTGGTCAGCGAACTGCGATGGCACCCCAGAAGAAACAGTAATGCAGCAATAACTGAATTATCTTAAGATAAATTACATAAGGACATATATGGCATGTATGGAGTGCATCTTCTTTTTCCAGGGAAAACTTTCTTTTTCTGAAGGTGTACATGCTCATTTTTAGCTGTGCTGACCATAAGTGACAAAGTTCATGCCAACACTCATGCTTGTCCTTGCTTCTGTCTTTCAATTCGTCTATCAACATTTGCTTGTGAACAAGATACAGCCCACATTTTTCAAGCCAGCCCCATGTAACTTTCAGGACTTATGAAGTGAATGGAAATCTAAGTCGAGTTCAATATTGGTGGTGCCACCTACAGCATCATATGATATATGGGTCAAAATGTTGAAATCTTGTGACCCCTCTAGTATCCTTTTTTTTTTTTTTTTTTTTATATATATAGATCTCCATGAAGCTCAGTGAGATTGTGTAAAAGGTCAACACTTGGTTGCATATGATGCTAATGGTACTACCGGTTATTTGACAGAAATTATGAGCCAAAATGTGTTGAAAGATATAAAATTCCATATCTTGAAAAATAATTGATTTAGACATATGCCAAATGTATGTAGAATGTGTCCATTTCTGATATGTTATGTAATATCAAAGACCTTGACCCTATTTTTCTGAAGTCATCAGTCCTGTAAAGTTGACAAAGGCGATTTTGCAATGCATTGATGGCAAGCTGTAGCCTGGTCGTCAATGCCAAAAAAAATTGAGCCTCAAAATCAAAATTGCACTTGAGTACATTGTACATATATCTTTACTTCGTGACCTACTTTTTGGTCACCATGGCCCAATTGTTATGGAATTTGGCACTTGTCCAAGTTTATTGTATTTTCTTCAATAACTCAAAAAGTTAGTATCCAATTGGAATAAACAGACCATATATGTAAGCTAGAAGCCAGATGCACATTTTGAATGAACAAATATTTAATCCGTGCTGAAAGTAAAGGTCATATGGCCATTTGGAATATAAGGGTCGCAATGTGAAAATTTCGTGAATATTGTGCACACCCCACCCCCATCCCACTCCCTATCCCCGGTTTGGGGGTTAAACCCATATTACGTTTAAGACTTATAAAGTGTATGAAAATGTATGTCAGCTTTGTTATTAGTGGTGTCACCTGTGGTATTATGTAGTACATGGGTCAAAATGTCAAAATCTTGTGACCACTCTAGCATCCTTAGTTTTTAATAGATCTTCATGAAATTTAATGGAATTGTGGAAGAGGTCAAAATCTCGGTTGCATATGATATTGGTAGCACCACCAGTAATTTGACGGAAATAAAGAGCCAAAATGTGTTGAATGATATAAAACCCCATATTTTAAAAAAAATAATAATAATTGAATGATACACATGCCAAATTTACAGGATACAGATCATGTCCAATGCTAATATGTTATGTAATATCAGTGACCTTGACCCTATTTGTCTTAGGTCACCAATCTTGTAAAGTTGAAGGAGGTTATTAAATGTAATGGCAGGGTGCAGCTTGGACATCAATGGCAAAGAGAATTGAGCCTCCAATTCAAACTGGCACTTGAGTATATATACTGTATATAAAAATGGAAGAAAAAGTTATGAGATTTCCTCAATAGCCTGACCTGGACAAAAATGCAGACTTATTCTGGCCGCAATGTTCCCTGAACCCAACACTCACACTTTTTAAAAATTGTGGTGCTGCGGCCATCCAAAAGGTAGGCTTATCTATTCTCATAATGAATATGAAAACATGAACTTCTGCTGATGAAATAAATTTAGATAATCTTCATGATTTTTTTTTTACAAGTATTGCAACATTAAATGCATAACAAATTTATTCAAGTCCGTAAAATTGATTTTGTATCAAACAGGATCGCCTGCAGTCTCTAACTCATTCCAATCCTTTCCCGCCAATAGGTGGCGCACCTGTCCTGATTGCCACGCTCGCGTCCAATTCCATGTTACCTGGCTTTGTTTGAAGAGGACTATGCTGTGCCAAAAAAAAAAAAAAAAAAAAGTACAATCAAATAATCTTGCGCATTGTGCATTGAAAAATATCACTGAAATTGAACAATTAAAAAATATTCTGTTTCGAAATGTAACCACATACTATAACGGCCTGTATTCTTGCTTTAACAAACACTGCCGAACAACCAATCCAAGCCAAATATCATATCAATTCACTGAAAAGGCGGTTGGGGGTGGAGGGTCCTAGCTGTGCATGCGCTGGCACAAGTGATAATTTTGCCAGAGTACAAAGCACTGAAAATAAGAAAATTTGGAAATAATACCTGATATGGATTATGGGAAATGAAGGGGCGCCCAGTAGGCTGGTACGGTTAGCAGACTCCTCCCCCCTCCCCTATCAAATAAGTACAGTGATTCACTCATCATGTAAGGCCACTCCTCTTAAAAGACCATCATTGTGATGCACACAATGTGACATTCCATTTTATTGCTCCCTTCTAGAAAAGCCGGCCACTCCTTTTATAGGGCCACTTTTGAGCCGCATTAAGGGTGGCTTTATTATATGCGGGGGGACACCGTATACCCAACACAACGTTCCGATGAACCGCGAACCAAAATTGTTCTTATAAACTGAAGCTTGAATGACACCGCATTCAAGATTTTGATTTTGTGTGTTCGCCTAATTTGCATAACTTAAAAGCCTACAACTTCGGTTCATGGTTCATTGGATGCGGTTGTGTCACAAACCTACAAATTGAAATCAGAATACCTCTATGTATAATAGTTTTGAAGTTATTCAAGATTTAGATTCTTTGTATTCGCCTTATTTGCATAAATTAAAATCCTACAATTTTGTTTCATGGTTCATTAGATGCGGCTATGTCACAAATATGACGCCATGTTTGTCACAAAAACTTTCATCCAGTTTAACCCACTAATTTTTCATATTGGTATGGCAACATGGAAGACTCATTTTAACTCCTTTAAAGCGTATCTTCATGCACTGCAGACTGGCACCTACTTTGATAATTCGATCTCCCTTTGGAAAACAGCACCCGCCGAGTATCCGCAACATGTCACTGTCATTGAGAAACTGGAGGAAAGTTTTTGTCACAAACCTGTCAGAATTCTCTGACGTATATCTTAAATTTTGAAGGTGTTTTAAATGATAAGATGACTGATTTTTAAAATGATGTTCTAAATTCCCTTTTATGTGTTTATCACAGCTGTCAAAGCCTGCTTGTGCAAGTTATTGAAGACTGGAAAACTGCTCTCGACAATCATGGATTTGTTGGTGTAATTCTAATAGATCTATCTAAAGCTTTTGACTGCCTGCCCTACGATCTTCTGATAAATAAAATAAAAGCTGATGGTGTATGTGAAAATGCCTGCAAACTGATAAGCAGTTACCTGTGTAACAGAAAGAAAAGAGACAAAGTTGGTGGTCGTTTCAATGAATGGACTAAAGTATTAAATGGGGTACCCAAAAGAAGCATCCCTGGCCCCCTGCTCTTCAATATTTTTATGAACGACTTTTTCTACTTTTTGGATAATGAATGTGATCTATATCAAACTATGCTGATGACAGTACGGTATCATACCATGATCTGCAAAACAGTAAAAAATACCATTGAAACTGCTACCAACATAGGCATAAAGTGGTTCGATGAAACTGAATATTGACACGTTCCAAGTCCTACTCCTGTCTCCGGGGATCTTCTGTCTTTCTGAAAAATTTGTTTTGAACTTGACGGGAGTCAAAATAGATGACAAACTGTGATTTCGTGATCATGTTTCTTGCATATGTAAGCAAGTTGCTAAGCAGGTAACAGTATTAAACAGATTCTCTAAAATAATATCGAAAAGGGAAAACCCCCTCATGTTTGATGCGATTATCTTATCTAACTTTAATTACTCTCATTTGGTATGACACCTATGCGAAAATTCTGATGTTGCTAAAATGGAAAAAATCAAGAAAGGACTCTCCGTTTTGTCTTGAATGATCGTACATCTCCATATTCTGTCCTCTTGCGTCGTGCAGCTAAACCCCCGGGCTAAACCCTCTCTTTATCTAAGTCGACCACGGAAGCTCTCTATTAAAGACTAACAAAATACGTCTCAAAACTGCCCTCATTTCCTTCATGACTTGTATAAGAATAAAGAAATTCACTACCCGCTCAGAGATGCCGAAAAAAATCGAGCAGCTAGTTTACAAAACCATCCATGAAGTTAAAAACTGTCGCGTTACTAGGGGTCATGTTGTGGAACATGTTACCACTCCAAATGAAACAATCTACTTCTCTTTTTGAATTCAAAACTCTGATTTAAAAAACAAACAAACAAACAAACAAACAAACAAAACATGGTTTAGCCTCTCTTGCTCATGTTCAAGGTCTTTTATACCATAGTAGGGTCTGATTAGTGTATTTTTCCTTACCGCCTAAGTATTATCGATTGTATATATTTTACATTGTGAGTCATTGTACATTGTATATATCATCTCATTTCCTTTTCTTCTGTATAATGACTCATAGCAGTGTATGATTCGTGTATTTTTCCTTACCGCATAAGTATAACTGATTGTATATATTTAAAATTGTGTGCATGTCATTGTGTTTATCATCTCATGTAATTTTCTTCTGTATAATGACGCGAAATAGTGCCTCATTGTTTATGTTCTCTGTTTTAAAATGTTGATTGAAATGAAGATTAGACTCTGCGTCTTCGGCACACGCAAAAATATCGTCACATTCGATTTTTATCGCCATCGTGGGACAAAACAACTTGGAGGAAGAACTTAGAGTCTAGTTAAGGTGGAAATTATTCAGTTATGACACTAATAGGTCTCTATTCCCAGCTTTTGGGGGTATTTTTGATTGGCATTTTCTGCATTTCTTTGCGAGTAGATTATCCTAGAATTGAGCTGATATGACATACACGTAAAGGTTCCTGTCATATTATATTATGCTAAATGAATCACTATTACTATAAAAGGTAGGCTACAACATAGAACACGTAAATTTCCTGTCAAATATTTCTGATCCTTCAAGTGCAAGACAAGGTATTTTGATGGAATGGTACGTCTATAATTAACAGCACATATATTTTCTAGAGGTCTTATTTATTTATTTATTTATTTATTTATTTATTTATTTATTTATTTATTTATTTATTTATTTATTTATGTATTTATTTATTTATTCATTCATTTATTTATTTATTCATTCACTTATTTATTTATTTATTTGTTTCTTCGTTCGTTCGTTTGTTCGTTGTTTGTTTACCTAATTACTTACTTACTCATTCATTTATTTATTTTGGATGGCCTTTGTTTAAACTCAGTTCTGTATTACTTTGGTATTGCGGACACAGATACCCAGGGATGACAATAAATTAAACATGGCTGAATACACAGCTTAACATGAAAAATACAACCAGGTATGTTTTGACTCCAATTGTGTCACACCAAAGATAGCTGGCCGTTTGATGACATCATTGCAGCGTAACTTTCTTCAGAATCACCAGATGATAATTTTCTGAATCATCTATACATCAAAGGAAAAGCCCTTCAGACATGGGGTTGTGTGTTGAGCCCAACTTTGTTTAATGTCTTGATAAATGGTTTGCCTTCTAGATTTGATGATAAGTGTAATCCTGTATTATTATATGACAAGAAAATCAATTGCTAACTATACGCAGACGACTTGATCTTATCATCTGGTTCAGAAAAAAGGTTTAGATAAAGTTCAAAGGTATTGCTGAGATTGACAATTAGAGATAAATATCAAAATTTCAAAAAAAGATTATCTTCAATAAAACCGGAAAAGGTATAAAAAGAGCCTTTACAACAGGAACTGAAATTTTAGAATGTGTTCAGAAATATGTTTATTTAGGAGTTGAATTTTCAGCCAGGTTCAGGTTCTTTTTAAGACAGTAAAAGTTTGTGTGATAAAGCTAAGAAAGCTCTTGGTAGACTTAGAAGATTATGTTTAGAAGTAAGTTGTGACTTTCATATCAGTCTATTTCAAAAGGCTATTATGCTAATTTCTACTTATGCTTGTGAAATGTGGGGTGCATATGTAGTTCAGCCTTCAAAATGTATATCTAGCGATGGGCTATCTGGGTATTTTAGATTTGTTTAAAATATATTTTATTCAGCGCAGGCAGAGACAAACGAGATTTGTATAAACAGATCCCTCTTGCAGAAAGGACAATTGGCACTGGACAAAAGCGTTATAAGATAATCATAGAGAGGACTGGCACCATGGAATACTTGATAATAGTGAGATGTACATAGGCTGACATGGTGGCACACACCATCTTGTATAACACTAAAAAGAGATAACGCAACAAAAAGAAGACAGACAGTGGACAAATATATTGAAACATTATGGAACATGAAATTGGTAATTTACATGAAAATATTGGGGCCAACGATAGCTGTTGAAATCGTAATCATGTAGCACTGCTATCAAATCTTTTGGTGCTAGAAATGTAATTTTGAACCGATAAAATAGTGACTCATTTTCTGAACCAGAACAGTCATTTGAGCCATATAGAAGGGGGTGGGGGGTCAGTACGCTGGTACAGGTGATTATTTTTTCTAGAGTACGCAGTGCAGAAAATAAAAATCTTTCAAAATTTTGGATAGTACGAATTACGTAAAATAGGAGCTTCCAGTACGCCAGTATGGTGAATAAAAAGCCCCAGTACGCCAGTACGGGAAACCCCTAACCCACCCTCCATATAGAGCAATGTTTGCAAAGTAAAAGGAGCAATTGTAATTATGCAAGAATGTAAATAATTTCTGTAATATGTGTAATTAGGGCAAGCAAAAAAGTGGTGCCAGACATCCTCCGATCCTTGACCACAGCTACATAATGGAGAATCTTTGACACCAATCTTGTGCAAGTGATTATTCAGCTGGCTGCCCATTCTTTCTCTTCTATGCTGGATTGCAGCTGTCCTTTTCCCAACATAATAAAGGAGACTATGTTTGATTGGGCGAGGTGCTGGGCAACCATTTTGCATTCATAATAAATTACCTTGAATCTGTCTCATAGGCAGCCTGCTATCCATGCATGCTAGGTGTATGGTTTGGGTCTTGTATCAACTGGGGGGGGGGGGGGGGTACTCCCAACAACTGTGTAATGAGGTTCTCAATATATTACAGAGAATCTCTTTCTTTTCATGCAACAACAGATCTGCACCATGCTGCTATGTATACCAGGCTATAGTTCCCACTATTGCTGGACAGAGCTGTCAGTTCACTGTGACTGAGACTGGTGTCCTAGCTGGTCTGTTTTTGCCTGAGGCTAATCATGAGTCTGCTGGATTATCAATCCCAAGGGACTGCACTTCTGGGCAGAATAAGCCTGCTATGTGTGGCCTCTACTAAAAATAGACTACATACAATGCTGAGTTGGCTAGACCCATCAAAGTATGGTCTTCCAGTCCTGAATGACTCTTTTCACAACTTTATGTATTTTTAAATAGTGTGTGCATTTGTGTCATCTCAGTGGACACTTTCATGTTTTTTTTTGTTTTTTTTTTTTGTTTGTTTGTTTGTTTGTTTGTTTGTTTGTTTGTTTTTTTTTTGTAATCAGTGAGATGAAGCCTGTTCTTCATAGCCAAGACAAGGAATACTGAGACAGTAAAATGCTTGTCTCACTTCACAGGTACAAATACATGTAGTTTTGTGACAGCGTCGTTTAAAATTTGGTTATGTAATATAGGAACAAAGACAGTATTGTATTGCATGTATACACATCCCCTTGAAACATAATATGTACATACATTGTACACGTATGTGTGCAAGTATGAATAATGTATATGCACATGCACAGATACTCATCCATAATGCCCAGAAGTGCTGATCCTCGCAGGAGTGGTCACTTTTCTCTGGTCCCAAGGGTGCCCACTATAGAGAGGTTTCACTGTATATTAAGGTAACGACCTAGTCTAGACTAATCAAATGTTCCATAGTTTCATTTGTTGGATCCTCTTCAAAATTGAATTGAAACACCATTGAAACTATATATTTCCTGAAAGAGGAGAAAGAGGGGAGTGTAGCAATGGCAATTATTTTGCTTAATTACAGTATTTCAAAGATATGACTAATTATATTAGTATACTTTTTGCTGGTGCGCTAGCATATGCTGACGACTCGGTTCTTTTAACGCCAACCCGCACAAGAAGTTAAGCTTGTCATATTTGGTATTGAAGGCACTTGTGATGATAAAGTGCTAGAAAGTTATCCGATTCAAAAGGTTGAAGAGTGTGTTCATCTTAGGGTTATAATAGGTCCCAAGTCAAGAGATAAAAAGGTTCACCATTCCACAAAAAAAAATCCAACGCGACGTAAATATACTTATGGCTCAATTCAGTCCAGTTTTCCCAGAGACTAGATACAAACTGTTCAGATTGTATTGCATGGCCATATATGGATGCCAGTTATGGGACCTTTCTTGCAGGGAAATAGACACCTTTTTACGGCATGGCGAAGAGCAATTCTTTGTTTGGAGACTACCGAATAATACTCATAGAAATTTATTACATCTAATTTTTAATGATTTGCCTGTTGAACTTCAAATTTACCAAAGATTCGTTAAATTTTTTCACAATGTTCTTAATAGTTCAAACCACATGGTACGTACTTGTGGATTGCTTGCTTTAAACGGAAGTCGCTCCTCTGCATGCATTTCGTTTAATATCATGGTGTCAAAATTCAAATTTTACAGGGTGGCGTTCAATAAGCAAAGTCTATCTAAGAATATTAAGCAAATGCAAATAACAGCTGAAGGTAATTATACTTACTAATATGTCATTGTTGCGGCACTTGTGAGGGAACTTTGCCAAGCGAGAGATAGTCGGCTGATCACAATACTCACAAGAACTGAAATCGTTGACGCTATCAATACTTTTTGCACAATGTAAGAGCGTTCCTGCCTCATGGATTTGAAATGGGACTTTTTGTATATTTATACTGAATACTGTGTACCTATTGAGTACGAATGAAGATATATATATATATACATATATATATATATATATATATATATATATATATATATATATATATATATATATATATATATATATATATATATATATATATTACATAAGCAATTAAATTTTGAATAAATTCTAATTTTAAAAAATGGAACTGACAATACTAATGCTGAATCAATTATTTTGGTGCCAAATTAAAGACTTAGGTGTATATTGCAAAAAGGTGTTTCATTTTTTCTGTATAATTTTTATTTTTAAAGGTATAGTTTATTCGAATTTTGTATTTTAAAATTAAAATTATAATAATCTATTCTTTAATCAGTTGTAACCTGAAAAATATTGATGATGAGAAGAACGGAAACACGTTTTTGGAATACATACTGTGCTCTTCCGTTTGGCACCAAAATGATTGATTCAGTATTACTAGTGTCAGTTCCAATTTTTTTGAAAGAATTTTAATTAAAATTGAAGGGGTTGTGTAATTAGTTATATCTTTTGAAATTTTGTATGCAAATATGATATACGTGTATATTGAACATCTCCAAATGCATTATGCAAAAAGATGTCAATCTATCTTTTCTTCATAAGTTTGTACTATGAGCACATTTGATGAAATTAGAATGCTAACTGAGTTGGGGACACTTAGAAAATTTAAATGTTGAATATCTTCAAAAGGACATGTATTATATGCAGAAGTGTCAATCCACTTCAATTCATTGCTTTATATTATATGTGCATGTAATGATATTAAAAGGAGAGATGTAAAATTTGATTTACAATAATTAGGCACACTTGGAAAACTTTAATTTTCAGAATCATTTCTCTAGTATAATTATATCTGGGTTCAAACCCAGCCATTTTGCTTTTCCAAGAATTCTTTCTTTCTTTTTTCTTTAAACCGATATTTGTCCGGAGTTTTTCTCGGACACTATTATTCTGAAAGCCTCCAAACTTGCCATGGTGACTGACTGCCTACAAACGAAATTGTGCATTACGTTTGGAATAGTCATGATGTTTAAAATTGTACAAATTAGGGGCTATTAAAAATTTAAAGGCTCTATATCTTCAAAAATATTACAGATAGACATAAAGTTCTAACTTACACACGTAGGTTTGAGACAACTGCCAATCTAATGGGCAGTGAACAAAAGTTGTAGAATTATAAA
Source organism: Hermodice carunculata (assembly GCA_964020975.1). Taxonomy (NCBI): domain Eukaryota; kingdom Metazoa; phylum Annelida; class Polychaeta; order Eunicida; family Amphinomidae; genus Hermodice; species Hermodice carunculata. The sequence goes on along the minus strand of CAXHWN010000809.1, from coordinate 340,625 downwards.
TTATGTTAATTAGGGGCACTTGAACAATTTTAAAGCTTTATATCTCCAAAATATTATAGATAGAGGTGTCATTCCAACTTCAATTTTGGTTTGTGACATAGCCGCATCCAATAAACGATGACCCAAAGTTCTAGCGTTTTAATTCATTCAAATTAGGTCTATAAACAAAATTTAATTCTTGAATGTCTCCAAAACTTTGCAGACAGAGTTGCCATTCCAATTTCAATTCAGAGGTTTGTGACATAGCTGCATTCAATGAACCATAAACCGAAGTTGTAGCATTTAAAGTTATGCACATTAGGTGAATACACAAAATGTAAATCATGCATAGCTTCAAAACTGTTCTCATTTTGAAGGCACCCAGACAGATTTGCCGTGGAGCAAATCTTCTTTTCTAGTTGATAATTGTAGTTGTACGGAAGACCAACGGGTCTTCCGTTTACTTACAACTCCTATGCTTCATGATGCTAAAGATAAACTGGCATGGATATTTTTAAATCATGTACAAATTCTTGCTGCCGGTGGTAGTATTTTCTAAAAATGAAACATTAATTTCCTCTTGCGTAAGATTTATTCAAACCATTGTCATATCATATTCATCAACAAACACACGGTCATCTCTGGTCGCATAATTGTATATATCATCAGACTGTATCACACATTGTGGTTCTGTTGTAATAATTGTTACATAGAATATTAAAGATTACTTGACATTTGTTCACTACCATGGTATATGTATACTTGCGTTTGCATATATATATTCATATATAGTGTGCAGTCATGTGAAGTTAACTCTTATGTGGATTTGTTGCTTATGTAATATTCACAGCTGTAAGAAATAATCGCCTTCTATGACGTTGGTGATTCCTAACGAATGTTGTGGCACCATCCACCATCATATGTGGCTGTTGAATATAAAATGAGATATACATAGTATAATGGAAACGTTGGATGCAGGGAATTGACAATATTTATTGTAGCGAAAATTAGAACGGTGCGCCTGACTTTTTATCATTGGGAGCATGAGTCCGCTTCCCCGGGAAATAACACATGGAATTGGCCCCATATATTCATACTGATCATTTTACGGATTCTTTTCGGTATTGTAACTTATCAATCCGAAACGAAATTGTAGTTGCTTCAACATATATCATATACTGTAGCATTAATTTACGGTCATGTGTGACTGTGTTCATTCCTTGTGAGTTAAAATTGTGACATGTCACTCTCATGTGGATTTGTTGTTGCTCACATAGTATCCACAGTCGCAAGAAAATATCGCTTTCCATGAAGCTGGTGATTCCTAATGAATATTGTGGTACGCTCCTGTGTGGATTTGCGGATGCGGTTGTTTGTATGTTACTCATAATTCAGGGATGCCAACACTCAAAGTGTCATTTCAGGGACAAGTATTCAAGACCACCAGGGACATAAAATAAATAACAAAGAATAAAGGAGCAAATACTGAATTTTGGTCAGGGACACACACCGTAAATTGGTCAAATTTTCAGCTAATTTCAGGGATTGTCCCTGATGATGAGGGACAGTTGGCATTTCTGATAATTACATGAAATTATGATAATGTATAATATTATTGAATATTGTCACGTGTCACTCGAAATGACCTTTTGGTTGCTTGTGTATTATATACACAACAACATGCGAAATTATCACCATGTATGGTACTGGTCATATCTTGACTTGCCTTAAATGCTTATTTTTCCATACACTATTACATGAAATAACTGCATTGTATAATGATGTAGACACCTTGGCTTTTGTTAAATCTTGTGACGTATCACTTCAATTTTAAACCCACAAATACGTGCATTTGTGACACAATGTAAAAGCCAGTGACCTTGAATATTTATCAGAAAGCTGTCCCATTAGCTTGTCTAAGCTATTGGGTGATCCTAATAAATATGAACCAATTGTTCATTTAAATTAACAATGCATCAGATTTAAAGAAGTTCCAGTTGCAGAAACTTACTCATAGTATGATAATTATAACTTGGCCGTATGTGCACGAGGTCGCTTTATGACCACATACTCCACCGTGTCAATTTATATTAATTAACTATCAATAGTGCCCAGATATTCATTGCTGAAGACTATAACCGTCTCTGTAGAATCCATGTACTTACATTTTGAGCATTTAGTTTGAATTTCAGTCTTCGCAACGTTTCTATGGTACACCGCACGTAAAAATTTGACTGCAACCAATAGGCAAAGACAAGAACAGAAGGTTCTAGCCCTGCCTAAAAGATGGCACTGCAGTCACTGGCGGGCTAGGGTTATATATTCCCATTACTTTACACTGTAATTTGCAACTTAATAACTTGAAAACAACTGCACATAGAGACACCAAATTTCGCACAGTAAATTTAGATGTATAAATTAATACCTCACAAAAATCATATAACCACAGCTACTAAAGTGACCAGTTTATTTAAGGTTACTTTAACATGTAAACCAATGGGAATACACAGCTCTAGCCCTGCAAATTTTTGTTTATTCAGTTGAGTATTGGGGCGAAAACACACTTCAGAGCTAATTCTGACCTTTCCTATTGCTTTCCAGCCAATTTTCTAAATTTTCATAGCAACTAGTGGTTTCCAGCCATTGGCAGTCTATTTTTCTCCCCAGCAACAAACTTCCTCAATTTCCTTTGTAAACAGTACATGTTTATATTGTTTAAATTGTTCAGTTTCAGTGATATTTATAGATGCTCAGGGCTCAAGATGATTTGATTGTATTCCGTTTTCATGGCATATTCCTCATCAAACAAAGCCAGATAACAGAATTGGACGCTAGTGAGGTAATCTGGACAGATGCACAACCTGTTGGCTGGAAAGTATTGAAATTGAGGCTGTAGGTGACCCTTTTTGATACAAAATCAATTTTATGGAATTGAACAAATCGGTTTCGTGTTTAATGTTGCAATGCTTGCTACAATATCAAGATTATCGAAACTGATTTCATCTGCAGAACTTCATGTTTATATTCAGCTTGTTCATGACGATTTTATTTCTATTTGATTTTTTCACTTCAGCATGAAGTGAGGGCACCCACATCAATTTTATTACAACTGTACATCAATATTATACTTGGAAAAGTTGAGGTTCTAGTTGGTTGGCCTCTTATACAAGGTCAAAAGTGCTGGAGCCAAGAGCAGTGATTTTGCCACATGAATTGTGTGCACACGTAGAGATACAGAGGAAATAACATTGTAAATTATAGAATAGAGCTGTACTTATGGTAATGTCCAATCGGTTTTGGATACTTTTGTTCATTTTGGGATTTTGGGGCAGTTTGGTAGAATGTATATTGTCTTTCAGTTGTCTAAATTTGATATTTCTGGTCCCGATACAATGTGAAGAAACTACGAGAATACAGTAGAATCTCCAATTAAGACCACCTCCATAAAGAGACCGTTTCTATATTAATACCACCAATTTATGGACCCATTTTATCCTTAATTAAATTATATCCTCATTAAGACTACTCACCTATTAAGACCACATTTTTCAGTCCCTTAGGTGGTCTTAATAAGGAGACACCACTGTACTTTTAATGCTAACATGCTAGTCAATGGACCGTGTTAACCTTTGAAGCTTGATTACAGACAATATTTATTTACACCAAAATATTCTGTTCATGTGGGTATTTCTCTAAAACTAATTATCTTACTTTAAATCAAATAAGAACTGACTTATTCTAAAAAGTCTTTAAAGCAAAAGCGTATGAGATCTTTTTGGAAATGGACAGTTTTTTAAATGTGTGTCAAAAATGAAGAGACCACCAAACTTTCTCAATTTTGAAAAAAAAACAGTCATTTTGCAATTTTTGTACCATTGTGAAACAAAAAAAGCAGTTATGGAAAATTCATGATTTTTTTTGCAGATACATGTATTAATATCATAATACCACACATTTCAACATTTTATCTTGAATGCTTTTTTTTAATATCCAAAATTTTACACAAAAACACATACATTTTAACCAAAACACTCGTGTTTATACAACAACTTTGAATTTTGAGTTCCATCTTTAGTGTAGACAGATTCTGTAAGCCCTTGTGCATGGTCATTTTTGTAAATTAAGTTTATTATATAGGCATGCATATTTCTGCGAAATTTGGCCCAGAAGTGAAGTCCAGGAATTCTCATTGTTGCTTCGAAGTGGTATCTGGCCAAGAGGCAAAGTTATGTATGTTTTAACCGTAACATATGTTTCATGATATGTTATTATTTGTTTAAGATTTTGCACCTTTTGATAAGTGAGCTAATCTTTACCATGTATATTACAAACATAATTTTCATAATTTAAAACGAAGTTTTGTTGCTTCAAATTTAGTAAAATTATCTAAAGAGTATTTCTACATCATTTTGATCTTATTTGTTTTACATGTTCATCTTATATATATATCAAGTTGTGTTTGAGTTTATATGTGTTACAAATAAATATTTCGCCGAAGAACCTTTCTTGGGTCGAAATCCTTGCTTGGGTCTGAACACCCTTTTCTCCACCAGGTGCTTTGGGAAACCAGGGTTTTTTCCCCATAGGTGAAACTAAAACCCTGGGGGATTTTTCTTTTTTTTGGGGGGGGGGGTTGTTTTTTGTTTTGTTTTTGTTTTGAACACACATACACGTACGGTCGTACACACACGCATGCATACATACATACATACATACATACATACATACAGACAGACAGACAGACAGACAGACATAGACATACATACATACATACATACATACATACATACATACATACATGGTGAAACACCCCCTGGTTGCCCTAAGATCCACGGGGTTAATAAAAAAAGAAACATTGGAACTTTTTTCTTAAAGACTTCCATCGTGTATGTCTCAAGTTAGCAACCCAATCAACCAAACAGCGTGAAAGCAGCGCATCGATAGATCTACGTCGTCGATCCATTCTTGCCGCTGCGGATGACAAACATTCGGCAAAGAGTTGTTTATTTTCAATGTGGTTGACTGAGCTTCGTCAGAACACTGCAAGTCAAATTCTCATGACACATTAGGTAGCCAAAAATTTAATTTCCGTGCTCATATTAAACCACGGAGCCCCAGGTTTGTTGATTTTTTTTTCTCCCCCCCCCCCCACCGCTATTGAATGGATAAAGAAAGCGTACGAAAACTGTTCCTTGTGCTCAGCATTTAAAGTTTACATAATCATGACAGAAAACCATGTATGTATATGGTGCAGTTGATAAAGTCATTCATTCATTCATCAGTGTTAAAATTTGAACACCTTGCGACAGCTCAAAGGCCAAGTTCAAATGACAGCAGATAGCTTGCTGATGGAGGAAACAAGCAAGCAGGCTGTGCTGTTTAAAATGTCGTCTGTCCGAGAAACAAACCGCTCACTGTCACTGGTTGTCTTTGCCCCTGAGAGGGTTCGGCAGAGACAAGACCGTCCTTGTACCACGGATCGTCAAAGGAGAGACGATCCATGGTAATACAGTCTCTCTGTCCTTTAAATTATGACAGCGCAAAGGAAATGTTAAGGGGAAGTCGCCCATGAGATCCAGCAGTATATACCTCTGGGCTTTATTTATATGCACCAGGACATCTTTTTTGGCAGTCTGGTAAAGGTGAAATTCACGATCACAAGGGCGATGCAAGGCTTGTAACTGCCTGTCTGGTCAGGCGTAAACCTCGTGATAACGTTTGTCTGGCCATGATAATTTGAAGTATTTGAGCGCAAAGGCCTTTTGGCTATCGTAGATGCCGTGTATATTTACGTCCACAAACATTAGCAAGCCGTCATTGAACCATCCTGCCTTCGGTGCATGAGCTCTGCAGATCGAAGTAACACCAAATCTATTTTGTACAGTCAAAAGAGAACCGTGTTCACCACTATTCAATCTCTTCACTTCAGTGCTCCTTTTGTCAGAAGCAACACATCATGGCAATACCTTTCCTTGGGAAATGGAAGGCCACGAAAAGCGACAACTTTGACGGCTATATGAAGGCAGTCGGTAAGTCTTCAACCAGGACAAGTCAACATTGGTTGGACCAAGTTCGGCCGTCCTAGAGTTGTCTTTTTTTTCCCCTTTGCTGTTCTTTTTCTGCTTCTGGGTTTCCCCGTTCCTTGACAAAAACATGGTAATTTGTTATGAGACCCCCCTCGATTTTAGGAAAATAGTGGATGTTTTTTCTTTTTTTTTTTCTCAGATTCTTTCTTACTCTCTGTTGTTTGTTTTTTGTTATATTGTTGCTGTTTGTTTGTTTCCTTTTGTTTTGAGAAAAACATTATGACAAAGGAACAAGGCGCTTTGATTTTAGGGAACGTTTGATCTTTTATGGTAATAGAAAAAAATTCTATCAGCGAAAAAAGGGGGCAGAAGCCCGTACCTTTAGGGAGCACAGGAAAATGATATGGTAATAGAAAAAAATTCTATCAGCGAGAAAAGGGGGCAGAAGCCCGTACCTTTAGGGAGCACAGGAAAATTATATCCTTTCACCCCCATTCTCCACCCCATCCCAGGGGAGAGACCTTACGATACAAATATACACCAAGCTGTTGGGGGTGAATTTTCAGCTGTCGTACTCCCAGAAAGCGATGGGTGGTTTCAAATTTTAAGCAATTAAAAAGAATGTACCTAGGTCAAACGATTAAAAATCACACAAGAAACCACAAGAACGACATGAAGACAATCAACAAGCTGGTATTTTTTTGTCTGCAAACCTTGCGAGACTTCTTCACTTTTTTCCCCGACAGATCTGTGAAGCAAAGCAGCTCACTTAGACTGCTACTTGGAGCAAACTGCAAGGATTAATCATGTATTGCAAACATTAAAGATAATTGTTAGTTATCAAGAAACACTGAGCGTGCTGTTTATTGAATGATAGCTATATGTACTGATACAGGTGTTGTATACACGTGATATCACAGTGCACCTGGTTTACATCCAATGTGTGAGGATCGACATCTTTATCAACATGTAGAAATCTGTGTAGACAGAAATATGTAGCAGGCCGCTTTGGCAATATTGTTGACTTTGTCCGATCAAACATAAAAAGGTTTGTTGATGATACCTCTCTCTATCTGACAATAGACAATCCGGCAACTGCTGCTAATTTTATGAGCTGAGACCTCTCTGATAATGAGCATTAGTCTGACAATTGGCTTGTCAAATATTTAATGCCCAGAAAACTGATCCCATGTTTACTTGCCGGAAAACCAGTCCACTTGATCACCTTCCCATGCGTTATTTTCCAAGGGCACACTTTAGAAAATGTCGATCGACATAAACATCTTGGCATTACAATACGTTCAGATTTACGTTGGTCTGATCATATAACGGAAATTTTGAATAAGTCAAGTAAGCTGATCAATATCATGAAGAGTTTAAAATTTTTCCTTGATAGAAAAAAAACTTATAAACTATATACATCCTCATCTGACACTGTGCAGCGTCTCCACGCCGGGCTAACATACTGAAGTATCGGTCTAATAAAGAATATATATATATATATATATATATATATATATATATATATATATATATATATATATATATATATATATATATATATATATATATATATATATATATATATATATATATATATATATATATACACTGTGCAGCGTCTCCACGCCGGGCTAACATACTGAAGTATCGGTCTAATAAAGAATATATATATATATATATATATATTCTTTATTAGACCGATACTTCAGTATGTTAGCCCGGCGTGGAGACGCTGCACAGTGTCAGATGAGGATAAATAATCAGAAAATAGTCAATTAAATGCTGCTTGCATCATAACTGGAGCGAGATGCAAGGGACCAGTGTTAAACGCTAAGCGAAACTGGGAACATGGGTGGACAACTTTGGCGAACGTATGGGGAAATCTTAAGTGGTATTAATGTATAAAATAGTGAACAAGATTGTACATTTGTTATGTCTGGGTGCGGCATTTTGTTTTTCCAAGAATTATTTTTTCTTTCTTTCTTTCTTTCTTTCTTTCTTTCTGACCAAATTTGTCCGGAGTTTTTCACTATGTTTCCGAAAACCACCAAACATGTTATAGTGACTGACCTATCAATGAAATTGTGCATATCGTTTGGAATAGTCACGATCTTTAAAATGAGGCAAATTAGGGGCAATTAAAATCTTAAAAGCTCCATTTCTTCCAAACTATTGCAGATAAACACAAAATTTCAAGGTGCATGCATAGATATGTGACACCTGCCCATATAATGAACAGTAAATGAAAGTTGCAGAATTTTAAATTATACTAATTGAGGGCATTGAAAACTTTAAAAGTTGAATATGTCCAAAACTATTATAGAAAGAGATGCCATTCCAACTTCAATTAAAAAGTTTGTGACAAAGCCGCATCCAATGAACCATGAACCAAGCTTGTGGGATTTCAATTTATGCTGATCAGATGAATATGCACAAGTTCAAAACTATTATAGATAGAGGTACCATTCCAACTTCAATTTATAAGTTTGCCATATAGTTGCATCCAATGAACCATGAACCAAAGTTGTACAATTTTTATTTATGCAAATAAGATGAATACACAAAATGTATATCTGTGTATAACTTCAAAACTATTATAGATAGAGGTGCCCTGCTAACTTCAATTTAAATGTTTGTGACATAGCCGAATCCAATGAACCAAATCTGTAAAATTTTATATGTTAATACAATAAAATTTAAATCTTGAATAACTTCAAAACTATTATACATAGAAGTTCCATTCTAACTTGAATTTGTAACTTTGTGACATAGCCGCATCTGATGATCAATGACCCAAGGTTGTAGAATTTTAATTTGTTGTACACGGATCACCATGACCTCATCCCAAATGTCACAGGACCACCAGATGAATTTTACTGTTTACCTGATAACTTGAGAACTCTTTGATCTGTGACTTTGATGCTCTGTGTGCTCAATGTGGGCCAGTTTACACAGTATGCCTTCATGAGTCACTTTGACATCATTGATGACGTCACAGGATCATTTTCATGAATCGAAGGGTCAACTTGACAATTTGAAAAGTACAATACAATGCATCTGAATTAAAAGTACAGATCGATATCTGAATTAGAAATACAGATATTTCTCTGTGAATATTTTCAGGTTTGGCTTGCCATACACTATGGCTATTACACTGGCAAAAATAATGAAATACAAAGGAAGGCAAAAAAAGACCCTCAAAATTACCTGTGGTAGAAAGAATCTGTAACGTATGTAATAGTCTCGAGGATGAAATTGATGTCCTAATAAACTGGCGATTATTCTGCGTATCCAGGCTAATTTCATCCCAATCATTAAAAGATATCTTTCGTTGATTTTGATAAATATTCAGACCTTGATAATTAAAATTCATTATGAAATCACAAGACACAGAATTAATGTCGAAATTAAAATCCTTTATAAAAGCTTCTATGGAAATTACAGAAAGCACCCGGCATAAATGACCCCTCACTCAAGATTTGTTAACCTACCTTAACAGATATATATCTGGTATTTATCTGTATGTCGAAAGTTCATGTGTACATATTATGTTGTATAATTCCGTTGTTGCTTTTTTTTAATGATTTTGTAACTGTTATGCCATGTATCATTTTGTATTTGTGCGTACTTTGCTGTATTTATATTTTCTTTATATGTGTATTTGACAAAATCCCATGCATTTTGTTGTGTGGTGCAGTAAATAAAGTTCATTATTCCACACCCTGATTGGAATTACAACAGAAACGCTCAGGCGAATCAACAAGATCTTTTCCAGAAAGATCACCTCTAAGATCACTGCATTGTCAGCTAGCTGTGGTCCATCATGCATGAGCTGACCATTAAGATACAAAGAGTTTTCTTTTATCTATTATATTTTGAAGCTACTGGGTAGCATAGATTTCAATTTAATTCTCTAAAAAGTATAATCTTAAATGCTGTAAGTAGGCCTGCTGCTCATTATTCTCTCCGTGTGCCTGTACAAAGAGTGATTAAAATTATACATACATACATACATACATACATACGTATGTATATATATATATATATATATATATATATATATATATATATATATATATATATATATATATATATATATATATATATATATATATATATATATATATATATATATATATATATATATATATTGAAATTAACTCAATTCGCATAATTTTGAATGTTAGACCATTGGCATATTCTTCACAAACTCTTACGTGCAAGTTGGAGTGGTATCTTTATAATACTTTTCAAGGTATTAAAATCTATATTGATCATTGCAGCCAGTTAGTATGAATTTAAAGCATTTGAATTGGCTCAAAAAATTTTCAGATACACCGGTACCTCTATTACAAACCTCAGGATAGAAGTTGGAATGTGTCTCTATTTATAATACTTCTGCAGACATTTAACGTTTAAAATTTTTAAATGCCCATAATATAGGACCAGGGAAGACGATTTGCTTCACGTCAAGTCTCTGTACGTACAGAAGGAAGAACTGTGTATAAATGTTACCTGCCAGATATGGCCATACATTAAAGTTATAAACATACAGCGTTTTTCTATCTGTTAGTTTTGAAGCTGCTGTAGGTTAAATACTTCAAAATTTTCAATTACTTGACCGGCATTATTTGAAATTCTATAGGTAATGTTCATTTTTCTTTACGTGTGCCATTATCAACAACATAAATGACGAAATGAAAATGATACGTACATGTCACATAGTTTTGAAGATATTGAACGTTCCATTTTTGAGTCACTTAATCAGTATATTTAAAATTTTACAATTTTGATGTTTCGTTCACATTGCGTGCATAAAAATATGAAATTGGAATGGTTTGTCTGTCTATAATACTATTCAAGGTAGTAAACATTTAAAGCTTTGATTACCCCTGATTAGTCTTTTTCACATGTGTTTGCGTCAAATTTCAGGTGTGGGCATGGTTCTTCGCAAGATAGGCAACGCAGCGAGCTCTGCTGAAGAGTGGATTCAAGACGGTGACTACGTCATCTTGAAAATTACAAGTTCATTCAAAAATGCAGATTTGAAATTTAAACTTGGAGAAGAGTTCGATGAGACCACGTTAGACGGTAGGAAAGTAAAGGTAAAATATATATAGTTTTTTTTTGGAATTTTGTTGTTTTACAGTCTGTGTGCACGCAAATTTTTAACAGAAGTAAGCTCAAAAAGCCAAACGGTCATAAAATATATCTCAAATAAACACTATTAATATCTACCATAGAGTAATTTATATATTTATTGTATTGAAATTATAATACTGACGTTACTTGAGATTTGCATACCTATTTCTTCATTAGTACCCGAGTGTCGTCCGACATAAAATTCCATTCCCAATCCGACATTCCGTGATTTATCCGGTCCTTAACTAATGTACAATGTATGAATACACGAAATCATGGGAGACTTTCACAAGAGCGTTCTTGTCTGCATTTTCTTGCAAGCAAGAGTTTGTCCTGCAAGTAGTTTGTTGCAAGAAACGTTATAACAAAAAGTTACAAGAGCTATTGCAAGAAATTACCAGCGAAATTTGCTTCGTGCATATGAAAGCACCAATAAACTATACCACAGTTCTGAATCCTACGTATAAAAAATACATCTTAAACTGTACCTAACAAGATGGGTTACATGCCTGTCCTCCACCTTTAAAATTGCACTCTAATTGAATCCTATTCTTCATATCCGACAGATACAAAATATTTTATTGATGCAAGATGTATTTTTGACATCAGGTTACTTTTCCGTCCGATATCCGGTACACTGGGAAAGACCCGATATACGATATGAAACTTGGACAGGTATACATGATACTGGTATCCACTTCGGTTACCAGGTCAAGTTGTGGTAACTGTTATCTACGCCTGATATATACTGTGTATGAATTGAATTGATGTGGAATGCACATTTTGAAATAATATGTGTGTGTGTGCTTTTTAGTCAACGTTTCATCTAGAAGGGAACAAGTTGGTTCAGAAGCAGCGCGACAAGGACGGTAAACTGACATCTACCATCACGAGGGAGTTGGAGGGGGAGGAATTTGTAGTGGTTAGTATGGGATTTCACTTTTTTTGCTTTCCGCCTCAAGTCGGTGGCCAGTGTTGTATGCTGGGCTGTTGGGGGTTGGGGGTTGAGCGACTTGGTCTCGAAAAGGGCAAACAAGCACCAATCCCAAGGCGGCGTTGATGCCTATATTCTACATACACTCTCTTCCAAAAACTACAGGGTCAAAATTGTACATTTTGCTAAAAAGAAAAAGAAAAAAATACTAAAACACAATGAGTAAATAAATAGATAAAAATGAGGTGAATATTCTACATATTCGTAAAAAATTATACATTTTCTATTTAGACAATATAAAATCCAATCAAATGTGCTTCTTCTCTAAAAGCAAGTAATTTTCTTCACGGTTTGTAAGGACGTAAATAATCGAGGATGAGTGCATTAAATGGGATGGAGGGGTAACTCTCTATAGGGTGCAAAATAGGGGTTCATTCCCGCAAAGCTTATATACCTATCACTTTATAGGTAGCCCCCCTCCCCCTCCCGCGTGCGCTTCCTATTCCCAACTAAATTTGATTTTGGATTTTCATCAATTACTTAAGAAAAGTATCTCATCGGATGCACAACCATTACACGCATCTGACTGTCACAGCATGTCAAGCAGAGTGCTATAGGGTTGTATTTTCACTTCTTCTTCTTCTTCTTCTCGTTTCAGCAAGCGTTCAAGCATGAACATTTTTTGCTGTACTGCGCATAGAAAAAGTTAATATGTGTTAGTTAGCGAAGTAAAGGGAGAGGCGAAAAATATGTTGTTAGTTGTTAGTAGGCTAAAAGCGGGTTAACATATAGACTAACCTTGTAATGCCTGGCAAGCAACCAGCCTCTGTTGGTAACTTGCCAGGGATGGGGCTGTGACAACAGCTATTGGAAGTTGATTCCAATTTAATGTTGTTTTGGGGAAAAAGCTGTATTTATAGCAGTCCTTGGAAGTCTGAAAAGGGAGGTATGATAATGAATGGGAATTACGGGTTGGACGGGGTCTGGGAGTTAGGTATTGTAAGCTAGGGATGGCTACCAAATCATTGACTATTTTGTAGAACATATTAAGGCGGATGTAGGTACGTCTGGTCTCTAAGGAGGGCCATTGCAATGAATGCAGCATATCACTTACACTGCTTGTGTCGTGATACCGGTTGGTGGCAAATCTAGCAGCCCTCCTTTGAACCATCTCTAACTGATATTTGTCTTTTTTGGTGTGGGGGTCCCAAACACTTGCACAGTACTCAAGGTTTGGGCGGACTAATGCTTTATAAGCTAGGACTTTAGTGTCTGTGGGGGCTTTTTTAAGGTTTCTGCGGATAAGGCCTAAAGAACGGTTAGCTTTAGTGGTTACATTATTAATATGGGAGGTCCAGGAAAGGTCATTAGCTATAGTTACTCCTAGGTATTTGGCTTCGTTTACTGAGTCCAGTTTGTAGTTCCTAAGGGTGTATTCAAATATAAATGGAGTTTTGGATTTTGTTATTCTCATTATATTACATTTTGCTGGGTGGAATTTCATAAGCCAGTTGGACTCCCAGTCAGCTAGGGCTGAGAGGTCTTGTTGAAGGATTTGAGCATCGGTAGGGGTTGAGATTTTCCTATAGAGGACACAGTCGTCGGCGAAAAGGCGTACAGTAGAATGGGTGTGATTGGGGAGGTCGTTTATATATAAAAGGAAGAGGGTTGGTCCTAGGACCGACCCTTGTGGGACACCAGATTCCACTGGAAGGGGAGTAGAGGTTTCACCGTTGACCATAACTCTTTGTGTTCTATTGTCAAGAAAGTCCTTTATCCAGGTATGTATGTTGCCTCTAATTCCATAGAAGTCTAACTTGTGTAGTAGGTGACGGTGTGACACTTTATCAAAGGCCTTTTCAAAATCCATTATGACTATATCTGTTTGTTCCCTATCATTCATGTTTTTGGCGAGTTCATGTATAAACGTTAATAACTGGGTTTCACAAGAGCGTTTCGCTCTGAATCCATGCTGCAGGTTATGAATTATATTATGTCTCTCTACATGTGTCATTATTTGACTAACCACTATATGCTCCATTATTTTGGAGCATATACATGTTAGTGAGACCGGCCTATAATTACTTGCTTTAAATCTCTCACCCTTTTTATAGATAGGGGAGATATGTGCAGCTTTCCAAGCATTGGGCACTTTACCTGTGTCTAGGGAAGTTTGAAATATACACTGGAGGATGGGGGCAATGTGAGTACCCAGTTCTTTAAGGACTTGGGCATGAATCTCATCAGGTCCCGCTGCTTTATGTGGGTTCAGTTGTGACAGTAGTTTCTCTATACCGGGGTCAGTTATTTTGAAAACGGGAAGAGAAGGGAATTGACTTGGTCCGAGGTCTGGGAGGGATGTAGTGGGGTCATTTCTATTGAAGACTGAATGGAACTGTTTGTTCAGGATTTCTGATCTGGTTTTGTTGTCGGATATTGTTAGTCCATTGTCTTTAAGGGGAGCTATACCAGTAGAATCGCGTTTTAGACTGCGTATATATGACCAGAACTTTTTTTGTTTGCAATTAGGGAATTCTGAGGTGATGTCTGTTGGTGGGGTTATTATGTCGGCAATATATTTATCGTAGGCTTCTCTTATCTTTTTCTGTGTTAGGTGTCTAATTCTCAGGTATTTGTGTCTATCGTTTGTGGTCCTTTTTGCTTTGCTATAGAGTTTATTCTTTCTCTTGATGAGGCAAGCTAGGTTGTGATTAATCCATGGGAGACTATGTTTCGGTTTCATCAATTTCTGAGGGATAAATTCTTTAACTGCTTCTTGTAAGGCATTGTGAAATAGGGTCCATAACTCGTCTGCAGAAAGGGGGTTTACTCTGTGGGCGTCTATGGTTCTATTAGAGAAGGCGGTCATATGCTCACGGATGGCGTTGTAATTTGCTTTTCTAAATAGAAAGATATTACGAGGTTTTTTGATTTGTCTGTTTGCAGTAAGGTCAGTTTCTACGAACACGGCATCATGGTCACTGATGCCTGGGAGGGTTTCCACTCTATTTACAGCGGCTGGGGAGTTTGTGAGGAAAAGGTCCAAAATATTTTCTTTCCTTGTGGGCTTGTTAACTTTTTGTTCCAAGTTATGATTATTTGTAATTTCTATAAACTGGCGACAGATATTTGAATGTTGAGCATTAGGTTTGATAGTATCATTATTCCAGTCAATACCAGGGAGATTAAAATCTCCAGCTATAAAGATATGACTATTCAGGTTGGAAATTCTAGAGAGGGAGAGGTCGAGTTGCTGTAAGTATTCTTCATTAATTTGGGATGGAGGGCGATAGAAGGCGCCCACGTATAAAGTTTTCATACCACATATATTTATTTTCGTCCAGACTAATTCACAGTCAGTATCTAATTCTGTTACTGAAGTGCACAGGAGGTCATCTCTAACTGAAATGAACACTCCTCCTCCTTGAGTATTCCTATCTTTCCTGAAAACATTTTCTTGAAATTGTGGGGGGAAAATTTCTGTATTATTTACGTCAGAGTACAACCATGTTTCTGTAGCTATAATTATGTCTGGTTGGGTTTGATCGACTAGTGCTTGAAAATGTTCTCTTTTATTTTTAATAGACTGGCAGTTGATTATGATGCACCGGAGGGGTTTTTTCCTAGATTTGGGCTTAACTTTGCTGGAAGGGAGAGTGCGGTTTCTAGGGTTGGGGGAGGAACTTGCAATTGGTTGGCCAGGGCTAGATAGGAGAGATGAGTCTAACTCCAAGCTGGCAAACGGGTTTGATGTGTCGGTGATGTTGGAAAAGGGGACAGTTGAGTAATTTGGGGAATCACAATTTGTGCAAAACCACATAACACTACTACCATCTAACTGATCGTATGACTTAGTGGTACAGCCTCGGCACTGGATATGGAACCAGATAGAACAGTTATCACAGCAAACTCCCCTGTCGTTCCATGTGACCGGGCGATCACATGTTCCGCATGGGAAGTTTGATGCAATATTACTATTAGACTGGTCAGGGCCTGGGTTACTTTCTGTATCATAAGAGTTGGCAATTAATATTAAACTTAAGTATAACAGGGCCTTTCTGTCTATTAGTTTCCACCTTTGGGTAAGGTTATTTACATACATGAGACAAGATAGTCCGTATTTCAGATTCTGTTGGTCTGTGAGAATAGATATGGCAGGGAGAGGGTTGAGATAGCTGGGGATGAAAATCCACTTACCATCGGCATCCTTGAGGTGATGTCCTGAGCTATGATAGGGAGGGGTGGTAAGAGTAAGCAGGGGGTGTAATGCTATGAAGCATGTCAGAAGGAGGAGGCAGGCAAGCATATCGATGAGTCTTCTGATCGTCGTTGAGGAACGGCAGCTGAAAGCTAGATGTCTAAGCTGGGAATTTGGAAGCTGGAAGTTAGTCAAGCAGGAAGGAAGGTGGCACAGTGAGTGTAACTAATCTAAGTTAGCTGGGTTGATGTCAGTGAATTTGAATGCTTTACCTTTATCGTCTATCCTGTTTGTCTGCATGAGCTGGTTGATGATGTCGTGATCTCTTTTTACAGGTGTGTCAACTTTGAAGATATTGTGTCTGATCGAGATATTGTTTATACACTTGTATACTTTGGCCTTGATGACTACAACACGGTTGGATGCTAATGGGAATTCTTCGTAAACAAGTCTTTCTCTTGGCACTGTGTTTACATCTAGGGGTTGCGGCATTGGAGACCTATTTTCGGCACAAACGGCGCGAAATTGAAAAAATGTTTGGTACTTAAGAAAGAAGATTGAGAAGTATACTTCCCTTTGATGGGTGAAAAGAGTCCTCTGGGGTTGTCACAGGGTGCTCGAAAGAGTGTGATAAGCGATCCAAATAATTTAGAAGAAGTACTCCAAAATTTAGGTTGATAATCAGGGAGCCGAAGTTGAAGAGCTGTTCATTCGATTCAGCGAGGGAGGAACATACACATTTTGCTTTCTCTTTCTCAGCGTGAAGAGCTCAAAGACGAACGTATTTAGCAAGGGCTCAATTCCTTTGAATTTGCCCCTGAAGCTTGCATGGAAAGTGTCTTGCAAAAGTACAAAACAACCACACATGTACACACCTCTCCCTCCTTCCACCACCCACCTCACCCCTGAAAAGTGAAGCGGTTGGGATTTCGCATTCCTCTCTTTTCATTCGTTTAACTTTTTTTTTAAGTTGCCGATGATAACCGCTGGTTTACTTCCAAATTGGGGAGAATGTCACGCAGGATAAACCTCTCGCACAGGAAAGCCAAAATAGCAATGGTAACGCCAAGATATGGGCACATGTTTGTAGACACAAAATTTTATCAAGAACTGAGGAAGGGAGAGAACATCTTATATTGGACTCAATCTGTTCCTCGTTCTTTTCTGTTGCTTTCATGTACCAGTTATTCATATCATGATAGACATACTGTCTTATGGTTTTCATGCAGCATTCTTCTTGACTTGTGACAGGTTGTTCCGTAACTTCAGGTTTGCTTCCTTTTCTCTATTGTCTCATCCACTTCCAATAGTATCTTTTCAACTATTTTTCTGATAAAGTTTCACGTTTACCCGAAGCAAGATGCTTCACAATTTTAGTACACATTGATCCCCCCCCCCCCCCCCCCGTGGATTCTGTATACTAGTCTGTGGTCGTGTATAGCCTTTATTGCATTCTGTGACAGTTTTCAGCGGCACACCATGCATGCTTCCCAAGCTCTGCATGTTACATTCTTTGTGTCGCAGGTAATAATTTCTTTCTTATCTCAAAATTTATAGTTTCTTAACTGTGCTGGGGACACACGAACGGACGTACGGACAGAGCGATGGCTGCAGCTAGAGCAGTCACCTTATAAGTAATGCCTGGACAACCAATCAGTGACTCCCATCACTAACACTGCATCTGAGCCAAATCTAAAATGTTATATCCTAATTAAAGTGTGTGTGTCAACACACACTTTTCTGTTTTTCCTGAAATTCTTTCTTTCTTCTTTATCAGCAAATTTGTCCGACACTTTTCTCGGGCATTATTATATGTGGAAAATCAAAACTTGGCATGATTGTACCTCCGTACAAGGAGTTTGACCGTTTTATACAGAGGAATGAAGATGTTTAAAATTATGCAAATTAGGGGCATTTGAAATTTTAAATCTTGAATATCTTCAGAAGTATAACAGTTAGAGATGTCATTCAAACTTCTACTATGTGGTTATTGACCATTACGCATCTAATGAATTTAAAACAAAAGTTGTAGCAATTTGAATTATGCTAATTAACAGCATTTGAAATTTTAAAACTTGAATATCTTCAAATCTATTATACATAGAGATGTCATTTTAACTTCTACTAGGGGGTTATTGACCATTGCACATCTAATGAATCTAAAGCAAAAGTTGTAGCCATTTAAATTATGCTAAATAGATCATTAGAAATTTTAAATCTTGAATACCTTCAAATCTATAATAGATACAGATGCCATTCCAACTTCTACTCATGTGTTATTGAACAGTTGTACATTACCATACCAACATGCTTGTAAGACACACACACTGATTTGCTATGCAGCAAAACATCTTTCCTAATTCTTTTTCTTTTTTTTTTCCAGAGAATGGAATGCGAAGGAATCGTCTGTGTAAGGAATCACGTTAAAGTTCAATAACCGTTGGACTGGAATGACATTATAATTGGCTGATTCACCCCTGGTAAACCATGTAAACGTCAGATGGACCAACATCCGAGCTTGCCCATATTTTGATACGCTCACGGGAGATTTGTACTGCCAGTTGCCAAATTATCATCAATTCATGTATCACGTGCAGGACTGATGTTCATTTGAAAATAAAAGATGTTTTTAGTTAAAAGTTGAGTTTCGTAAGTTGTGCATGACAGGTTTGGTCCGTAACAGGCCGTGTCAGCGCCCCAGTAACTACCAACTGTACAATGTGTTGATACACTTGCATCCGGGACTGATGGCAGTGAGTCATTTAATAATTCTTCTGATATATTTCATGTTGAAAGCTTCAGTATTTCAAGACTAATTACAACAGAACTCATGTTCATCACACACACACACACACACACACACGCACGCACGCACGCATACACACGAGAGAGAGAGGGAGGGAGAGAGAGAGAGAGAGAGAGAGAGAGAGAGAGAGAGAGAGAGAGAGAGAGAGAGAGAGAGAGAGAGAGAGAGAGAGAGACTTGACTCAAAGCGTAGCACAGACAAAACTACTGCCCTTCCAATACCCAAAACCGAGCGCTCGATTCAGGGTAAACGTGTTAGTAGATTTTGTGCAATCTGATAAACAACTGAATAAACACATAGGTCTACACATAGAATTCGAATAAAAGAAACCAAGACAAGATAAAAAAAAAATAATAATAAGAATAATAAATAAACTTAATCCAATTTCGGGTTATTGATTTGCATAGCGACTTTCTTCATGTCACTTTGTAAGAGAGACATCTGGCTCACAGCTATTTCTAATTTCAGGAGGTAACCATAAAACTGAATATACATACATACATATATATATATATATATATACATACATACACCGACCCCGAAAAAGCTTATTTTTTCTTTCAACTGAGGGTTATGTAAAGGTATTGCTTTTAAACTTTGGTTGCTCTACTTTTCTCTGTGACTTCAGATTAAGATTTTCCACAAGCACTTTTTGAAATAACATTTAACTATTGCACATTTCTTGCAGGAATAGACACGTCTCTCGGTCTATTGCTATCCCAAAACATCCGATTGCTACTCAGACTATCTGTTTACCTTGCAGGGACCCATACACCTAAAAAAAAACTGTAATAAGAAAAGTAATTTCTAAAAGTCTCAAGAAATGAGAGAACCGGACTTGTTTTACCACCTAAAACAGACAATATTTTAAATAAATCCACAATCTACTATTCGTGCGTTTAAACTTTTCCTTGCGTAGCATTGTGTATACACGTGCACTTTGTTCCCGTCTGTGGCCGGTTACATTCATAAATTAATCCGAATGAATCATAGTAAACGTGACCCCCTCCATCAGTCACAGAATGGTACTTCATGGTGTCATTTAAGTGGGTCGTTCAGTCAAAACGGGGAGTATTATCGACAAATTGATATACCCTGTTTCATCATGGTTTAAAAAGTAGGTTTACAAGCACATCAATTACCTGTATTGTCTTTGTAAAATGACACTGCCAAGTGTCAGAAGTGGGGGATCTGTGATCTAACGCTACACTTTGTACCAAATCATGTCCCCGTTACTGCCCTAGTGACCAGTAGACCTTAAAAAGACTAATTTTTATTATATGAACTCAAACATTTTAAACGATCGTACTTTTAAAGGATATAATCCAAAGATTTAAAATTTGAATAAAATTTCATTTTGGAGCCGATTTTTTAACAAATGGATCTTTGACAAGTCAGTGAAATTGTAGATGCCTACCAAAGCTTTTATACATATATATATTCGATCTATGAGCCAGGATATGTACCAGTTACCCCAAAATACTTTTGATGTTTCTCTTGTCTTTAAATATTTTATTTCTACGAAAGATGATAGAAAATTTACAGTGTGGCCTGCAACAACCCATCTCCCCATGCATGTGCAGTAAGGCTCCAGCCTCCCATGGCCATGCTGACAAAGCGAACTTCTGCCCCGTCTTTGACGACCAACTATCAGGCTACCAAGGAGGTCGAAACTTTTGCCCGAGGTGACAAGAACTAGCGCTTCTTTTATCACTGCTTATCCTAGCACGAAATGATGATTCATGTCAGAAAAATGAGTTCGGTACATACTCGGGGCAAAGGCACTCGAGCACAGACAACAGGGAAGAGAGAAAGGACCAAAACACCCCCTCGCGAGGTCAATTCAGGTGTGTGGGGTTAAGTAGGGCGGCTCGCTGAATATCAATCAGACTCTTGCACGGATGTTTCACAGTAACTGAAAGCGTTTAGCGAGGCTTTTCTGAGCTTTCATTAGCCTTGACTGCAGGCTTCAACTACAGTTTTTGCTTGTTCTGGGGGTGCTTTTGAAATAAAATAAAAGTTTGCGGTTGAAATTCACATATAATTTTACAGACTAAACGTTACTATATAGTTACATAAATGTTTCACCATCGTACAACCTGACGGGAATACGTAACTACGGCTTCTTAGAATGTTTGTGTATTGATCTGAACAATCCTTGCTGACCTGTCCTGGTATGGAAGCTGGAAAGAGCCCACATGATAATTGAAGACCAAATTTAAAATCATTAAGCCTAACAACCAACCAATCAGATTGTCTGAAACAAGACTCAAATAACACACATATGAAAAGATATTGATAAAAAATGTTTTTTATTAGATATGATGATTCTGACAAAAATAACATGCATTTACATGACAAGAACATAGCATCCATCTGAAAATAGCAACAGGCCTGCCGGCCAAATGTTCTGCTGACATGTAATCTAATGACCCTCACAGAAAATCAATTTCCTTTAATACATCCCCTGGTGAAATCAATTTCTTGAAACGCACCCCTTTCATCAAGCTTGCATATGGTACACATTTGTGGTAGGCCCTATCATATAGCCGTATTCCTTCTCAAAAAGGTCACTCAGATGTGACAAATTTTGACCATCAGGTTAACACATACTTGGTGTAAATTCTGTCATTCCAATCTCAGTTTATTATCAAAATAATGAATGTAATGTGTTTTTTTTCTTCTTCCAATGCAGTTAGTTCCAATAAGTACCACACATAGTGTCACCATGACTGCACACCATCGACTTTTCACAGTATAATGTTCCTGTAATAGTATGGATGTATGCACACAACATACCGTAAATTCTCTATTAGAAGACGCACACCGACTTTGGGACATCGACAAGGTTGTAATCTCTGTTATTTTGTTCAGCAGAAAACCCTAACAGAAGACGCACCCTGACTTCAGGCTGCTAAGTTTAAGAAATCAAAAGGAAAAGTTCCCACCAGCATTTCATGTGTAACATTCACGCAAACATTTTCCATTCTATATTTTTCTTTTTCTTCATTGTCATGAGTTTTACGTCATTTTATCAATATTACAGAAGGATGTTATTACCGTTCTTTCTGTCAGTGGTATTTTCATCAATAAAAAGTATGTATGTTAAAAATGCAACCCTTATATTATTACTGGACCTAATGTAGTTATGTGTTCTCAGTATGTCTACTCATAAAGCTAGCATAATAGCTCATCAGGTCATGGTGCAGGGAAAACTTAGAAGACGCACCCTGACTTCATCATCTTCAATTTGGAAAATAAAAAAATGTACTCTAATTCAAGCTGTGCCTGCAATTAGAGAATTTACAATATATGTAATGGCTTCCACAAAAAAATTATTTCATGAAATGTGTTCCCTCTGTGACCTGCAGAAAATAGTTCAAGGTCACCCTCATGTTATATCAAACTTCCACATACGATATACATTTGTGGTATATTTATACTGTTCACACGTTCTGTTTCTAAATCTGGAATTTAGTGTCCTTTATTAAAGTGCTTAATGAGCTTGTGAAATGGGTCCAGGTCACTCAAAATTGTACAAAATTTTACCACTGGCCTAACGCACATTTTGTGCAAATTACATCAAGTGATCATAAAGCTCTGCAACCTAAGGTCAGCTGAGCTAACAAAATTGCGATTTCTACACTTTACAAGTGTCCTGAATGCTCTAGTGTGTACACAGTAGTACTCTGTGAACACAAATTTACACATGACCACCACAGTGTATGCCTTATCTTGCCAGCACCAGTGTGACTGTACTCATTTGTTAAAACAAGGAGGCCACGGTAGCCTCCTTGGTTAAAAATACAAGGCTAATGTACACGTCTGTTCAATATTTCCATGTGTTGGGCCAGTCATGAGTTATCGATACTCCCATTTTGCTGACACTTTTAGGCACCTCTTACGTACAAGTACGTTTTACCAGTATCTAGTATTTTCAGCAAAGTAAAAGTTTTATCCATGTTACAAAAAAATATCTGTTTTATTTCACATCAAAAGGGAGCTAGGATTAAAAAAATTTTAAATTCTCCTCCATGGGAATGACATATTTTAATACGTGTACATAATTTTAAATAAAATATGCAAGGTTGAAATCAAATAATCCACTTGAACCTTGCGTCTGGAATGCTGACCCTTGCCACATGTGTCACAACTTTTTAACTCTAAGAGATATGAATAATCTACACAGATAAAAAAATCATGCAGCTACGGGAATTTTTTTTTTCTGTGCCACCAAATGGTGAACAGCCTCCAATGGAAGTTTAGATTTGATTTGGAATGTTTACACAGTTGTTGATCGTTATCTCCGTGGTTTAGAACTTAGAAGTTGACGATGTATATGAATATTCAGGCCATCTGTATGGAATGTTCTCATTGATAACTGGAGTTTGTTTGTGCACACTCCCTCAAAACAGCTTTCACAATACACAACTTACATTTTAATTAAATACCTTGACAATCACACTTAACAATACAGTTTCAGTGACATACTCTGTAAACGAGACATACGCACGCATGACAAACAGGATGCATTATCTTCCTCTAGCAAACTTCTCAGAGGCACTTTGTGGCCATCAGAAAAATACTTTAGGTCTTACTATATACAATGTAAGGATGATATATTTCACAATTAAAGTCCTAATAAGTATAAAATTTCAAACTGTACATAAAACTTCAGTGTTGCAAAGATATTTTTCATGCATACATATGTGAAACTCAGCCCACCTTCTCCACACATTGGAAATACACCTGAAATGGCAAGGAAAGTGGGCTGGTTCCTCTTTTTTTTTTTTTTTGTACAGTAGTACCTGCTGTACGTGACCAACTCTTTTGCCTAGAAAAAGTGGTTGCACACAACAAGTAATCTTTAAATTTACAAAAAAAAAAAAAAAAAAAAAAAAAAAGACTTACTCTTGTGGCCCCAGAAATGTGACCACAAGCAGCAGATGGGTCTCTCCCAGCAGTGTTCACATACAACAGGTATCACTGTATAGTATTTACAAAATATGTCATTAACTTCTTGTAAAATGAAGTTCTTAAGACCCTTGCAGTTATCATCTCTAGACACATTGGGAGCGTTGCCTACTTTTCATTCTGCTGAGCTTATCTTATGGTCCTCCATCTGTCATCATAGTCCGTCGACTATTCACGCTTTCAACTTCTCTAAAACCATGAACCAGATCCACTTCAAACCTGATATATATCTATATTTCTGGTTAAATGTTAAAAGAGCTTGTCTACTTTTTGCATAGACTGATATACCCAAAATCCCACAGACTTTGAGAATGGATCTTACACCTTACTTCTTGTTCCAACTGCTTTGATATACATGTATCCAAATTCCATAGATACCCTGTGAGTGTGACTGAGTCTCATACCTCTTGTTGTTTCCGTAGCAACCTAGAAAACTAAACTCATTTCCACAGATATACCCTGCGGGTGCTTCTCACGGACTGTTGCCCCCATGGTCTGCCACAGCAAATCTTCCAACTTCCATGCTTGTGGGTTGTTTTGTCAAGGCAGGTGGAATTATAGCTTTCAGTATCTCATTGGTCCCAGCTGGTATTTACAATGATAGTTCTCATAAATTGTCAGAAGTTTCTGAAGAGTATTTAAACTGTCCCTTCACAGGTTATGATCCACACTTCACACCTGAACCAACACAAAGCTCACCTGTATGAGCCACTTTATTCTGTGGAATCTCCTTTCAAGCTGCTGCAGGTGTGCACTGCACAACTGCATTCATCTCAAATATCATGACTGTGAAATAACCTTGAGCTAACACTAAGAAACAACAGCGAGCAGTCTCTCTGTTTTACAGGCAAAACAAAACAAAAACAAAAAAAAGTCATATGCCTGATATTATCTTCTTAAACAGCTACAGTCCCTTCTGCATGCCATTTTCCCAATTAATGTGAGGCTGTAAATGTACTTATTTTTGCCTGTATAAATTTTCATAGTTTTTGTATTTCAGGCATTTCATTGAATTTTTAATTTCACTATTTTGAACATAATTCCTATCAAATTAATGTTAAAATGCTATTTTACTGTTGTTGTTTTTTTCATGCTTTGTACCATCAGAGATATAAGCAAAAATAAGAGTACAGTGAAATTAAAGCAATTTACAGCAATTAAAATACACAAAACTGATTTAAAACATAGGAAACTAGAAGATGGATTTTCCAACAGAAAATCAAATGTCTCTCTATTTGCCCTTATCAGTTGTCACCCTTAAGGTCCTGTGCAATATAAAAGCCCCAGCTCCAAAGCTTCTGGAGTTATCTTGTTCGCATTGATGCATTGAAGAATTCACTAATGTGGACCTGTGACCTTGGGAATGGAATCAAGGTCAGCCACCTTTGAACTTGATTGAACTCTTATGGAGTGCTATAATCATGTGCAAAATGAAAGCCCTAGCTCAAAAATTTCTGGAGTTCCCTCATTTGTATCAGTGTGTCAAGGAGCAGGAGGCGGAGGAGGAGACGACGATAACGATGACGACTGTAGAGCAAAATTGTATAATTCATTAATGCCTTAAAACAAATGGTGGCGCAGAGTTAGCCCTTGCTACCTACATGAACACATGCGAGGCGAGGTGGTGGAGAGTTGAAGCTGACCTTGGTTGTCATGGTAACAGAAGCGCCCCAGCAGTATCAGACATGACCAAGACAGGAAAAAAAAATAGGGCACGGGGCTGGAGACAAGGAGGGTCAACATTCCACAATGGCAAATAGATGAAGACCAGCATCTTATAATACAGGACAGCCACTGTGACATCACCTAGTACACGAGGGCGGACAACAAACATCCAAACAGGGATGACGAGAGTGTCCTCAAACAAATAAAAGGTATTATGTGAGTAGGGGGTTTATGTGGTCTTATGATGGAACTCGCCTCGTGCCATGTGGAACCCAATTAATACATAAGTGCAGCTCAAGGCTTTGTAGCCTGGCTATATACATACACGCATATATGGTAGCCTTGAACCATGTACGTGTTATCACTGTGATAGAAATAGAGACGGTTGTGGTACAATGTCAGTTTGTAGAGAACTGTAGTTATGGCAATTTAGGAAAAATAGTAGTTTTGGAAAGTAAAATTTATATTAGTAAAATCCATGTAAATTTATCGAGATAGTTGCCAGAGCCACCTGGTGGTCAGCATAAATATTAAATGGGCAGCTCTGGGAAAATGCTGCATAGGATGGCACCCACTTAACCATGGAAATGATTTGGTCACATAAGTATATTATGGTAAATTAGCCAGTGTAGAATATTTTATGTGCACATATTTAGCACACTGAAATGTAGATTTTACATGTTATTGATGTAGAAGTGAATATATTCAATGGGGTGTTAAATACATCTTGTTAAGGCCAAGAAGGGTCCATTATGGAAGTATTATATAAAACTTTGTATATGCAACTACAGGCAAAATACGGTAAACAAAGTGTTTATTCATTGTAGCCATCAATGCTTGAGATGCGAGAGAGTCAATGGCTCAAGGTAGACCATGTAGGCAATTCCACTGGCCCACATATAAAAGAATATAAGGCTGATTGAGAGACAAGCTAGAGACTGCCTATATCAAGTTGAAATCAAGGTGGTGTACCAATCAAGTCGCGCATACGTGTCAAAGTAAGACAGTGAAGTATTTATGCACATGGTGATAAGACAGTGCAATAGAACAAAACCCCGTGTTAATGTGTGCATGCTTGTGAAGGCATATATGTGTTATTAGTTATGCCTAAATACATGTTTTCTTCATTTTAAATTTACATATTTTAAACATATGTATTTCTATATATAAACCAAGCAGTGTTCTTGATCTCTTCAAATAACTAGTGTTCATCGCCTGCAGTGTCAAAACTATGTCACACAAGCTCTTTTGCACGATGACAAAGAAGAAACAGATGCACAAACAGTATGTCACCCGTGGGAACAGGGGGATCATAACAAGAGGCCCACGGGCCTCAAGCGCTTCTGACATAAAATCCGATAACCATCACCAAAACTTCCATTTCCTGAAATGCATTCCCTCCATGATCCTGACCAAAAAAAAAAGTCTTGTTCAACCATGTGATGCAACATCAAACCTCCACATGAACACACAGTTCTGGCACAATTTGTATTGTTCCCTTTATTCCTTATCAATATATTGAACTTAATGACCTTCAAATATAATTCAATGTCACAGAACCTATTACAAAATTTGACTACTGGCCTAATGCATATTTGATGTAAGTTTTGCAGTTCCATCTCAATTTACTATGTCATGGTCATTAAAATAAAATAAAATAATTTCCTGATATATTCTCCCATAACTTTGAGAAAGTAGGTCAAGGTCACCCATATTTTACAACTTTGAATTTCTATACATGATACACATTTTTTTGTATTGTTAGCCTTCTTATTTCCCAACAAGTCAAATTAAATGCCAATTAATACATCCTCAATGACCTTGAAAAATAGGTCAAGGTCACCCAAAATTTTTAGAAAATTTGATTATGGGCTAAATGCACATTTGGTGCATATTTAGTAGTTACATCTTAATTTATAATCAAAATAATGGTTTTAATCTGATTTTACTACCTGTGATTATATTTCTATTTATTACCAATAGTGTCACCAACATGACTATACATGTCATATCATTTTGTCTGTATAATGTTCCTGTAATGATATACATGTACTGATAGATGTGCCCAAATTTAGATGCAATGACCATAAACAAAATCACTTCCTGAAATATATTCCCTCCTTGACCTTGAGAAAGTAAATCAAGGTCACTCATATTATGCAATATCAAATGTCTATATATGATACACTCCAGTGGTACATTTTGTGTTGTTAGCCCTTTCATTTCTCAACATATAAAATTTAGTGTATTTACCATGTCTTAAATGGCCTCACCAAATGGGTCAAGGTCACCTACAATTTTATAAAATTTGGCCATTGGCTTAATACATACATATTTGGGGAAAATCTATAAGTTTCATCTCAATTTATAATCAAAATAGTGAATTTAATGTACCCTAATACCCATGATGCTAGTTCTTGTTAATATCACTAGTGGCGCCATCAGGACTCTGCACGTCATAAACTTTTGCCTGTATAATATTTCTAAAATGGTGTATTGCTACATGTGCACAAGGTCAGATGTAATGACCATAAAAAATAATTTCCTGAAATGTATTCCCTCTGACCTTGAAAAAGTAGGTAGAGGTCATTCATACTATACTATATCCAACTTCTATAAATGACACACATTTTTGGTAAATTTGGTATTGCTAGCCTTCTTACTTCTCAAAATGTAGGCTTCAGCATCCTTTACTATGTCCCATACAACTTTGAAAATTAGGTCAAGGTCATTCAAAATTTGCCCACTGACCAAACACATATTTGGTGTAAATTTAGAAAGTGCATCTCGATTTAGTGATGAAAATAATGAATTTAATGTCCTTTTCAGAGGTGTAAGGCCAGTTCCACTCCCCCAGTGGTGCAAGCATGGCCACATGTCCTACACTTTCATATGTATGTTTCTGTAAAGGTACATTAATACATGTGCACAAGTTCACATGTAATTACCATAACCAAAAAAATTAAAATCATTTCCTGAAATGTATTTCCTCCGTGACCTTGAGAAAGAAAGTCAAGGTCAATCATACTTGCAGGTGGCACCACTGATATCAATCTGAACCTAGATTTTTATGCACTTTATAAGTCCTGAAAGTTATATGGGGCTGTCATGAAAACTGTGGACTGTGACGCGCACACAAGCAAAGATTACAGACAGACAGGCAGATCAGCGATTGTACAGGCTCTACAACCAAGGATCAGCATAGCTAAAAATTGCAGTACTACCTGGTGGCCAGAATAAGAGCTAGAAGACACCAGGTGACCTTGTGGCCAATATGAAAGCAATCACCCCAAGTAATTCCTGAGATGAACTTTTGATCTTTTCAAAACAAACAATTACATACATAAACAAAATTATAAAATAAAATAAAAATTCATGGCAAAAATATTGCATCAGCATTTCCCTAACAAACTGGTAGAGACCCACATGAGTATCATCTGTGTGTAACATCAAAGTATTCCATACAATCACACGACTGAAATACATATATGCACAGCGCACATGTACAGTATTTGCCAACACATAAAATTTGCTATCCTGTAACTTTATCAAAAATTCCCATCTCCTTGTCATATTTGGAAACTTTCATTACATAGAGACAGATCATATTCTCATAAGATTTCAAGCAATTCTGTTCAGATGTTTTGGTGAAGTTGAAATAGCCTTGACACATAAGTATTCATAGGCATAGATTTTTAAAAAAAAAAAAAAAAAAAAAAAAAAAAAAAAAAATTGCAGTGCCACCTGGTGGCCACAACGTTAAATACATGATACCAGGTGACCCTGTAAGTAATATCAAAGCAAAGCAGATCTGAAGAAGTATCATAATACTGGGGCTTTGCCCCTGCAATCAAAAGAGTTGATTATTGCACTATTATCCTTGTTGCACACCCCCCCCCCCCCCCCCCCATCCCATCCCCCATCGCTGTACACTATCAAAGCAGTACAATTATCCTAAAATCATTTTCAATAACCAGGATTCAATGACATTGTGATACAATACTATTACAGTTCGTATCAAAATTAACTTACTCTGTGATACATGATTTCACTCCGTAATACAACTATACCATACTATTATCATGATTATTGATTCTGTCACTTAATCAATCATTATGATTAAGTTACTCTATCATATAACAATATCATCATCACAATTAATTCACTCCTCACAAGTCACATATTTCCATCTATGTTCAGCTGGTGCAAGAAGACCAGTGTTTCCATTAACCCCCAAATTGGGGTATATTACCCTTTCAAAACCTCAAATACCCTCTTAGAAAATTCTAAAGGGTCACAAGTCTTGTTTATTTACATGTAAAATTGATAAACATCTAGTCTTCTCCCCTGAATTTCCCTTCTTGTGACCCCCTGAAAAAAATTCTAACGGAAACACTGAAGACAATTGTTTATTCAAACTCCTCACCAAAACAGTGTTTATGCCAAACATGTCTTTCCTGGCTGCATGGCCCAGCAAGTCATGTTTCAACTGCTCCAAGGGCAGCTACAGCATGACTCACCAGGCAATGAAAAATTAGTGACCAAGTTCTTTATCAACTCATGACAAAACCTAAAGCTAGTTTTTAACTAATTTTGAGAAGTTCAATTTTTACAGATGGGGTTATGTACAAACTTCTCAGGCACACATGATCAAAATTATAATGAGTTCAACTGAGGAAAAATGCAAATAAGCAGCTATAAAAATCTAGTTTCTTCTACAAGTATCTAGTTGAAGATGCAATAAAAGCCCCTTATGTCTGAGGCTGACACAGCACCAATCAAGTCTGCTTCTGATACGTTTCTGATTTACACCACAGTGTTTGTCTTGTCTATGTATGGTCCATTGTGTTTAGGGCTTGGGGCTCTATTTGAGGGCAAATCTCTGAACTCCAGTCTTCGAGGCTCTGAGTGTCCACTTCTGTTTGACGGGAAATCATCATACTGGGACCTAGAATAGCCATTCATTGACCCACTGTTGTCATAGGCATTCCTGTATGGGTTCCTGTCATGTCGAGCACCTCTCGTATTTTCGTAGACATTGCCAGCAGAGGCAGGTGTGTCCGGGGTTCTGGGTGTTGGTTGACCAACACTGTAGGCTGACGCCGGTGTCCTGGGCATATACTCTCCAGGCTTTACAGGAGTGAAGGCCCCAGGACCACTCTCCTCCTGCCGTGGTGGAAATGGAAAGTTACTGGCACTATTTGGACTGCCTAGCCTGTCTGGAGTGCCATATGACTCAGCTGAGTAACCTCTGTCTCTGGATCTGTTAAACCCACCAGGGGAGTGGTCTAAGTGGCTTGCCGAATTTCCACTTCTATCCATTGGACGGTGTACCTCGACATCACTGGTTTGTTTCTGGGGGCTGTGGTCAGTAAACTGTCCACGTCTGCCCCTCTGTCTTGGGGCAGGCTGGCCGTCTCTGGAGGAATCTGTCGTGAAAGGGCTGAGCGCCCCCTGGTGGTGACCTCCAGCCCTCAATTCTCCATTTCTAGCATCTGGATACAATGCTCTTTCTTGTCTCTCATCCTGTCTCTGCAAATCGATGTACTTTGGTGGCGCCTCACCCATTGGCCTAGGTTGCCTTGCATCTTCATCAAGTCTGAAAGCTGGGTTATTTTGACTTGCAGAACTGCGGGTTTCTTGGGAACCATAATTTGAATCTGTCTGGCTTTCAGTCTCATTTGGATCAAGTTCTAAACGTTGCGAGTCATCATACGACTGCCTCTGCATACCAGATGATTGAGGCATTGACCGCTTTCTCTTTTCAGCAATACGCTGCGTGCAGTCCCAAAATACAATGAAAGTGACAACGACGCCATAGGCGATTGCTATCCCCAGACAGACACCCAGACCTATGGCTGTGCGTCTGGCAATGGCATGAGCTTCATCAATTACTCCCTGTGGGGGCTGAAAAACATAAGAAACAAATGTAACATATGCCTCCTCACTGACCACGGACTTTCTTGGAGGGTGACAGTCTGCTTAGAAGGCAAATGGTAACACAGCAGATTGCGCTCAAAAGATATGTTGAGGAAAATTATTTCCCTTTTCCCAGAAAAGGGAAATAATTGTTGATTCTCTGACAATTCATACAGCTAGAAGTATGCAATATGGAATACAGTCCTTATAGGTAAGCCATAATTTGAGAAAAGCCTTTTGCAAGTTTCGCACAAAACTGGAATCTTAAAATTTTTTCTCGAGTTCTGCATGGAGCAGGGATCCACCCCAATCACATTTGTGTATGAAAGCGGTCGACACATTTACCTCAATGACCAAATGACTATGTTTCCTAATTGCACACTGTAGATGAGATGCATACTTATAACATGTACCCAGATAATTTTCTTGAAAAATGCCATTGATATACTTCAAAAAGTTAACTGGAAACATTTACTTTAAGTTCATAAACTCTTTAATGCAGAATTCTGTGCCTGTGTCATTTAATCATTTCAAAACACACAGCCCCAATGCTACTTGTGACTGATTAGACTTCAATGTAGAGTTTACGGGAGTTACCTTAAAGCATGTTGGATTATGCCACCCATGTGATGATACACACTTGCACACAGAGCTACTAACATCCTCTGAAAAGTATAAAGACACGTATACACACAATTAATATTGTATCTTCCCTGTTCAAACTGAAAAGATATGCACGCAAAGTACCCCTATTCTTTCTCAAAATCTCAAATTTAGTGTCCTTTGTGGAGTCCTTAATGACCTTGAAAATGGGTCAGTCACACATTCACTTAAGTTGACCATTGGCCTAACACCAATTTTTGTAAATTTTGTACTTCTGTCTCAATTTATTGTCACAATAATAAATTTAATGTGTTTTTGATGCCTATGTGTTAGTTCCAATAAATACCACCATTGGCGCCACCATGACGCCACATCTCATTGACTTTCGTCTGTATTACTTTCTTGTACTGGTATAAGGGTGTGTCTCCACACATTTTGATGTAATGAATATCATACAAAATTCATTATCTCAAATGTAATTCCTTCTGTGACTTTAAGAAAGTAGGTTAAGGTCACCCATATTATGTAACAGGCAACTTCCACATGATACACACTTGTTGTAATTTGGTGAAATTAGCCTTGTAATTTCTCAAGTATTGAATGAATTTCATAAATTTACCAAATGCCTGTCCTTGGTCATAATATTTCCCATTCGCTTCTATGTATCACCACAAGCCTTCTTAAGATTATACATAATCACCTCCTAAATATTTCCACCAAATTTCATAAGGATCCAGTGAAAATCATTCACTCACCACAGCATTTTAAATTTTTTTCACTTTTTGGCCCCTGTAATGTGTCCCCACCAATAACGAAAGGAACCTAGATTTTTTTCATATAACATGCCCCCAAAATTTCAACAGGCTAACTTAAACATTGTCGACTATTGTGATGACAAGCAAATGTTTACGGATGGACAGAGGGACATGAGTGATCACATAAGCTCTACAACCTATGGTCAGCAGAGCTAAAAAGAAACAAAATATTGCCAAACAAACTACTGCCCCCTCAGTTACAATCTTATCATCTGATCTGCATTCATTTTATGGAGTTTTGCTGATTCACAGTGCTGTATCAAATATTAGCAAGTCTGTATGAAAATGCCTAGTTAGTTAGAGTTAATTATTTGCATTCTAAGCTGGATCAACAATTTTGTTGGATGTATGCCTGTGCCAGGCATGTGAGAAGAAAAACTATGAAAAAAACAAACAAACAAAAACAAAAAACTTTTTTTTTTTTTTAATTTTGCAGCCAAGAGTTGGCTGAACTGTGATTATTATCCAAGCATCATGGTTAGTGACCATGTGTTCAAACACAAACTGTGATTGTGAACTGTCACTGGAAATCAACTTTCTTTGAGCTCAGTTTTCTTGTGATACTAACCATTTGTAAGTTAAACTAAGTTAAACGTAATTTCAAATATGTCTTTGCTATATGTATAGTAACAACAACTAAATTATGAGATTGGAAGTATTTTCATGATCATCTCAAACTTCATTACAAAGGCTAAATCTGTTCTTGAAGGACATTACGAGAATGTGCAGCACAGATATTTTGAAATTGTGTTGAATATTACTGAAGGTGTTGTTTCACAGTTCAATTGATCATGCAAAATTGTCAAGCTGGTATTTAAAAAAACATTTACTATGTTTTTGTAACATTTTTATATGTTAAATGCTGTTTACCAAATTTTAAAAATTGAAATTACTTATTTTTAAGAGTAAAAAAATGCTATCAATAGAAGATTTATAACTGTAGTCTTATGCCAGTTGTTGCATGTGCATGGTGTATCCATTTTCATTTTCAACATGAAAAAACCTGTTGACAAAATGAAGTTTAAATTCAGTCTATTTTTATATGTTAAATACTGTTTTCCAAATTTTAAAAATTGGAATTGCTTATTTTTAAGGGTCAAAAATGCTAATGCATGAAACAGAAGATTTATAACTGCAGTCTTATGCCAGCTGTTGCATGTGTATGGTGTATCCATTTTCATTTTCAACATTGAAGGTGCTGCCCCCTGTTGACAAAGTGAAGTTTAAATTTGGTCTTTCTTTCAATGCCTTCTGAACAGACTAAGTTCAGTGTGTTTTCCACTGCACAAGTTTGAGTGCCAACAGCAAGACGGAGCTTACAATCCTTTTGTAGAACCCAGTATTGCAGATTATAGAGTACCGCCAGAAGGTCTTGCACCCATTTTCAGTGTTTCACTCATGGCCCACACCAGTGGTCTGCATGAGGTCACTCTGCTCAAAGGACTCCACCATAGGGAGGAACTCTAGGAAAGGGTGCTTCGGTCACATAGCTTGGATTTTCCCATTACCACTTGTTACTTTCCATCATAATTTGTAACGTAATAACCTTAAAACTGCTGCATGTACAAACGTCAAATTGCTCGTGGTATTTTTTTTTTTCTGTACAGCTTAAACATAACATATGTTTACATATAAGACTGAATTTAAGCAAAAGGAAACATGTTATTGAGGAGCAGTGTTAGGGACCACCTGGCCTGTTGAACAGAGAGAATCCCCAAAAATTTCATTTTTCAAAAAAAAAAAAAAAGAAAGAAAAAAAAAAAGTGCCCTTTATTTGATGTCATAAAAACAATCAGCAATCTAGAATTAGCTAAAGTCTTAAGGTCCAGATAAACATATTCATGTCATTATCATCTATCACAGTACAAGTAACCACAAAGTATCACTTTTTTCTGTTCTTACACATGTATGTATGTACGTATGTATGTATGTATGTATGTATGTATGTATCTCAGCAGAAAATATTCTCCAGCCTCCAAGAACTTTGTCTATTGTGTTGTGCATTCAGCTGAGTACACATACTGTGACCTCTTCCATCATTTCAACGAAGGACAAGGATGAACAACATAATGGTAAGATCTGTTTCAACTGACAGGAGAGCAACAAGGAATGCACTTATAAGGGATCAGCATGACTAAAGAACGAGTTTGGTCCACACATGTGTATGACCACCACAGTAATAGTTCTCAGTAATACTATACTAATGATACTGACAACCAATTTAAGCAATGTTCAAGTTACCACTATTAAAGGTGCTTACTTTCACTTATTTCCTTGATGATACAAAAGCATGGAAAAAAAAAAGAAAAGAAAAGACCCACCAACCAACAAAAACACCCTCCCCCCCAAAAAAAACCCCACCAAGTATTTTAACATTTATGATTTATTAATAGAATTATAAATAGCAGAATTTTGTCCTCCAGCAAAAAAAAATCATGCACATAATAAAAATACAAAGACAGACTGGTTCAGCAAGTCCTTCACACAAAGAAAAGTTGTTAACATTCAGGAGGATCTACAGGCTTAAGGTAATCTTCGACCACACAAAGTGACTTCACTTAGCACAAAAATACATGCATTCTTCACATGATAAAGTTGTATACTCAATTGACTCCAATGCTTTGCAGAATTTGTCTGCACAAGATGTAGAACTCAAAATTGCTGTCTAACCACAAGAGTTCGGGGTAAAATGTGGTTTTTATGAATTTTGGTTGCGTCTTGAAGAGCTGTGCAGGTAAAATGACCAGTCTGGTATTAGTATGACATCTATGTACATGTATCTGTAAAAACATATCAGGGGTTTTCCTATATTTTTTTATGAAAATATCTTTTATTCTTCACAAAGGTGTTATAGAAATGGGAAAATGTTTTATGTTTTTGAAAATCGTAAAGTTGCAGAATTCTTCATTTTGGATGTACACATACAAGTACATTTAAAAAAGACCTGATCATTCTTTAGAAAACCCATGATAGTTTTATCCTCCACGGCTTCATGTAAGACGTTTTTTTATTTAAACCACAGAATAAGTTTTAGAGATACATGTATAGCTACGTGAAAAGGGCATCTTGGTGCAGATATTGTCTATTATGGAGATGTAGATGGTTAACACAGTCCTTGGACTACTGTGTTGACACTGCAAGTATTTCATTCATTTTTCAGATTATATTGGGGCAAGAACTTGCATTTTTTTTACATGTGACAGATAATGTGTAAGTCTGAGTATCTCAAAACCTCAAAATGGACAAAATTATTCAAAGGCAGGACTTTGTAAATTACCTTTAATTGCATCTTAATGCACAGTTAAATCTTACAGTAGTTTGAACAGTAATGAGTTAAAAGACAAAAGATCAAACAAAAATACTAACCACAGACTGCCAGCGTGGTCCATACAACCCTCTTTGTGCTTTGCATTTTACACCCCAGCTTTGCGGTGTCCTCTGCTTTGGCATCTGAAAGACAGAAATCGTAAACTTTTCCATGCAAGTGGGCTGTGGGAACTGTCCATACTCAGCTGACCTACATATACACTAGTGAATTTTTTCAGCGGCGTATGCGGCATTTGGGTGACAGACAGCGGCATACAGCTTCATTCCGCGGCAGACCCGCCGAACACCACTGTCTGCCACCAAAATCTGATTGAAACTTCTGGAGCTCAGCAGTAGACAGTGGCAGTGGGCAGCCGCTAGCCTTTCGCCACTGTGTGTCGCCTCTGAATTCTGTTTAAATGCAAGATTTATTTGAATGCTTGTTAACTGACAGGCATGGCGACTGACCATAAACCTAACTGATGTGTACATGTATATAAGTGAATGAACTGATCAATATGACTGAAAGAAGATAAACTGAAGTGAAAATCACGTACCATAAATGAGTGGCTATACACACGGTTTCCCTTCTTTTCTGTTCACCTGGATTCATGTAAATTTTTAACATTTTGTATAATGCAGTTGTTAGTAGCGGTGGTGTGCGGCAGACAGCGGCGAAACGCTCTCTGTTGCTATCTGCTGCCGACTGCCCGTCTACCACTGACCTCCAGAAGTCTCAATTGGACTTCATTGGCAGACAACGGCAGTTGGCAGGTCTAACGCCAACCGCAGCTGTATGCTGCATAAAGCGCCCCCCAAAAATTTACTAGTGTTACATTCAACCTGAAATTAACACGGAATCCAAAATTCCTACACCTGTTCCCCTTGCCATATCAGTGACCCATATACTTGACCTAGTGACCTACATTTTGTGCATGACAACACCCCTGAGTCTAGATACACATGTGCGCTTAAGTTTTATCATTTTAAATCAAAGAACAACAGATTTTCAGCCCGGGCACAAAGTGTAATGGCCGATGTTTCTCAGAAACTGAATCGTACAATACACAAATGTATACTGTACCAAATTAAAGGTAAAAGTATACTGAAGGTCTTTAGGCCAAAGGCTCCAACTTCAACTGTATGACTAGGCATATGGACCTGTTTAATAGTTCCATGCAGGGTCAGGATTTCGCAAAATTTTACGAGAATCTATTCAGATTTTTGTCAATTAGTTTTCTTTTTAAACAAAGACAAGTTTGCGAGAATCTTTACGAGAATGGATTCTCGGATTCCCGCTGAAATTCTGGCCCTGCCATGATATGACAATGACTAGATGAGTACGGGATTATGAAATGTTACTATGCAACCCATGGGTTTTGACAGACCAAGCAATTTTCTAGGTACAAGCGCGTAAGTATATTTAATACGGTCTATGCATAAGTTCACCAAGCGGGGAAACCCCAGCGGAGTTCCGATGTCAGAGCCAGGCTTGCACAGGTTTCTGGGTAATTTGCGGGCCACTCAGTCTTACCGCACAGGCTACAGCACTACTGAATACAGCAAGTAAAGAGGAGTGAAACACGGACCATGATTTCTTCAAAAAATAGAATCTAGGGTGGCTGAAAAAGCATTTGAAAGACAAAGGAATATCAGTTGATGGAAGGAAAAAAGGCACGTTTATTTTTAATATTTGTCAGTTTGACTTTTTTCCTGGTATCAACATTACAGCCCACTACACAACAGTCAGTGGTGGTTTACCATGATAATTCGCCTTGTCAGTCAACGTTCTAAGTATCAATGCTTTCCGTACTCCCTCCGCCAACGATCTACAATGGTAAACTTCCATACGTCTCCTGTATTTGGTCCATTTCCTGCTTTTCAGTCCATGTTGACACGAACAAGATTAGTGTCCACCATCACGTATTATCGTGACCACTTTTGAGAAGGTGCGCAGTGCGCCATCTGGTAGCAAAAAATCAGCCCGCATGCCTCGCTTTCGTAATGGAACAACTGCCGGGGTTTTCCCACTTGGTGAACTTACGCATAGACCGTATTGGCCAAACTCTCGCCCTTAGTACCATAAACAGCACAAACTCTCGCCCTTAGTACCATAAACAGCACTTGCAGGATATCATTCAAAGCCCATTGACATGTTGCTTAGGCACATTTTCACTAGATCCTGTGAACTACACAGGGGGGTTAAAAAAGGAACCATCACTCAAGAGTGCCACAGCTGACCTGTTCATGTGCTGAACTAGTAATCTGTTTCTCTCAAATTATCTTGGAATGATGGTGGATTGAGTATAGTCTTCACAAATGTTGCTTGTTGTTGCTGTGGAGATGCAGCAGGGAACAACCCGTGTATTCCCCTTGCCCCCCCCCCCCAGTGTTTGTCATCTTTACACACACACACACATATGTATATATATTATATATATTTGTGTGTGTGTATGTACTCAATAGATACATTTGGCTGGCACTAAGGGTGGTCTTAAATAGCAGGTACCACTATAATACAATGAATAGGTAAAATTATTATGAACACAACCAAGTCTTGTGTGTCCGTATATATCTCAACCTGAGTGCTTTCAAAACTTTGTTGTCTCTTCTTCAGAGGCTAGAGAAAGAATGATAGATGTGACAGTGGTCATGTGATAAGGACCTGTGGATGGAAGTCAGATTGAAAGATCTGTTAAAAATCAGAATCCAGATTGTGTTTATCCATCCAGCAAGCTTCATTTTCACCCCAAGTTTCAGAGCAATCTAAGTGACGGTTTTAGAGACGAGGTCAAAAAAAAACCTTACCACACAAAAATTAAAAAATGGAAACAAGAGGCCTATAGATCTCATGCTCTACTGACCACCATCACCATAACATCATCTTCTGAAATGCAATCCCTCACAATCTTGAAAATTAATCAAGGTCATCCATATTATGCAATATCAAACCAATTTTGACATTGAAATAGATTTACATACATCTTATCAGTGGTTAAAGTTTTATGGAATTAACTCAAAACCTGTGAGGCGTAAGGCATTCACAAGATGGCCCCTATATTCCAGCTGGCCATTTGACCTTGACCTTCAATTCGGATTAAAAAAAAATTCCCTGTTCAAAATGTGCACTGCATCCATCTTACCCTGCATGGTCTCTTTCTTCACATTGAACGTAATAGCATTTCGAGTTATTGAAGGAAAACAATAACCTGGACAAGTGCCAAAATCCATAATCATTGGGTCATGTGACCTAAAAAGTAGATCGCCAGGTACAGTTTTATGTATAATGTAATTAAGTGCAATTTTGATCAAGAGGATCAATTCTCTCTGCCATTGACATCCAAGCTACACCCTGCCATTACAAAATCACCTGTTTCAATGTTACAAAACTGGTGACCTACAAAAATAGGTCAAGGTCACCGATATTATATAACACATATGTATGCATTGGACACGATCTATACACACATTAATTTGACACAGTGTCTAATTTAATCACTTTTTGAGCTATAAAATTTTACAACTTTCATCACAACTTGGCTCATAATTTCTGTCAAGCTACAGGTGGTGCCAGCAGTACCACAAGCAACTGAGACTTTGACCTCGTCCACAACCCGACTAAATTTCATGTCACATCTATTTAACATAATGGATATTAGAGTGGTCACAAGATTTTCATATTTTGAACCATACATTATATGACACTATATAGGAAGCGCTACCAAAATCAAACTCGACCTAGATTTGTATACACTTGATTAGCCCTGAAAGTTATATGGGCCATCTTAAGAACATGCTCACAAGCAAAATTTTGTGACCAAGACTGGCAGAAAGAAGGACAGACAGGTAAGAATGATTACATAAGCTCTGCAGCTTATCGTCAGAAGAGATAAACAGTGAAATGTGAATTAGCTGACTGGCCAGTCAGCTCAGCTAAAATATTGCAGCACCACCTGGTGAACAAATTAAGGTTTAGGGTTCCCCAGATGCAATTTCAAAGCAATTAGCAAAGTGTTTCTGAAAAATTTTGATGATTGTGGCAAAAAAGGAGCAAAAAAAAAAAATATTAAAATGAAAATTGATAATAAAAAAATCCAAACCCCATCTGACTGACAAGTCAGTTGAGCTAAAACATCACAAATCACTGAAGCATGAGGTATTGAACATCCTTCAAACCTGGTGGGCATACATGCAAGGTATGTCCCCATCATGCTTGAAGTGGAGCTGGAGTACAGTTTTGGAGAAAAATATATACACTGTACATATATGCATGACTCTTGGGGTGTTTTGTAACCATCATCTGATGCAGACTTACCAACAATTATGTATAATCTTGAAGCTTTGCAGAAAAAAAAAAAATATATAAACAAACAGAAATTGACAAGTCAGCATCTGACACACTTGGTGAAAAACTTGGCTGAATCTTGCAAGGCAGAGAAAACTTGAATATTTTTAAAAAGTGTACAATCTGATGAGGCTTACTGTATAGTTTGCAAACAAACAGGAACTTACAGACAATCATCTGTAATTTACATGTAGATCATGCTATAACCTGTACAGTGTGCAACAACAAGTAAGGCCACACATTGTTCTTAATCTGCCTAATTTCACATGCTATGTACAGCTTTTCAGCAATACTCAATGGATGTGCAGTGGTAATTCGGCATAGAAACTGTCATTTCTATTCACTGCTTGACTCATTCCATACCAGTCCCTGATTTTTCCGTATATTTACCTAGAATTAAGATGACAATTGCATATTTAAATTCTTCATGAAAACAGCTTTCTTTCAAGTACCAACATGCCTGTAGTCTTAAGTCAGTGGTTCTGGCACTGCCTGGCAAGTCATGCTGCAGCTGCCGCAAGGGCAGCTGCAGCATGACTTGCCAGGCAGTGCCAGAACCACTGACCAAGGCCTGTGACCATAGTATGGAATGAGTTAAAATTTTCAGGACCTTTTTATCCACCTTCCCTAACACATTTTAAAAATATTCATTGGAATTTGAATACGATGAAAATGTTGCACCACTCCTGAATAATAATGGCTGATTACTTTTGATGGTGAGGGTGAGGTTGACTCCACCCTTCCCATTGTCCTCTTTCATGATGGAGTAGCGCTTCTCCTTGTTATATCCTTCACGAATCAGTGTGTCTGTACCAAAATTGTGTGTCAGGTTGCCGTGTTTACTCTCCCACATTACCATGTCATGCTTATTTCCCACAGGTAAGGAACATATCAGAGTCACCACAGTGCCGACTCGGACTTCCTCCGATGGGGACACTGTAAAAACCACTTGCCCATAGACCATGGTACCTGCAAAATTCCAATACAAAAAAAAAATCAATTTGAAATGTGGTGTTGTTAAATGTATGTAAAACACATGCATAACATACTCTATACTCTCAGTAAAACCCATATTGACAGATCACCCCAAGTCTTCATCTAACTGTTGTCAAAACCACATAACCAAGAGGATCATGATGATCCTGTGCTGTGCTGATTGGAATCTGTTGCTTTCACAAGTGTTCACTTAACTGCTCTATACATGCACTAAAAAGTCCTTACCAATAAATAGCCAATAGTTTAGTACCACCGATATATAGGCTAACACCAAAGTTTGACCTTTCAAGGTCATTTGAAGTCAATATTAACAATGTCAAAAGAAAACAAATACGATTTCACTGTGTTTTTATTTTCACGGTTTTGTGCCATCTGCAAAATAAGCAAAAATAAGAGTTGAGCGAAATTACAGTAATTAACAGCACATGTAGCTTAAAGTCACCATCAAAAATAAACAGGAAAGTACATGGGGCTTCTTTAGCAGACTAGTCTGAAATATAATTAGAATTCCAGATTCGTATTCCCCGTAAAAAGACCTTTCATTCAAGAACCATCATGCCTATAGTTCCAGAGAGAATATCCCTTGTCAGTAGCTTTTCTCGGCGCAAATTGGGAATGCTGCACCCAATGCATCCTGAGAAAAGCTGTTGACTCAGTCCAAAATTTGGCACTGAAAGAGTTAAGGTGGAAGATCTGAAGTTGGCACCTTTAGATAACCTCTAATCACTTTTTCATATTTTTGGATAGTCTGATACTTAAACTAAACTCCCTACCCGCACTTGCCGCCAATGCTGCGACAACCAAATGTAGCTAAGTTACAAACTTTATCATGCCATTAATTCCTCCACAGTTATTATCCCAATGATCCTGAGATGCACATGTAATGACAAGTCGATGCAAGTGCATTCATAGACACACTTGGTAACTAATCCTCCAGATGACCGCAACCACTGAACCAGTGTCAAGACACTCTGTCACTGAGTAGTACTAGGCTAGAATTAACTTAAAGTAGGCCCACCCATGCTACCGCATCCAATTCCTCCAGCTCTACACCCAAATTGTACTCTGCTAAGTACTGTCACAATATTATTGTTGTATAGGCCTTGCACTTAAGAGACCTCTGTCCCTTAAAAATAGTCAAAACTGAACATGAGCTATTTCGAAAATCATCTGGCACACGACGCATTTGCCTGCGTGCCATCATCATTCACTTTCAACCGTGATATATTGATTTGTCACATGACCTCATGCAGTCAATCACATTTGTCGGACATCATTCATCTGGGGAATGCCATATGAGGTTCCCCCCCCCCCCCAGTTCCAAAACTTTAGCTTCCAAAAACTATATCTGCAGGATAGCCAAATGTAGGCCTAAGACACAATAATGATATACTTTGGTCTGTTTTTCATGATCTATATTTTACGCCTGGGCCTATTTGGAAATGGAAGGTTGTAACTTACATCGGTACAAGCTTCAAACCTACGGCCCCCCAAAATAGGGCCCCGCTCATCTTCAAAACAGTAAATTCCACAGGAGGGAGTACACAAGCAAACGGGAAGGGCATAAACAAAAGCAATGGCACATAACAGGTGAAAATGGGCCAGTTAAACCCTTTTTTGGCGTCAAATTTGGGTATTTTCAACTTGAAACCATATTACAATAGGAATAAAGTATGCCGTGGCATCGACTGCTGCAAATATATCACTCAGGAGGCGGTGAGACTCCGCCAGATCTCACCGCCTCCTTCGTGATATGTTGGCAACAATCAATGCCACGCCATACCAGATGATCAGTACACAGCTTGGGGGTAGGCCCTTTCAAGAACAGGGATAACTTTCCTATTGATTGTGAACTACTGGTAGTTACTGACAGCTTCGGTGGTGTTGGAACCTATAGTCTCCTCCTGAGATCCTGTACAACCCACTGGCAGGTTGAGTATTTACATTTGACTCTGGGGCATCAGACTAAATGTGTACATGGGCTGTTTTGTCTGCTTGACCCATGACTCCAGATCTCTTCCTCAAGTGAAGATGGTGAAGTTTAGTCCTGAGAAGCCATATAGCCCATAGACGTGACGATCTATCATCATTGGCAATAACTTTCATCGAAAAATGTTTTCACTTCATGGTATTCTTAGTTTTCACAATGCACATGGATTTTATTGAGCATCATCACATGACGCAAACAACAAAACAAAGATCAACATGAAAATATTTCCATGATGGGGTGAGAATCTATTGACGTGTTGTGCCTATTACCATAGAGAGCTACGTACCACATTTGTGGTAGCTGTATGGTATTGCACCTTACAAGTGCGTGTGGAACGGCTTTTCATTCCACACGGTGTTTAACGTCACGTCTATGGAAGTTGTACTGTTCAATAATTCACAAAACCCTGAGTTTTGTGTACAAAACCCACGGTTTTGTAATACAAAACTCTGGGTTTTGTACCAAAACCTTGGGTTTTGTAAGCAAAACCCAGGGTTTTGTACATAAAACCGTGAGTTTTGTAAGAATACCCTGAGTTTTGCAAGCAAATCCCAGGGTTTTGTCACAAAACCCTGGGTTTTGTACACTACCCAGGATAACAGAGCAAATATCAGAATTTTAAATTTGTGTTGAATAATAGACACAAAACCCTGGGTTTTGTCACAAAACCCAGGGTTTTGTAGACCAAACCGTGGGTTTTGCTTGGAAAGCCCAAGGTTTTGTATCAAAACCCATGGATTTGCTCACAAAACTCTGGGTTTTGTAACAAAACCCAGGGTTTTGCTTTGTTATCCAATCTTTTCACAAAACTCACGGTTTTGTTTCAAAACCGTGAGTTTTGTCCTGATAACCCTGGGTTTTGCAGTTGTTTTGTTCAATTATTTGCAAAACCCACGGTTTTCTGACGTCAGAAATCCCACGGTTTTGAATAATTCGCAAAACCCTGGGATTCGTGACGTCACAAAACCCACGGTTTTGTGTTTTACCGCCAAATTGGTCATATGGATATGCCAACCACTCACAACACGGCTTGTTTTCTGAACTTGCTATAAACCTATATCATGCTAAGATGGCGGATCTCGGAAAATTTCCATCGATTGGCGACTTAAAATCTCGTGTATTTTATCACTGTGTGCACTTCATGAGCTCATATTTTAGGTACTACAAGAGAAAACATGTAAGATGTATAACGTGTATGTGATTTTAAGAAATTTAATAGATTAAGACTGATTTTCAGTTTCTGGGACCGTG
Source organism: Hermodice carunculata (assembly GCA_964020975.1). Taxonomy (NCBI): domain Eukaryota; kingdom Metazoa; phylum Annelida; class Polychaeta; order Eunicida; family Amphinomidae; genus Hermodice; species Hermodice carunculata. The sequence goes on along the minus strand of CAXHWN010000809.1, from coordinate 295,673 downwards.
CGACCGGCCCGGGAGAACGGGCTGAAGTTTTCGCAGCATAAGGCCTCTGATCTGCCGCGTCGTTGAAATCCACAGTACGTTGTGCCGCTGCCTGCAGTAACTATGTGACCGTTGATTACAAAACAACTGCCACATCACATCGTGGTGATAATTATCTCAACACGACTAATTCTTAAATTGTTACATGGTTAACTCCACCTTCATTCCCACCATTCAGAATTTTGCATCTATTTCTGTGTCAGCTGTGGTGAAAGATACTAAAGCTCTTCCCCGGGAGCTCTGCAACTGGAAAGGTGAAAACCCTGCCTGTAACGGCATGTCCCTGTGCCAGCCACTACCCCCATACAAACTACCTATTCCCACTACCAAGTTGTGTGCAAGTTTTTTGTTGACAGGCACTGGAAATAACGCCAAGACAGCCTGGCACCTTTTCATAAACTGTCGAATGGTTCAGTGTACACACGCACGTCCACCAATTGATAAACAAACACAACAAACGAAAAGGTAGTTAGACATTTTCTGGCGTCACAGTATTGTTCTTTTACCAGAATCAACAACTTCAACATTGAGAAATATCCAAGTCCAAAATTTCTTCTCGATTAAATTAATTGATTAAAAAATTTAAATGGACTCGATGGATATCGATCCAGCCACCTCTTGACTGGTAGTCTAACACGCTAAGCATGTGGCCACGTTAGCTACTATGGTACTCGGTAAGATTTTCATATTCTATGCTGGTCGGACCACGCGGCTTTGTTTACTCTCTCACATCTAGGTCACGCCAGTCGAAGCCCAGATGACCGCAACCAATAACTGTTGAACATTTCAGACAATAATGGTTGAAGAATGGGACCGAAAACGCTATTTCGACAAAAATTTCCAGGGCTCTATCATATATCGTGCGATAAGTTAATTATTTGCAACGGATCGAATGTTTTACGCAAATTAAAGAGCTCGAGGCTGTGCATTCAATAGTCCATGCGGCTCTTCGCGCCGGCGTGTGGATTATTTTGAACACTGGATGCACAACCTCTCGTCCTTTAACTAATAGGCCTACATAACTTATATTCTCATCGTGTCGCAAAGAGATAGACTTTGCGCGTGGTAACCAATAATGATGTTATTGATCACAATAACTGAGCCACTTGTAGTTTGACGCTATTTTTAAGTTGAGTAGCCTAGCAAGGCCTACCAAGTAACAGCTGTCATGATTGGTTGGTTACAAAACCCTGGGTATTGCACCTTTTCAAAACCCTGGGATTCGTGATGTCACAAAACCGTGGGTTTTGCAGTCTCACAAAACCCACGGTTTTGTTCTGTTATTTCAAAGTGTTACAAAACCCACGGTTTTCTGGCTAAACCGAGGGTTTTAGGAACAAAACTGTGGATTTTGTTCAAAAAATAACAAAACCGAGGGTTTTGTGATCAAAACTCAGAGTTTTGCTCTTAAACTGTGGGTTTTGTGCTCAAAACCCAAAGTTTTGCTACAAAACCCACGGTTTCGTACCTAAACCCTGGGTTTTGTTCATGAAACCCACGGTTTTGTACACAAAACCCAGAGTTTTGTAGCAAAACCCTGGGTTTTGTCCAAAATGATATCAAAATTCAATAACTGAGCAAAACCCATGGTTTTGTAACAAAACCCTGGGTTTTGCTAACGAAACCCAGGGTTTTGTGATAAAACCTATGGTTTTGTTAGCAAAACTCAGGGTTTTGCTACAAAACCCAGGGTTTTGAAAAGCAAAACCCACGGATTTGTGAACAAAACTCAGGGTTTTGTGAATTATTGAACAGTACAACTTCCATACACGTCCACACCCACTCTGGACAAATTATACAATCAATTAAATCTTTTCAGGCACACGTAGGCCCTCCCACATCCTTGAGCTGCACCCCTACTACTACTAGCACCTGCCGTGAATGTCCACAATTCTGACGTATGCACAACAGGCACGGGCAGTCTGCCACCAGCACGAGGGGATTTCCCATTCAAGTAGCAAACCATCTGTGCGAGTTCCATTGATCACTGAACTTGTGGAACTATCGTTTGAATGATAAGAATATATGGTCTGATATACTGCCTTTTTATTGTCTAAACGAATGCCAATATATGATATTACGACTGTGAGCAGATGATTTTAATTATATTGACGAAAATCAACAAATGAAAGTGTTTCACATGACCATGCGCAGTGGTTGTCACTCATCAGTTGTGACAGCACGCGTTTTGTTGGTTATTATAACAAGTTATTCTTGGATTGGTGTTCATTGAACAACAACTAAAATAGTTTTCATTCCCCGTGCTTGATCTTGAAACAATAAAGGTTGCAGCCTACTTCATTGTTAAAACCAATGTCTCCCCTTTGATCACACAACTCAAAATAGTTCAAACGTCACATCCAGAGATCCGTTGTCCATCAAAATACCGATTACTGAGCCTGGTGAATGACCTACTTTCAGGCGCCAATTACGATAAGACCGTTCAAACTACAGCGTCAAGCACCTTATCAGCCCTTATCGTAATTTGTTTGAACGGATAATACTATGTACACACTTACCGGCAAGGTAAAACATAAGCAGCCCTATGTACATATACTTTGATGACCATTCCATTGTCGCCGTGAGTCTGAAGAAGATTATCACCTGAACGCTTCAGGTGAAAACGTACTTGTTCCTATTAGTCACTCTTCACATTGAGGAGGCCAGAAAGTTCTTTCCGACACCGCCAGAGGGTTCTGTCACAATAGAACAAAGACTGCAATTTTATAGGTGTCCCAGCAGACCCAAAAGTCAATTTAGGATTTGATAGAATGCAAAATTTATGTCATCGAATTGATATATATTCCGCTGATCAACACTTCACCGAATGGCACCGTCGATCATCGAATGCAATCAAGACTAATACTAGAAATTTGATTTGCTTGTCAGCAAATATTATTAGTCATCATTGATGGGCGTGTCAAGTTCTGTTTATTATTCCAAACCCCTACTGGGGAGTATGAATATACACATGTATTACAAAGATTGGCTTGCACACAACTCAGGGTAAAATTTACTTATATTGTGTAAATACTACTTTTAAAATTTTACTAAACAAGTCAAGACATTTTTATCATTTGATCCAATTAAGTAACAATTAACTTATGAGGATCCTCTGATCCCTGTTTAAAAAAAATCACTCGAATGATAGTTTCTATGATTTTTTTGAAAAAAAAAATTAATTAAAAAATATAAGAAGGTGGGTAAGGGGGGGGTCAGTACGCTGGTACAGGTAATTATTTTTCTAGAGTACGCAGTACGGAAAATAGAAAAAAATCAAAATTTTGGATAGTACGAAGTACGTGAAATAAGTGGGCTTCCAGTACACCAGTACGGTAAATAAAAAGCCCCAGTAGGCCAGTACGGGAAACCCCTTACCCACCCTCATATAATGATATTCATCTCCAATCCGGTTACAATTATATATAATTTGCAAAACCTTTGCTTTCTTGGAATGTTCCTGTGTCTACCCTCTTCAATGAGTATTGTATTGTATTGTAAACATATTTATTTCTCAAACTGGATAGCCCAGTAGCCACGAGGTGGCTAATCGAGGGGGTCTCCAGACATACAAAGGCCATGTACAAAACGCACAGGACGATACACATAGTTTGTTTGCAAGCTGAATTCACTAAGTAGGTACCAATAGTTTAGAAAATAAGGTAATAAGTAGGCCTACTATTTAACAAATCGTCTGCTCTGAGTAATGTACAATTGGACTGCAGCAAAAATAATGGTATTTAGATCGTCTGAAAGATCCACACTGCCGTATAATTAGTCTATTACTATCTAGGTTAAGTAATAAGTTCGGATGAGCACCAGGTGCCAGTACGTTTGTAACAGACCTCAGCAGTTGTAGCCTGGGCAGAGTATGAAGAGGGCAGAACAATAGAAAGTGACTTGTATCCTCTTTTAAAAAATTGCAAGAGCAGGCTGCGGTAGGTACGATATTCATGTCAAACAAGTGAGAATTTAGTTGAGAACGCCCAAGACGAAGCTGCGTTTGGATAATATTTGCGTAGCGATCTCCAAACATGAAATATTTAGGTATCTCGTGGCAGAAATACATGTGTTTACTCAATTTAGCTTTGAAAACTGCAAGAGAGGGGGACAATTTGACTTCGACCGGCAAGTCATTTCACAGGCTAATAGAAGAGGTCAAAAACGAATTAGAGTAACGGCTGGTCCTACACTTAATTAATTTAAGCTGATGAGAATTCCGAAGCAGACGGTTAGCTTGGGTTAGGGCGTAGTCTGGAATTAAGTCATAAAGGTAGGTCGGGATAAGTTTATTCAGTATCTTGTAGGAAAGAGTTACCGGTAGTTTGCTAAATTTCCTGCGAGTGTGTAGCGGGTCCCAACCCATTTCAGCAAGTAGCCTATCGTTGGAGGTGAATTTCATTGCACCAGTACAAATTCTGGCTGCCTCATATTGTGAGCCTTCTATAAGATCGGAAAGGTTTTGGCTGCAATTGTCAAAGAGAACAGACCCATATTCCAAAATTGGGCGGACCATGGATAGGTATAACTTTTCAAAGGTTTTCTAGATAGTTTAAATTTAAGGCTTTTTAAGAGGGACAGACGTTTACTCGCTTTCGTGACTACGTTACTTATGTGGGGGTGCCAGTTTAGGTCATGGGAAAGAGTTATGCCTAAGTGGGTGTGGCTTGTGCCTTCGGGAATTGCTGAGTCACCAAGGTAGAGAGTAGGATGGTTTTCTTTATCTCTTTTGCAAGAGAACAAAACCGACAGAGATTTGGTAGCGCTGAAAGTCATGCGCCACAACCGACCCCAAGTGGCTAAATGCCTGAGATCGGTGTTTATACGATTTGCAGATGCTTCACGATCGTAGATTATTTCTAAGATTCTGGTGTCATCAGCAAAGAGCCTGATATCACAAGAATTATTGTCAACAATGTCGTTTATATAGATAAAAATAGAGGAGCGGACCGAGGATAGACCCTTGCAGCACGCGGGCCTCTATAGGAAGCCATAAGGAGCTTTGGCTGTGTATGGTAACCCTTTGTTGGCGATTGTGAAGATAGCTTTCAAACCATCTAATTACAGGTGTAGTGATGCCAAGTTGACGCATTTTAAAGATAAGACCAAGGTGCCATACACGGTCAAATGCTTTACAAATATCCAAAAAGACCATCCTGGCTTCCTGGTTAAGTTCCACACCATTATAGATTTTGTGTAGAATGCTAATCAGTTGGTTAATTGTGGAGTCATTGGAAACGAAGCCGGAATTGCGCCTGGTCAAAAGGTTATTCGCCATTAAGAATTCGTAGAGTTTGTTGTATAGTCTTTCAAAGACCTTGGAAACGTTGCAAAGTAGGGATATTGGACGATAATTTAATTTTAGTTACATATCTGATTTCTTGTGAACAGGACATAAGTTTGATTTTTTCCACATCATAGGAAATTCACCCATAAACAATGAACTGTTAAATAGTTTCGTCAATGACTTACAAATGCTAGAACCAGTTTGTTTGAGTAAGAAATTGCTCAGGCCATCGACACCTGTTGCAGAGCTGGTTCTAAGTGAGCTTAAAATTTTGTAGACATCATTTTCATTTACTTCAAAAGATTAAAGTCTGGCATCGGTCCGGTATTCGAAATCAGTTAAGGGGAGAGGGTCATCTTCATGAGGAGTTCTGCACTGACTGGCAAAAAATTCGTTGAAAACTTCAGCCTTCTCTGTATTGCTGGAAATGATATGGTCATTTTCAATGAGAGGAGGAATATTTGGGTGCAATTTGCACCCAAGAACAGACTTTGACAGGTTCCACCACTTCTTTACATTTATTTCCTTACTGTCAAGTTCCGCCAGAAGTTTGGAGAAATAGTCTCGGATTGCCTTCTTGTTAGCACAAACTGAGGTGTTACGGTACCTCTTGTAAAGCTTGTAAAGTCTATCTGTGGCTGCAGATGGGTTACCATTGTCTTTTTTTTGATGATCTTTTATATCTTTTCCAGGCGCGATTACGTTTCCGCATTAACAGTTTAATATTACTATTGACCCAAGGTTTATCTTTTGGTGTAATAAGTAGGCCTACTTCTTTACAGGGGATAAATTCTTTGACAGTATCAAGAAAAAGTTGTGTCCAAGATTCAACGTAGTCATCTAATGAAGTGAACATATCAAAACCAACGTCCCAAGGAGCATTAGACAAGGCCTTATTAAGTCCATCAAAATTCCCTCGCTTATAGTCCCAAGTAGTTCTTTTAAAAGCTTTGTCATTGGGAAACGAAATTGAGACAGTGCAAAAAATAACGGAGTGATCACAATTAGCTAGAGGTGGTAGCACTCCACTATTGACAATAAATCCGGGTGAATCGGTTATAATTAGGTCCAGCAAACTGCTTGAAAAATCAGTCGAGCGGGTGGGTTATTACGTGCAACTATGTCGACTAGCCTCAAACCCAACTCGCTGTCAGTGTCCCATTGGGAGCACCGATCATTAAAGTCACCAGTAACTATCAAAACTCTAGGATTACTTTCCATGGCCATAGTTATAGAGTCAGACAGATCATGCAGGGATGAGTCTCTTTCATTCGCTAATTGGCCAGGTGGGCGGTAGTATGTCCCGATTAGAGCAAGGCCACGATCAGTAGAAACTTCGGCCCATATGCATTCGCATCGCTGGGACTCAAGGTCGGGGCGGCGAGCGATAGGCAAGTGATCCTTTGCATAGACGGCAACACCTCCACCGGGCCCGATGCGGTCCCGTCGTAGTGGGGGTTGAAAGCCTTGTAGGGTTAAAAGTTGGTCAGGGTAGCTCGAATCGAGCGACGTTTCGGATATAGTGATAATATCCATGGTTTCAGTCTGCGAAAGGTAGTAAAGTTCATCTAATTTTCCATCAGTTTTGAAGCTACGGATATTTATGTGACACGTCTGAGGCCTAAGTTTTTTTATATTCTGCGGTCAGGGATTTACATGAATGTCCTTCGCTGATAAGAAGAAATAATAAAGAAACATGAAAGCATGTCGTGCGCACAGAAAAAAACGTGTATAGCAGTAACAGCTAACCTAAAGTGAGGAATGACAGAGATGCACCAATATGATCAACAGTGCAATGATCGATCGAGATTTTGAACAATAATTTTGACAGATTAAAAAGCCCGATTGTCGCGCTATATTGTTCAAGGCAACAACCCATGGTTATGTTAGTAAAAGAAGCTATACCTGCGACTACTGAGGTCTGTTGTATGCACTTGACTACCGGTAGATCACCAATAAAATTCATTCTGTATGGAATTGTAAAGATTTTGAGATCGCTTACAAGAAGCATTGCAAATAAACTCATGTAAAAGACACAAAATATGTGTAACTTGGCAAACAGGAGAACAAAAATAAAAAACACATACATAACAAAAATGAAAAACACATACATAACAAAGCTTAAGTGAGACAAAATAGGTAACAAGGTACGGACTCTTTATGAAAGTTGATTGTTAAGTGCTCCGTATGAATAAGTCTACGATTATCACAAATTAACTACAGACATTTGGTGCTTAAACAACAATGCATTTTGCTTCATAACAGTCTAACATCCTAGAGGTATGCAATAATGACTCGATAATAGCAGTAAGTCCATAGCAAAGTGGCTGTCTCAAATGTTATACCGGGGTATGTGGGGACACTTTGCATGGACCTAGGCTATAGCAAATGCTTGGAGAGTACCAAGCGGTAATAAAAGACGTGGTGTAATTTATAATATGGCTGTAACATGATACTGATAGCATGTATATAAGTGGTACAAGTAACCAAGTTATGCTGACGGTAGTAAGCACGTAAAGAATAATATTACACAATTACAACAGAATAACTGCCATGTACGATCATAAATTTAGGAACATAGTACATGTCACACTGTCAGTCAATTTCCTTGATATTTTTCCAGGTCTTCCTTTGAATGAATTTGAACCACGCGCCATAGCGCAATGTCCCGTTGATTGTCACCGGCTCCGCGGCCCCATGGATTTAGCTCTCGCACAGACAACGTACCGTCCATCCCAAGACCAACACGAATGTATTAGTTTCTGGCGTTTAAGTCCTCTCGCAATGAACATGATGTGGGCTCGTTTCCTTGTCAAATCCTCTGATATGAGCACATCTTTGTTTTTCCTCCTGGCTTGGTATACTCGGTTTCTGGCGCGATACGATACAAATTTGGCAATGATGGCTCGGGGTTTACCGTCGCGCGGTTTGCCAACCCTATGGGTTCGGCCAAGCTCATGCCTCTCCATGTGAACACCTAGACTTCTCATATGGTTAAAGACTATTTCATCCGTATCCTCTCCATCAGTCTCTGCGTCTTTAGACCATATTCTGACAGAGTTTCTCCGCCCATATTGTAATTCATCAAGGTCGCTTTCAAGTTGAACAATGCGTTTCTGGCTTTGAGACAGTTTTTCATGTACTTCATCAGCGATGTCTAATCTCGAAACAAGATCCTTCAAACTGATTTCAAGGGACGATACTTTATTCTCAAGCACATCAATGCGTTTGGATTGCTCGTTTAACTTCTGGTCGATAACATCACCAACCACTCTTTTAAGAAATGCTTCAAAGGGTGGACTTGTTAACTTTAAGAAGACATCGTCCTCAGGAGCTCCCCCAGTGTCGGTCACGCTGACTTGACGCTCTTTCTGACCAGCATTGTCACTAACTGCCTGATCCAGGTAGATTTTGGAACTAGGAGGGGAATAACCAGTAGGAGACTGTTCAACCCAAGGTCTTTTACTATGAGGTGCATTACCCCTGGGTGTAGCTGTACTATTTTGGGGTGTTTCTGTCACTTGATTTATACGACCTGCATTGGCAGCACTAGGTTCACCTTCAGTGTTCATGGGCTTAATTGGGTCAGACATCGTGCACTCGTTATGGCGGGTTTTTCAAAGTGTTACAGGCAATGAGAAGATCAAAAACAACTCTACAGTATAGAAGGTGACTGGAAGTTCTAAACACACGCAGATATGAAGCAAAACTCCAAGGCAATAGGCCTATAGTAAGATACTTTTCGAAAATATGCTCTTTGTCTAATACCCCATGAATACTGCATTTAGAACTTTCATTTACAACGGCTCTCCAGTTCTGTCTTCATATGTCATTTAAACGATATTCGAAAAAAAAATATGTTTCAAATAGCATATAGATGGAAAGTGCTTATTCATCCAAATATTGGACAAACCCTACATTATTAAGAGTATTATGTATCTAATTCAACCATTTAAGTTCTGTTGAATTTCAAAGAAGTATACATTATTCTATTTCTCTGCAAAAATGAGTTTGGCCAAAAAACTTATCATTCCCTTATTAATCTCCTTTGCTATAGGAAACTTGCTTAGTTCCCGTATACCATACAATTATTTGCACTTCCTTTTAGAGCCAAAATAATCTTCAAGAATTTCAAACACAAAGTTTTGGGTGTCTCAAAATTTTCAAAGCCATATGTCACATCCATACATTAAAATTGATTAAATTACAGTTCGACCAAATGGATGAATTATGATATCAACAGACACTGACAACCTTCTAGTTTTGGAAAGTAGAGAAAACATTGCTTTAGTTGCTTGCTCAGTTAGGTACTCAATAGCAGGTCTCAATGATCCTGTGCCACTAAATTTAACACCAAGGTAAATAAAATCATGAACAACCTGCAGAGTGTTTCCCCGGAGTGTTTCCTGCATATATAAATTGTGGACGTTTTCTAGTACGGCCTTTGGAGAATATTACCACCTCTGTTTTCGTAATCTTAACTTTAATTTTCCATTTTATACAATAATCATAAAGTGCATTTAGGGCTTTCTGCAACTGATCTGGAGATTCACCAAAAAATAAGGGTACGTGTCATCTACATAGAGTAATAGAAATAAATCAATCCAAACATTGTCAGAAGTAAATTCTGTGGGGCAGTACATTTTGAAATGTTGAAAGTGCATCATCATAATGAGCTGTCATATGGATTATGACATCATTCAGGTAAATTGCAAACAACAGAGGTGACAAAGTATCACCTTGCCGCACTCCTCTTTCAGTACAGTATCTCGTAAATTCTCCCCTTATTTCTTAAACAAGATTTACAGTTTGAACACAGATTTTGATATCACATAAAATCCTACCATTTATATCATTATTTACCAGTTTATTCCATAATGCTGACCTGTTTACACTATCAAAAGCTTTCTCATAATCAATAAATGCACAATTTAATTTTTACCATTAGACTTAAAACTTTATCATTCGTAATGTGAAACTGTTATCAAGGGTGTTAAATCCCGGTCTAAAAGCGGCTTGTTCAAGGCCCATATAGCCGTTTTTATCAAGATAAGAGTACAGTATTGTGTTCATTAATGCAGTAAACAACTTATAAGCGATATACCTCTGAAATCATTGGGATCATCCTTCGCACCTTTGTTTTTATATATTGGTTGAATAAGACTCACGGTCCAGTCAACAGGGATAATACGAGTAATAAAAATTAAGTTGAACAGTTTCTGATCTACCCAAAACTAATTTTCAGGCAGACGCTTTGATGTATTCATTTAATATAGAATCTAAACCACATGCTCTATTGTTTTCCAGCTTTGCTTTTATTTGAAGAATCTCATCATTGTGAAATTCCTTTTCAAAATGAGGCAACTTGGATTCACGGATCCCATTGTAGAACTTATAGTTACCTTTCGAATCGCTTCCAGCGCGTTTCTATAAGTGGTCAAACTTCCTAGTTAACAGTTGAGACCGGCGTGTCTCAAGGTTATATCCTATGTCCCCTCCTTTTTTTTAAATATATATAAACGACATAACTGATTATATAACATGTGACTTTTAATTATTTGCGGACGAGATCAGTGTACTGGTGATTATCTGTAACCCTATTACGTCTGCTGAAAGAATATATACCGACCTTGGAAGAATTAATGTTTGGGGCCGGTTTGGGGTAGGTTATGGCGTGTCACATTTAATGCCATCAAATCAGTTGCAGTCCTGTTTTCCACTAAGATTAATAAACAAGACCATCCTTTGCTTTACCTTGGAGACACTGCTATACCTGACGTACATCAACATTCGCATTTTTAGGAATTACTTTAACTGCAAACTTGGCATTACCACATTACCCGCATCATTAACAAGGCCAATCAACGACTTGCTTTACTGCGCCGACTCAAATACAAGCTCTCTCGCAAAACCCTGTTAAGGCTATATTCAACCATGGTACGGCCAATTGTCGAATACGGAAGTATTCTATTTGATAACTGTACTATCGGCCTTTCAAATTCTCTTGAAGCTGTACAACACGAAGCTGCAAGAATTTGTACTGGTACCTTACGTTATATACCCCGTTTTCTTTTCAGTGAGCTGGGTTGGCAAACTCTCTCTGCCCGGCAGAAAAACAAAAACAAAAACAAAAAACAAAAACAAAAAACAAAAAACAAAAAACAAAAAAAAAACAAAAATAAAAACAAAAACAAAAACAAAAACAAAAACAAAAATAAAACAAAAACAAACAAACAAACACAACAAAACAAAAACAAAAACAAAACACACACACAATATATATATATATATATATATATAAAATGTCACACAAATTTACAACTCCTTACCTGTGTGACCTCATACCTGAGAATCTCACGCGCATAGCTAATCTTATCTTGAGAAATCGTTCTAATATTATGACAGAATCGATTCAAAACAAAACGTTTCGGCTATTCTTTTCTCCCGTCAAGCATGCATTGAACTATGGAATAACCTACCCTTAGACATCAGACCGTCAGCATCCCTAAAAATATTTAAAACTAAATTAGAAAATATCCTTTTGGGTGTTGACATTCAACCTATTTTTCGTACGGAAAACGCTTTCTGAATATATGTCATACTCAGTTACGTCTTGGATTTTCAAGTGTCAACTCACATCTTCACAAATTTAATATTGTCCGGTCTCCCTCCTGCGCCTATACTGCCCCCCCCCCCCCGCCGCACGAAGATACTTATCCTTTTTTTTTTCTAGTTTGTTCCCGTTACTCAGTTTCCAGACTCAAATTATTGAACACTGTGTGCCATCTCTTGGCCCCAGGAGTAAATCCTCCCTTATTACCTATTTGGCAAGCGGCATTTTTATTACATGTTTCACCAAAGGTAGCAAAGATTCACCCAAGGACACAAATGAAGGTATATTTTATGCAATGCAGCTATTCATTACAGAGTCGGAAGGTTCGAATTTAAATCTAAATGCCTGCTCTTGGTGAATCGTTATGTTTAATAATAACTTACCTTGTCTAGAACCCTTCCTATGGTGATTCATAGTCGTATTGTCATTGTATGCACTTAACATTTTATTTCTCGATGTGTTTCCTAGCTCCCAATGGTAGCATTTTGTTAATATTTTCATTGTACTGTGTTGTGTGTCTTGTATATACTTTGTGTTTCTCTCCTTGTACTCTGCCACTCGATTAGACTTTCTTATACTATTGTGGGGATCCAGATAAAAAAAATGTTTAAATCAAATCAAGAGTGCATTAAAAGACTCCTGAGCTTCAAAATCATGCTGCGCTAACAAATTATCATCACAATTCAAATTTTTTAATGATTTAGCAAAACATCCATTTTAACTTCGCATCTTACCTTCTTGCTCTCATTGGTGTGCTTATCCAAATTTTCCAATACATTTTCGTAATTTCTAGATTTCATATTTCGTAATTCTTTGTTTAGTATCTTCAATTATGCGCTACGAAATTTTTTCACAGTAGCTTTAATCTCTTACTGGCTGCTTTATACAATTGTTTATTAAATATATTTGGAAGGCGGCGGTAAACTCTATTTTTAGCTCTGTGGAATTTTTTCTTTTCATCATGACATGTGATGTTAAACCAAGCCTTCCTTTCTGTTTTTGACCCATTGCTTTTTTTTTAGTCCATCCTTTAATATTATTCAAATTGCTGCCTCATAGTGCAATAGGCACAACTTCTCCACAGGGTTTTAACATCATTCTCAGACATGTTTTCCTCTGCAAACTATTTATCCAATTTCACTACGAATGCATCAATTCTACATTCATCCTCTCCTGCGATGCAGACTCTAATATTCTTGTTTATGTAACAGTATGTTACATTAGTTGTGTTGTATTAGGCCGCTTCGCTTGGCAACATTCATCCAAGTTTTGTATGAAAATACATTGCATCTCAAGAAAACTTTTAAAGATTTCAGTATTTATATTCTATTCAGTATTTATTTAACTCCTGCAACAATAATGTTTACTGAAGTGTTCAAAACAGACACAAAGAATTGAGCTGTGTGACAAACCTATAATTGGAAGCTGAAATTGTTCCCCTATGATAGTTTTGAAGTTATACAAGATTCAAATTTTGCGTTTGTCTAATTTGCATAAATCAAGGTTGCACAACTCTAACTCATTGGATGCAAATTTCTCTTCCAAACCTATCAACTGAAGTTTGAATGGCTCCTCTATCTATAACAATTTTGATTTTGAAAATTCAAGATTTAAATTTTGTGATTTTGTCTAATTTGCATTAATTTGAATGCTACAACTTTTGTCGATATTTCATTGGGTTCAGCTGTGTAACCAAGGAGGCTAGATAGAAACCAAGTTATCAATTGAAGAAGAAATGACACCTCCATCTGCAGGAGTCGTGAAATTGCTGAAGATTTAAATTTTGCCATTGTTCAGCATAATCTAAATTTTGTATATAAGCCTAATTTGTATAAATTAAAATGCTACAACTTTGGTTTTTGGTTCATTGGATGTGGTCATGTCACAAACTTATAAACTGAAGTTTGAATGACACCACTTTCTATAATAGTTTTGAAGCCATTCAAGATTATCAGTTTGTGTATTTGCATAAATTAACTCTTTCAGTGCCAATCTCGTCTGAAGTCGATATACTAGCGTCAAACTAGTCTGAATTACCATTAGGATCTCAGATTCGTATTCCTCGTAAAAGAGACCTTTCATTCAAGTGCCAGTACGCCTATCGTTCCAGAGATAATACCCCAGGTCAACAGCTTTTCTCGGCACGTATTGGGCGCAAAAGATGTTGACTGAGTCCAAAATTTGGCACTTAAAGCGTTAAAAACCTAAAACTTTGATTCATGGTTCATTGGATGCGGTGATGTCATAAACCTGCAAAATAAAGTTGAAATAGCACCTCCATGTATAATAGTTTTGAAGTTATTCAAGATTTGAAATTTGCGTATTCACCTTATTTGCATCAATTATAACATTTTACAATTTTGTTCCATGGTTAATTGGATGCCACTATTTCACAAACCCATAAATTGAAGTTGGAATGGCAACCTATCTATAATAGTTTTGAAGCTATTCAAGATTTAAAATTTTCATATCACCTAATTTGCATAAATTAACTTTCTACAACTTTGGTACATGATGTCAACACACATGTTTGTCGTGATCATGTATCCATTTGACCTGCTGAGTTTTTTCAAAGTAGAATGTAGGTCTGATTATTGTTATTGACGTTGATCAACTGAGCAGGAACAAGCTGACAAAAAGTAAACACGTGGACCTATATGGTGAACATGCACATTCCTTTCAGGTCCTACACAAAACTGTGCGCGAAACAGTTATAAAGTCATTCTGAAACACATGTGTCCCTCGTTTCACTCGGGAAATTTGTATACAGAGTACCTTCAAAACTGACCACTATATCTTACATGTATTATATATGAAGAATCTGGGAATGATGACGGAACAGCGGAGTTTTGCTGCATCTGAAAATAATTTAACATTTGAACAATTATGTTGCAACATGTAAATCGGGAGGGATTTTTGTTTGTTTGTTTTTACTTTTTCCTAATTCTTCCCGTCCAATGAAAGAGAATAGAAACAAACTTGGCTTTGTGGCTAGCATGGACATAAGTCATTTTTCAAGCATGCCAAGATCACGTTTTCCACTTTGTTCCACATCTTTCGGGTACTCACCACGCAGTGATTTTCAAGGGAAGAATTATCTTCAGACACTTTCCAATGACATTACATAACGAATTTTATAGACGCAGGGAATTGTTTTCAGTTAGCAAAGATTTTCCTATATTGCACTAATGGGCACTATGTAGCGGTTTGAGTATGATCTTAATGAGATTTTGCATAGGCCAACGCAACATGGTTAATACTGTTTGTCCAACTTACAAAACAAGGGAAAAAAATTTAATGTCATAACATTTGCTAAAAAAAAACCTTCCCTCCGGCTGATAAATGATGCGTTCTTATGCTTGCAATGCATTTGTGTTGCCTATTGATTTCCTCATTCCCGAGAGGCCAAAAAAAAATATTGTAAAAAGTCCTGGATCACATTAATCGTCTTCTGTCAAATCTTGTTCCTCTCATATGAACATGCACCATGTTGTCAAACTACTTAAATAAAGTTTCACCCAGATTTACAGAATCAGAACCAGAATCAAACTATACATCCAGTGGTTATATATTCATTTCCAAGTCCACAAGCTCACAACATTCTGATTATCACTTTCTTTCAGAAATCAGAACACTTATCTTGAATGTTCTGATTTCGAGATCAACTTTTTTTTTCTTTCTTTTCTTTCCGCATTTTCAAGTTCCAAGTTCGCAACGTGCAGAAATTGTACCCTGATCACAAGGGTGTGCGTCCAATTTTTACAGTTTCTGTATTATCAATGGTTTTTGTTTCTGTAAGTTGGTTACAAAAAAGCTTAACAAAGTGCTGGTCCTCATAAAACATGTCAAAATCAGGATATGGTTCATAGATATTAATAACTATTTTGACAAATTTTTGTTTATGCTTAGTTATCACAGACATAAATGTTTACCTGTAAGTCCAATACCAAACATGTGACTTCTGCTGGTCTCAAAATCAGAATGTAATCCTCAATGCTCGGATTTCGAGATGAACATTTTAAAACGCATTTCTCCCGCCAAAAATCTTTGCCTGCGTCCTATTATCATAACCATAGCTTGTAAGACCGCTTCCAAACAGTTGACAAGCTGGTCTTGAAATCAGAGCACAGTCCTCTGTGTTCTGATTTTGAGACTTCTTCGACTTCTTTTTATTCCTTGTAGGTCCCATGGTATTTTTCCCGCCAGAAATATTTGAGTCTAATTTTTATTTCCATACATTTGGACTCCAAAGACATCTCCCAGATAGTTGACAAGCTGGCATTGAAATCAATTACTATCTGCCTTGCTCTGATTTTGAGATCAGCTTTACAAAAAAATTAAAAAAGTCCCAGAATACAAAAACAGGGAAACAGAAAAGAGAGAGAGCATGTTACATAAAAAAAAAGGAAAATCGGGTGTGACCATGCATACAAAATGGAAGGATTTATACTACTGAGCATGCGTATGACAAGCTATAACAAAAAGACTGGATGTCAAAATAAGATATTCAAGAAGAAAATCTGCTAGTTGTAGTTAGTTTAGTTTTAAATAATTAGGTTAAAATATTAATTTGGCGGAACACTTGCAACATTCAAATGCTTGACAATCTAAAAACAATTAGAGATGAAAGAGCTGGTCAATTTTTAATTCATAGGATTGTATTCAAATTTTGATATAAAGTTTAGATTTGTAAAAGATATTTGATAGTGTAGACTATTCTCTCTTGTTACAACAATTGATCTTATATGGCAAATGAGGAATTAGTTTAAAGTAAATTAAGAAAAACTTACCACGTAGAAAACAATTTGTCTCCAATAGTAATGGTAATTCAGCCTGTGCTAATATTAAATGTGTATGTAACAAGGCTCAATATTATATGCTAATGATGCAATTTTATTATTCAACAGCCTAAATTTAACTAATCTGATAAATGTTAATAAATAATTAAAAATAGCTTTCACAGTGTAAAGTGGAAAAAAATTCTTGAGTTTTGGATGCAACTAAAGGCAATCTTTATTACTGAGCATTTCAGTATGCCTGGAATCAATTGGGCAGATATAATGGTCAAGTCTGTTCTTACTTGCGAATTTTCTAACATGCTGCACAGGCATGACTTACATCAAGTGCTTTCTGAGCCACTTGGGAACATTCAATATATTGTATCTTGTTTTCGTGTTAAAAGACTGTGTAGAAAGTAAATTGAAACTTACAATTAAAACTTAATTCTCACCAATTCTCACCTGTGATCATGAGTGCATTACGATATGGTCAAATAATCAACTTCGCAAAAACAAAAGACATGAAAAAAGGTTATTTGGAACTATTGTAGGATCAACCTCCACAAAGTTAGTGATTTACTTTTGGCTGCGCCATGAGCTGCTTTTTTTGACGAAGACATTAGTAATATTTGTAAAAGCTTTATGTCATTTTGAAACAACGTAGCAGCAGATTGTATTCCTCATAAGGATGTAACCCCACTGCCCGGCGATAAACCGTTTGTGACAAACGTTCTCAGAACTTCACATGAGAACAAAAGACTTAGCTTACGAAAGGTTGCACACTGGAATGAATACTACCGGTTAAGGAATGATAGTGTTGCACAAACTAAACAAAATGTACATGTATTAGTAAATTGTATGATATTCTGAAAAACAAAAAAATAAAACTGAAACTAAGACACTGTAGTAATGTGTGTGGTTAAGGCAGTAGTAAGTCTCCATTTTATAATATTAATAATGGTGCTATCCCCACTGACAAACTTGATTTCTAAATGTCCATATTTACCGTGATTCTGAATTTCCATAAAAACTTCTGTAGCAACCAGCAGAGAGGTTTCCACGGCAAAGAATTTTTTAAATTTCCATAGCAACCGATTTCTAAATCAACTAATACATTTCCACAGTTTCTGTTATCCTGAATTTCCACGGCAACCAATTAATAACCATAACAACCAATAAGTTTATATAAAGCAACTGTAATTCTAAATTTCCAAAGCAACGATTGAATTCCCTTAGCAACCAAAGAACTTCCAGAGCAACCATTTTTTAAAAAATTGCATAGCAACTGAGTTGTTGCCATAACAGCGGATTTTCATTATTCTGAATTCCCATAGCGATTCGTAAATTTCTGTTCCATGATAACAAAATTTTAGAGTTTCCATCGCAACCATTTTCCATCATTTTCTACATTCTGAATTTTCATAGCAACTACTTAATTTTCATAGCAACTAATAAATTAACATGGAAACAACTGATACTATGAATTCCAATAGTGCCTAAAAATCCATAGCAATAAATTTCCTTAGCAAGCAAATAGCTTTCAAAGAAACCGATTTCTACAGCAACCGATTGATTTTCATCGCAACCGAGTTTCCAAATTTACATAACGACCGTTATTCCGAATTTTGTAGCAACTCAACAACTTCCTTAGCAACCAATATGCACACAGCAACCATTATTCTGAATTTCTATAGTAACTAATAAAGATCTTTGGCAACCATCCAGCCTCCATAGCGACTGCTTTTGAAATTTCTTTAGCAACAGAGTTGTTTTTATGGCAACAGATTTTCTTAACTGCCATACCAATTAAGTAATTTCCACATCAACCAATTAATTTCCATACTTACAGTGATTCTGAATTTCCATAGCAATTACTAAATTTCTATTGCAAAGGTTAGTCTGAATTTCTGTAGCAACTAATTAATTTCCACAGCAACCAATAAGTTTACATGGTGGCAATCGATATTCTGAATTTCCATAGCCACTAATAAATATCCATAGGAATCATTATTTTGAATTTCCATAGCAACCAAATAGCTTTCACAGCAACTGATTTCTAAAATTTCGTAAGCAGCTAAGTGGTTTCCATGGTAACGGGTTTTTCTAATTTAACAAAACAACCGTTATTCTGAATTTTCCTAGCAATTGATAAGGTCCCATAACAACCAAACCTTTCACATAGCAACCAGTATTCTGAATTTCCATGACAACCATCAGTCTGAATTTTCAAAGCAACTGTCTATTGCAAGCAAACAGCTTCCATAATTTCCATACCAAATTTCATAGCAACCAACTGGTATTCATAGTAACATATTAATCGAAATTTGCATAGTAATCAATCAATTGTCAGAGCAATCAATTTTCAAATTAATTTCTATATGAACCAATTAGTTTCCAGAGTATGCCATAGTATTCCATGGCAACCAACTTTCTTAATTCTCATAATTGCCAATTAATTTCAATGGCAGTCGTTTAAAAACAGCAACCAATGCCCATAGCGTCAATGCCAGTTACTACAGTAACCTATTTTCTAAATTTACATACCCCAACTGATCGACTTCCTTAGCAAGCAATTAGTTTCCATAGAAACCAATTTTCAAAATTTCAATAGAGACCATTAGTTTCCATAAAAAACGGCTGCTATGACTGTTTAGAAAACTGATTGCTATGGAGTTTTGTTGGTTTCTATGGAAACTAATTGTCATGGAAGCTTAATGGTTCCTTTTTTAATGTTTAAACATTGAATATGTTTGATATGATCATAACGCTTTAAACTATGTTGACACATAATTTAACATTTGTGAACAAAAATTGATTAAAAATGTGCATTTTAATGCCTTTTTTCCAGCGAGTCAGTACCCACTCAGGTAAACAGCTTTCAGCAGCACACTTTGGTTTGGTGCAGCATGCCCAGGAAAGCTATTGGCTCAATAACTTGGTACCGAAATAGTTCAACTTCTGGGATTTTTCACATTAGTTCACACAAAACTTTTGATGACAGCACCAAAAACACAACGGACATGTAGTCAACAGGTTTCCTCAGCACATCACGGGCCCTTAGCAAACAAGGGGAGATGATATATGTTGGCTGTCCAATAAAATGTCTTTTTCAAGGTTAAAATGTGCTAATGTTGATGCGAGTATCATCATGAGCAATGACTAACTGAACAGCTCTCTGTTGATTCTGACGATTCCCTCACCTTATTGCTACTTATGTTTGGGGAAAAAAGTGCATATGGATTATATATATGTATATACATATATATATATATATATATATATATATATATATATATATATATATATATATGTAGGCCTATGTATGTATGTATGTGTATAATATATACCCATACATATACATACATATATATATATATGTATAATATACATGTGTATCAACATTGAATATTGATTAGGAAAATATAAATTGTTAAAGGACTGATGAATTTACCACTATTGTACATGCTTCCATATTTTACGTTTCTGTATTAAATAGGACAGTAAAAACGTGATCATTGCCGCTGTAAATTACCTGAAAAGGAATAAAGTGAAATAAAATATAGGCACAGAAGAAAAGTACACAACACATTTACAAACCTGAGTGTGAAAAGGGAATTTAATATGTTACTAGAACTCATTTTAGCTTGTGTGTGTGTATGTATTATATTTTATTTTGCGAGAGAGAGAGAGAGAGAGAGAGAGAGAGAGAGAGAGAGAGAGAGAGAGAGAGAGAGAGAGAGAGAGAGAGAGAGAGAGAGAGAGAGAGAGAGAGAGTATTTTGGACATAAAACCATGAGATTAGTATATGCTTGCAAATCCCTAAGTTTTGAATATAAATCCCCATGCTTTTGTCAAAAATCTTGGGTTTTGTAAAATACCCAGGTTAACAAAACAAATATCATATTTTGTATGTTGTTCACTATTATGCACAAAACCTGGGTTTATCCATGGATTTCTACACAAACCTAAAAAAAACCCAGGGTTTTGAAATGAAACTTTGGGTTTGACCACAAAACCCTGGGTTTTGCAACAAACCTTTGGGTTTTGTACATGCCACGACTTCAAGCCAGTGTCCAGGATCTATACAGGGAATGAAATCCTCTCTCTGATTGACTGCTGCATAGATATTTATGGTGTTAAGAGATGCACTGAAGAAATTTGCAAAACCATGGGTTATGTGAATTATGAAACATTGCAAGCACAAAACCAAGAGATATTAATGCAAAACCCAAGGTTCCGTCAAAATAACAGAAGCATGATGAAATAGTTTAACAAAAGTATAGGTTTTGTTAATAACTGAACATTGCAAGCACAAAACCCAGAGTTTTGTTTTCAAATCCTTTGGCTTTTGCAAAGATTCTCTGGGTTTTGTAAAAATACAAAATAACTGAAGCCAGGTTTTAATGACAAAAGGCCATTGCATGAAACTTGGGTTTGTAACAAAATCTAGGGTTCCATGTACAAAACCCAGTTTCACAAGAAACCCATGGTCTTGTGCACGAAATCCTGCTATTTGTCATTTATTGGACAATGCAACTTTCACATATGTAAACTCAAGACAACCAAATGGTTGATCCTTTCTTGAAAGTGGCTCATACTTAGTTGATGAGCCAAGCACGGTTTCCTGAGTTTACACTTGATAAGCATCTTATTAATAATCCTGTTTGCTCCTCCAAGACGTTCAAAGCATGTGCTATTGGTCATTGGGTTGATGAATTCGCCCTTTGGGTCATGTGTTAGACTTTTTAGCTCTGCTAACTCGTCCATCACCTGAGCTTACAGGAGGAGTCTGCATATCCGGCATCCATTGTCCGTCCACAATTCACATTTTAGACTTCCCCATCACGGTCAGCCAGACCCACTTCAAACTTGGTGGAGATGTACCTTGGGTGGCTCTCTACAAAGTTTGCTCAAATGGTCACGCACAAGTGATTTTTTTTGGTAATTTTTTTCTTGATCTTTACTTATTTTGCAAAATCTGATAAAATCTCCAAAACTGCATGGCCATTGGCTTCAAATTTTCATAGGGAGATTTCTGGGGACCCATGGACCTCAATTGTTGAACAGGTGAGGCTACGATTTTTTTCCATTTTATAAATTTCTCGTCCGAATCCTGTAGCCAGACTTGCTTCAAACTTGGTAGAGATGTACCTTAGTTGGGTCTCTACCAATTTTACACAAATGCTCATGTTCCAACTGGTTTTTGATGTTTTACGAGTTTTTTTTTTTTTAACAGCAAAATCTTTAAAAAATCTTCTCTAAAACCACCTGGCCAATTGCTTTGAAATTGCAATTGGACCTACTATTTGATAGTAGGTCCATGGTGGCACATCAGGAGTCTTCTCTCTTTCACATATGCCTTGTCTTTCTATTAACAGCATGATGGGCTAAAGGACCAAAACAGCCATAACTAAGATAAAGAAGAGATGAACACAATGTTTGCATGGCGTGGGAGCCGTTTATTGGACATTGACATTTGGCTGGGACTGTGTTTCAATATTCTTGCCCGGTTGACACCTACAAGATGGCCCTATTGTCATATATAATAGGCAACCAGACAATTAACGACACTAACATTATTTGTTCATTAAAATATTACCAATGTACATGTATACATGATCATTATCCAACAGACATCTGGCATTATACGTCTAGTCAACAGAATAGTACATGCAGAATTATACAGGCCTTTATATATATATGTATATGTATATGTAAAAGCACCAGCTTTCAGGATGGTGGCCATAGAATCCTTGGCAAATACAAACATGTACATATTTCTTCAAACCTATCAGTGACACACATGTAAAAGGTGAGTTGCAGCAGCTGGCAGGCAAGGTTCAATGCTTCATTTGTCTTGCAGCTTAGCTGACCTCCTAATTCAGATTTCCTGAATACGATCATAGTGACCTTTACCTTAAATACAATGTGCACTCTTGAAGGCACTCATACTTGTTCCTTAATGCGGTTACAGTCATGCATGATCACCACCTGTACAAAACGACTGCTGTGTCCAAAGGTGGTTACCTATCAAGAGCTGACATCATTTTCTTTGACATGCAGTTGAATGTGGTTAGCATCAAAAGGCACCACAGAGTCGATACAGTGGTAGGTACATATAGTATACATGGTATGTGGCCACTGGTGGGACAGACCACATGCTCTTTTGCAGACGCACTGCACAGAAGTCAATTTCTTTATAAATCTACCTGTGGTGAAAAGTCATCTGTTGTATGGTCATTTTCTTGGCAGAAGGAGAGACAGAGCTCCTTAAGACAGGTACCACTGTATACGAAGGACCCTATTTGGCCTCCATTTTGTATTTTGCTTACCAACATTATCCACAGACTGTCTGCAGAGCAGCCTGGGATGCTTCTTTGACATCATTCCCGTTACTTTACAAATTTGAAACTCCGCAAATTTTATCACTCCGTACTGCTGCTGTGGAGACAACATCGACAACAAGCTGCGTTCATCAGCGGGGAGAAGCCAGTGACCCATCAACTTACACCCAGCGCATCTTGTTATCCTGACAAGTATCACCGAACATCAACGGAACAGTGTGGAACAGCAGCAGCCACTGGCCACGTGGTCCTGTTTGAATCACAGTGACGGCCACACACATACAAACAACAGGCAAACACCCGTTACAACCACTGCCTTCATGAACAGCGTGCGGGTAATTCTGTTGTACAAAGATGGTTGTATGGCTTCAGTAGAATCTTTATCAGCAGTCAATTTTGGTTAACACAAACAATATGATGTTTCAGCTTTTCTAACTTTATATATTTACAGGCAGTGGATAAGTTGCAAGACTTTTGATTTTTCTGAATCCACAGTTCCACACATACCACCAGCACCCACTTGTTTGTACTGTGTATTTTTTGTATCTTAATCTTTGGACCTACAATCATTTCATCTGCATCGCCTCCACAAGTTTCTTCTGATTTCAGTCTGAAGAAAACCAAGGAAAAGTACTCAATTATTTCCTATAAAGCAGCATACATTTTGCATCAATTAAATTAGATAAACACACATCCCGAGACCAAATGATAATAGTTCAGCCTTGCAAAAATTTCAGTATATATCCAAGTTTTTGGTTTGCCTCCAAAGCAGACCCAAGCTGCGTATTTTGTCTACTCCGCCGTAAGGGTAGTTACATGGAACTTGGTCTGTTTTGCAGGCAAGTTTTGGTGTACCATGTTGAAATAAGACTCCTACAAATCAGTACACTGCTCAGTATGTCAATTTTCCATCCATACTGTGGTAAAAATTCAATATGTATATACATGTATATATATATATATATATATATATATATATATATACACACACACATGTATATATATACATGTATATACATATATACATATACATGTATATACATATACATATATATATATATATATATATATATATATATATATATATATATATATATATATATATATATATATATATATATATATATATATATATATATATATATATATATATATATATATAATGGCTTCACTTTAATCAACTACTGCTCTTTTCAGTTCCAAATATGGAATCGTCATAAGCCTATGGTAAAAAGTTTCAGGACCATAATCTTCCCCACAATGCCAAGTGTACTCACCCTTTAACAGCAACACCTACCAAAGCTGTGCTTGAACAACTTAGCACACACCCTGGCTTATGGATGTGGACATCATGAAAGACCCCATCCTGATCCCATCTGTGCCTTTCCATTTGGAACTGGGGGCAGGGTAATATTAGTGACACACTTTTTTTCATGACGTGGAGTTCACTTTTCTCACAAGAATGATGCTTTGGTTACAGATTTAATAACAGAAACACAAAAAAGGGTGTCGACCTGGTTTCTGTTCAAAAATCATGATCTAGATTGTGGAACTTTTGTGCCATTGTGAACCATTTGAAACAAAAATGTACTATTTACAAACAAAAATCTAGGCATACTGCCGAGACCTCTGCTGCAGAACTTTTACGATGAAAGTGGCCTTCAGCTGATACCTGCTGCGGAAACCTGTGCAAAAAACCCCAATGTGAATCTGTGAGGATAGTTGTGCCGACATGATGCATATACATGTACCTTGTGCAGCTGAGTCCACAACACACCTTGTACAGTTGAACCAACACGACAACCTTGTACAGTTGAGCCCATGACACATACCTTGTACAGTTGAACCCATGACACTGACCCTGAACATCTGATCCCACATGGTGCATACCTTTCACAGTTGACCCAACATGGGGCATATATACAGTGGAGTCAACACAACAAATAACTATGCAACCAGTTTTGCCAAACTGACGTGGAGGTCTTTAGTGCATGTACTCTGTGTTGTGTTGTGTTATGACTCCATCATTATCGTATTTGCCAGTGTGATGTGTGACTATCACACACATGGAGTTGTACGAACACGCTGCACGGCTGCACCATGTGTAGCAAAACTTCCATGGTGTGGCGGTCAGCCTGAGAGCAGCTGTAAGGATATGTGCCATGGATTATCACCAGGGGCAAAATCAACATTTTACCAAAATGATGCAAGGTTCCATGAAGTAAATGTTTGTAACATTATAGCTGGAACACTCTGGATGCGCAGAAATAAGACTGAATCGCTCAAACCTGGTGGTCTTTCAAAGTTTACTTACAAGGAGGAAGCACTCCTGAAACCGGTGTTCCCCCCCCCAAAAAATCTAGCCACTTCTGTCCATGTCACGCCTTCCTTTCTTTAGAATTTGACACTGTAAACAAATTCTATCGACTTCTCATTTGGTCAATGATCCCTACATTTGGCAATATTTTTCAGCCACGAATGATGTTAATAAACAACTTCAGCACATAGACAGCATCGACCAGTGAGTTGTTTCTCCTTCCATACAACCCCTATGTACAAAACAAACATTCAGCAGATGAGATCTAGTAACCCCATATCGGTCATCTTATGCATACAACTAGTGTGTTCAGACTTGTTTCACTGTCACCACTTCAAACCGTAATAAAATACGTCTAACCAGGGCATTGGTGTATGTATCGACACAAACCTATGATTCAGCCATGATGTTAGTGTAGTCCTCAGTCATACAAATGGTATCAACCTATGATCCAGCCATGATGTTGGTGCCTACGAATGGCATCAACCTATGATCCAGCCATGATGTTGGTGTAGTCCTCAGGCATGTGAATGGCATCAACCTATGATCCAGCCATGATGTTGGTGTAGTCCTCAGGCATGTGAATGGCATCAACCTATGATCTAGGCATGATGTTGGTGTGGTGCTACGCTGTATGTATGCACATGAACCTCCCAGACCGTGGTGTTGATGTATTCCTAAGCTGTAAACTTGCTTTTTTTTATCATGGAAGTCAATTCATTTTGGTTTTCATTGCTACCAATGTTTATGATCAAAAGTTACGAAACATGCTCACTGCATGATTAGATTCCATGTGGCACGGTGGACGTCTTGGTGGAGTACACAACTACATGCACATCAGGACTTCCCGGGACACTCCAACCTCAACTAGGAACAGATACAGCATACACAGTGGCATGTCTGTGTCAAGTTGACATGCAGTTGAACCTGTCAATGAAGGCAACATCCACTGCAACACTAAGGACACGTCTACTGCAACGACGAGTCCTAAATAACAGCTACTCCCGACAGCATGTAACCCATACAAGACTGGCTGGTCATGCTGCATCCTCTGTCAGTATCAACCAGACCGAGTCTCAATCAAGATCTGGTTGGGTACTTCCAGGGAAGGCAGCTTTGCCTCAGTAATCTGTTACAAGTTGTCAGCTGTCAAAGGTGGTTGTCATTGCACCCTTTCACTGCCACATTCCTACAGTGGACAAGCCCCGACTGCCACATTAAATGAGCAAAACTAATATTGTAGTTGTGTTTTTTCGTCCAGAACCACTTCCTGGTAGTCATTACCGTATTCCGTAGTATAAAATGATCTGGCTTTGTATAGGGAAAGCTACTCCACAAGCAAGAAGTCTTATGATATCACACTTTCACCACAACAGGTTTAGATTTAGGTAACTTGATTTTTGTTACTGCAAATAGATCTAGGTCACCTGACCTGACGGCCATCTTGGATTTTTGCTTTTTTTTTTTTTTTTTTTTTTTTGGTTTTAAATGAAATTTCAACGTTACTTGATGGTTTAATATTATTGATCGCTCAAAAACCCATTTACAGTGCCAAAGAAAGCTGCAGATACATGAAATGAGACTGGCAACCATTTATACCATTTCACCCTATTAAAAGATAATTCAGGGGCCAACATACCTGTTGTCACCCCAAAGAACAATCGATCCACCATTGGTGTTCATTTATTTCACGGCATATTCTTCAGAAAATCTGTTAGGAAGATCAGTAACAATCTCCAGCCAACAAGGCAGCATGTTCTCGAACTTTTGCTAAATGGATCATAAAATTAGTGCTTTGCATTTCTGTTGCTAAAATCAGGTCAAGGACACTCAAGGTTGCATGACATGGCTGCCATCTTGGATATTTGCGATTTGTCTGTTTATAATACCAAACAAAGTAGCAAAGATATGAACGGAGACATTTTGACATTTTATATCATTTTAGCCCATTAATTAACAATTCAAGAGCAACTGCCCCTCCTGTGTTGAAGCGCCCTGCTGCATAATTCAGACTGCCTGCTCCCTGGGCTTGGCTGGCTTGCCATCTTGCACATGCATAGTCAACGGTTATCAGGATGCTTTTAAGCAGTCATGACTTTCTGTGCCACACTTTTTACAAGAAAATCCATGATGGAGACTGACGTAAGCCGGTAGACACCTTGGTGGTTAGGTTTATGCATAATCATAGCTTTGACAGCCTGTGCCTGGTTGCGTTAGCTATTAACAAGGTCAATTCGACTACAGTCGCTTCTGGCATGCTACCGTTCCTCAACTATAGTCACTTGTGGCAGTGAAAGGGCTACGACAACATTGGGGTTCCACACATCGTTATATGCCAGATGCATTTTTACTGTTTCAGTTGCTTGCTTTCTTTCTGAAGACACAGTTACATTTTGTTCAGTGTGCTTCTGCTGATATTGATGATCTAATGTACATGAAACATGCAGGTGTTCATGTTTTGACAAAAAAACACATAAAAGCATATGATATGGATTAATTCTGTTACAGCATGTTTTCCCATACCACACAGTCTCCACTACCACTGCAAGCTGAGGAGTTTTTGGTCAATTCTTTCCCTAGTTGTTAACATGCACAACTTTCAGGGATGACATATCAAGTTCCCTGTAGACCCTTCGAATCACTAAAAATGGCCCTTTCACCTGGATAAGAATTTCAATAAGAAGGTTTCACTGTAGCAGTTGTGAGCATCCTCAGCAGAGTACAAGTATGGCGGTCAACACCGACGTCCTTATTACAATACAGACAGGCCTTCCTAAAACGTGTTAAAATGGTATCATCCAACTTTTTACTGTACTAAAAAAACTTGTACAAGATGTGATCAAGGAAAATTTATTCAATAATTTAATGTAATCCTGTGTACAATCTTGCATTTATTTGTGGGGTTTTTCTTGTTGAATACACAATAATCATGCATGGGAAAGCAAATTAGGTCCCATATGTATTGACCAGTACATGGGTGGGTCATGTTACTTAGTGGTGTTCATTGATAAAATAGTCTCTGCCAACACAACAAAATACTCGACTGGCATGTAGCACTGTTTATATACACATTTACATGTGCTCAAGTCAGTAATATCTCAGTTATTTTACAATGTATGCATACTTAATACCAAGAGGGGGTTCATTCACGTTGCAGCTTCCTCTGGCAATCGCACAGTTCACATGAAGCCAGTACCTATTCTTGACTATGTACCCATAATATACTCTATACAATAATTGTACATATCGGTGTATCTATAAATTATACGTGGATTAGTATCGGAAACTTGTCAGCATTTCTTCGTGTTTCTCTATCTAGACGAGTTCCACTCTTCTTCCAAAAGAGTTGAAATAGCCTCTTAAACTGGAAAAGGCTAAACAAGTGTAGCTAAACAGGGACTGCTCCACTTAAGTGTCTTACTTTTCCACAGTTTTTGATTTAATGAAAACAATGACGACCTACAACATGAAATGACAAGAGCGATGTTCAGCATAAAACCCTGCAGTCCTCTGCAAACACTGATGAATTTATTTCAATACGACCACAGCTCCCCCTATTCAATTATTGAGTTGTCCATATAGATCTGTAACTTGATTCTTCCCTAGTCAGACAAAGTCAGAAACTTTCCTCGGTGCAGGCTGGGCGCATTGCATCCAGCCTGTGCCATGGAAACCTATTGACCAGGCACCTGCAATCACAACAGATCTTGACTACAATTATCATCGCCATTTTTTTTCTATGAACATTAAAATCAAGTAAAACCTTATCATGCCCCACCAACGCCCAGGAAAGCTAGCGACTTGGGGCACGTCATCCTGGTGGGCCTTCCCGACAGTGTTCATTACAAATGTTTGCTGTTAACATGAAGTTTCAAGTAAAAACACTTACGCATAGGACAATTTACATTCGAGCACCTTTGGCTAATTTAAGCTGGAAAGGGTTCAGCAATTACAGCTTCTCCAATTGCGATTTTCTTGTGCACTAGTCCAGACAGACTAAAAGATGTCAATTACAACACACTTGGGCAAGCAAAACCTGTCGCAAAATGAAACTTGCCAGACAGTTTGTTGATTTCAATAGTTTGGACAAGTTTTTTTGCCACGAAAATAAAAGTCTGTTGTTGCCTAATATCTGTTCATTTGATCAGGCAAGATGGCTCAGTCTTTTTTCGTCCATTTTATGTACATGCCTCTGTTGTATTTACAAAGGTTTCTAACTAAAATGTATGAACATTATAAATACAAAGCCCCTGCTCATGCAAACACTGCTCCTGGTTCCACAGTCATTAATCTAACACAGAGTATCTTTTGTTGCGCTTTTTATCAGTCCTTTATATCTTAAGTTATGAACTTATATCTATAATATACCTGGTTGCTATCTGCAACATAGTTTGCTAAAATAGGACAAAATCTCAGAGTGGTAAACAGGTCTAAAGCCAAATGCTGGGCCTGGGGAGCTTAAGTATGGAATGTTATAGCTTTACATGAGATTACAGAATAGGAGACCAGAAAAATGTTTTTAATATTTTTTCTCATTCTATCATGCATCACATCATGTATTTACTGTGCATGTATTCTGTATTAGCATACACACACTACCACCAGCTGTAACAGATTCCAACTCCTCTTTTTTCTTACCTTTTCTTTTTTTCTTTTCTTTCCTTTTTTTAAAGTTCTGTCATTAAATGAAGGTAGATATGACTTGTTAACACAAACAAAACAACCAAAACAGTGAACTTCAGAATGGTATAGAGGTCACCTTTGTTTAAGACCATCATCACTGTTGTTAACATGAACATATCCCTGACAAATTTTTCCAAATTTCCATAATTTGTTAAAAATTAGAAAATGACAGCACCATCATGTAGCTTATTGAACAAATTTGGTGGAGATTTGAGTCCATGAAAATTCCCCAGGTCTGAAGAGGATGCAACTGGTAGAAAAAGTCAAGAAACATGAAAACGTACATTCATTTTTTATTTTTAAAAAGTGAAAAATAATCACAGTGCCACCTGCTGAAAAATTTGAGGTCTTGGGGTCCTCAGAAGTGCCCCTGTGCAATTTTGAAGCAACTGGTTGGCAGTTTCAGAGATTTTTTTTTTTAAGATTTTGCCCCCAAAAATGAACAAAATTTCTTTTTAAAAACCTAACACAAATCACTGGAGCGTGGCCATTTGAACACAACAGGACTGTGACAGTCCTGTGCTCAGCTGACTTTTACATGATAAGACTGAAGTGGTCCAGTGAACTTCAGAATGGTATTAAGGTTACCTTTGTTTCAAACCATCATCACTGTTGCTAACATGAACATATCCCCAAATATATAACATATATTTTGATAATTTGTTAAAAATTAGAATAGGACAGCACCACCATGTTGTGAATAAATTTGCTTGAGACTGAGTCAATGAACAATCCCAAAAAGTCTGAAATGGGTCCAACTTACGCTTTGGGACAAAAGGTCCATGATAAAGTGAAAACATACATAAATTCTTAAACAAGAGGCCCATGGGCACAATGCTCTGCAGATGACCATCCCCAAAGAATAATTTTCTGAAATGCACCCCCTCTACGAGCTACAGAAATCAGACAAGATCATCCATATTATGCAATATCAAACTTCTTCATGATACACATTTGTGGCTACATTTGGCATCATTTACCTTCTTTATCAAGATATTGACTTACATGTCCATTTCTTGGGTGCTTAATGTCCTTGAAAAATAGGTCAAGTTCACATAATTATTGGGTCAAGTTGACCCAAAAAGTAGGTCACCAAGTACAGTTTTATATGCAATGTACTCAGGTGCAATTTTGAGTTGGCGGGTCAATTCTCTTTGCCATTGATGTCCAAGTTACACCCTGCCATTTCAAAATCACCTCTTCCAACTTTACAGGACTGGTGACCTAGCAACAATATGTAAAGGTTACTGATCTTACATAACATATTAGCATTGGAAATGGTCTATATATCCTATACATTT
This sequence comes from Hermodice carunculata, assembly GCA_964020975.1. Lineage (NCBI taxonomy): Eukaryota > Metazoa > Annelida > Polychaeta > Eunicida > Amphinomidae > Hermodice > Hermodice carunculata. The sequence continues at coordinate 264,311 of CAXHWN010000809.1, read as the reverse complement.
GGCGTGTCTAATTCAATTATTTTCAAAACGTAGAATTTTGTATCTTTCATGACATTTTAACTTACAATTTTCATCAAAGCATAGGTGGCACTATTAGTATCATAAGCAGCAAATATCTGCTAATACATAAAACTATAAGTGGCACCACCAACACTGATGTCTACATGCACGACCTCCAGGTCATCTGTGACCACATGAATCCCACACAATATTTGTACCAAATTAGAAAGAAACATGTCCATATGGGGGCAAAAATTATGTCACTCCGAAGTTTACTGTTGATCCCCCTTTGACCTTGACCTTCAGTTCATCTACAACCCTGTTAAAAAAAACCCCTACCCAAGATTACCTGTATCAAATACGAAAGAAATAGGTTAATAGGCAGCGCAATAATACCCCTCCAAAGTTTCTGTTGACAGACATACATCAGTGCGATGTCATGCTGAAGAGAAAATAATACTGTAGGTGGCACCACCAATATGGAACTCAACCTACATTTTCATTCACTTGGTAAGTACTAAAAGTTATATGAACCCCCCCAAAATCATAAAAAAATCGAAATTCACTGGACAATGATGATTTAAACAAACTTGGTAGAGACCCGCCAACGGTATATCCACACCAAGTTTGAAGTGAATACAGCTGATGCTTTTTCACAAGTCAAAAATGTGAATTGTTGAAGGAAGGACACAGATGCTGATGCCAATGACAACGGACAAAGGACCATTAAATAAGCTCAGCTGACTGACAAGTCAGCTGAGCTAAAAAAAAAACAAAACAGAAAAACCCAAAGTGTTTTAAAATTGATTTGCCTGATTTAAAAAACCTTTCATTGACTAGAAACCCAGGGTAAGCTCTAGAGAAGTTCTCTTTCGAACATTGTATGTTTCAGAGTTGAAAAAATCTCCACACCATGACAAGCATAACTTAGACTGCTTATTATGGCTAACATGTATGCTGCAAGCCAGTCTACAGGGAACACACTCTGCACCTATAAGGAGGTAACAGTATCATGAACATTATTGCTGACTGACATATACAACAATCTGGTCACATGCCACCTCTCTGTCCTTTGATGAACTCAAATTTGCGTGACACCGAAACAAAATGATGTCGAAACTGTGCTGCACAGTAAACATTTCGCTTCTCTTCTCTTCCTCTGGCTAAAGAGGGAAAAGATTACTTTCAGCCCTGCAGAGAAGCTATCCAGTGAAATGCCTACACAAGGTGACTACATACATATAACTACATACAGTGTAACCCCGTCAGTGCCCCTGTGGCTCGCCTGCTCTGCATCCAGTTTAAAAAATGAGCCACCTTTTCACATGATGAAAACATGCACGGCTTTGAACAATACTAAATGGCGCTATGAGCATTGTCTATGGTCACGACACCCTCTGGACTGCGATGAATATCCTGTGGAAGCCAGCGTTTCAGTTTTAATATATTGGGGGATCAGGCATGAACAGCAACACAGCAGTTCCATCAAGACTACTGGATGGCGTACGCGAGCACAGTCTGCATTATATGGGACAACAAAGCTTTGCCAATGTATCGGTGTGTATCTGTAGGCCTGCTGGGAGGAAATATGAACGGGCTGGTTTACCCACATACAGACATCAGCATTCTCATTCAACATGTACATAACAGGCCTTGGCACCAGTAGCCTACCGTAACTGAGGCATAAATACCACAGCTAACACGCATTGTCTGCCTACACATCAGCTTCAGCCTCATTCTTTTGCTTCTTTGTTATCCTTTTTTATTGTTGCAGCATCTCGTATTGAAGTTAAAGTCTTCTGGAACCAAGTATTTTTCGAAGCCTGTATTTCCGTGAGGGCTGCATTGAGTTGGTGCGTGAGATCTTGGGTCTTGCACTCGGACTCCACCAAAGCCAGCTTTGTCTGAGCCAGTTCTAGCTCCAACTCCCGTATAGTTTTCTCTCTGTCCAGCAGCAACGGGTTGACTTCGGCCTCAGACTTTACTGCTTCGATCTTCCTGAACTGTCCATCCGGACTGACAAGCTGCGCACACTTCTCACAATTTGCTATCTGACCCTGTAAAAGTAAGGCAAATAAATGTAATCTACATGTGCAATGCTGTGAACCTGTAATAAACGCAAGTTCCCAAAAAGCTTGAGGTAAAAACAGATCGGCCGACAACCCATCTGAACTGTTTCTCTTGATTTAGACAATTATCAGTGACTGTGCTGCAGAAACTTTTAAAATCCAAATTGGGTCATTTATCTGTGGATGCAATGAGATTTATAAATGGACTGATTTCATAATAGTGCTATTTATTCCTGCACGTTGTCACTGCCAGTTTTTACTACACGCACTGTCCAATGACTAGATACCAGGTGTTTGTTGTCATCTAACTGGATACAATTTTGGACAAAATTCCAAGAAAAGACTGCTGCTCTATAAGCAGGAACGGTCAGACAGTCCCGCCAAGTTTGAAGTAAATCTGGCTGATGGTTTTGGAGAAGTCGAAAAGGTAAATCGTGGATGTCTGACAAACAGAAAATGGATGCCTAAACCACCACATAATGTCAGCTGACTGACAAGTCAGATAAGGTAAAAATTAAGAGTAAAAATGGTGAACCTGAGCTTTGTCCTACTTACCTTTATCCTTCCTAGTTCTTCCCTGCTGGCAGTCTGTTGTTTTTCCAGTCGCTCACTCAGCTGGGAACATATCTGTTCAGGAAAAAACAATATCAAGATGACCAACTGCAATATCACTGAAATTACAACTTTCGAGTCCTTCTGGCATCAGGACCTATAGCGCTGGTAAGTATTTGGAGTATTGTATAAGAAGGTAAATCTACAGGCAGGCCACGGCAGGTGTTGGCCTTCCATATGGCGCCCCACGTTAATGGAAGTGTCCAATTCACTGTGACATGCATGACTGCTCTTCTGATAATAAAAGTTTGGGACATCTAATGAATTCATGATTGTCTGTAAGTAAATAAAATACCCTTCCTGCCAATATAATAATAATAATAATAATAATAATAATAATAATAATAATAATAATAATAATAATATATATATATATACATATATATGTATATATATGTATATATATGTATATATATACGTATATATATACGTGTATATATACGTGTATATATACGTGGATATATATATATATATATATATATATATAAAAATAATGTTGTCACTTCAAGTATATGCTTCCTTGGATCAATGATTAAAATGTATACAAAGCTAGTAATGTGAATTTCCAAAATCAGCTTGGAATATATTCTCAACATAAATACATCTTTTCCATTATGCAAATTAAAAGCTTCAAATTTTCACCAAAAATGGTAAATTGAATTTTTTTAAAAATAGGCCATGGCATATATTTTTAAAGATCAGAATCTGATCTTTTAAATGGTAAAAACGATAAGAACAATATATGAAAATAAAAACTGTAAAAGTGCAATGGCTTACTCTTCACCATATTCATATATAAATGAGATATACTCTGGCATCCCTTGCCAGCATTGTGTGTGGGGGTAACTGCAAAATTTTTGATATGGAATTGTCTACAATTTTGATCATCTTTTATCAATAACTTTCATCTAAGGGGAACAAAAAGAAAAGACAATGGCATCTAGAGTGGGGATGCAATAAGAAGCCGCAACTTTTGTGGCTGGAAGAAAAAGCGACCAATATTTTCAATGAGCCATCTAAACTTACTACGGTGGTACCTGCTATTAAAGACAGCCCTTACTGCCAGCAGAAAATGGTCTTATGCTACAGGTGGTCTCAAAATAAAAGTGTATTTTACAGAGAAATAAAGCAGAAGGTCTTCAAAGAGTGGTCTTACAAAGATGTGTGGTCTCATAATGGAGGTGGTCTTTAAAGCAGGTACCACTGTAATATGTCAAATATGAAAAATAATATGTTTTCCTAAAAGGAACAGTTCTTTTAAAAACCATATATTACAATTTAAGAAGTGGAGGTTTGGAAAATAAGGTCGATGATTTTGGATTGTAATGGGATGTTTGTTGCTATGAGAGCGAGTAAATTGTAGCTGGGCAATAAGTTGAACTCAGGGTGGGCAATATTAAGATTTCCATGGACAGCACAATATCTGGTTGACAAGTTCCTCCTCTGAAGACTCCTGCCTGCAACCTGAATGACGCACCCACTCTAGAAAGACAGCACGGAGGACCTCTGCTTTACTCAGCATTTTTGCCAAGGAATGCCAAGAGAAAACAGACAAACAGAATTCTTGCGGCACCACCAGGCAAAAACGCTGAAAGATGCTTAGATGTACCAAGTTCCTCGGCATTTCTTAACAAAAAAATCTCGAAAGTCACCCTTTCTTGACGGTCTGGCTTTCCTAACGGGAGGTACCACACTTGGAATGCTGGCATGTTACTACAAATGCAACAATATTTACCTGCTTATAATCATTGATGATTGCTGAATTTCTGGAGTTTTCTGATTCCGACTTGTCCATTTCTCGTCGACACATTTCTTTCAGCTGTAAGCAATATGAAAGTTACAATTATTTTGTGATCATTTTGTTTCCCAACATCATCTGTAAACATGCTACTTTGTGTTTGCTAAAAACAGGACTCCACAGTTTTTCTTTTTGTTGAACAATTCATACATTGCCATTTCTGCACACAAGAAAGGGTTCAAAGATCTGTCTTTACATGAACTCCACACTGATGTAAATGATACAGTTTCCGTCCAATAATGTTTCTTCTTATCCTTTTTTCTCCATATGAAGTTACACAGTGACATACATGCTAGTTTCTGTCTACCATAATGGCAGTTCGAAGATCTTCATTCACAAGATACAGAGCTAATGTTCACAAAAATATCCTAACTTAAATCTTATCTACAATAACATGTGTTATGCTGGCGGGAGTGATTATTCTTTGAAAAAGAATGGCTTTTAACAACACCCCAATACGATGCAAACATTTCTAACAAGTGACGAGATGATACATGCATCATTCTACACAGTAAACTGAGAGTCTGTCTCGGCCACTGAAGTCACACTGTGTGCCTAATGGCTGTATAAACATTAGAGATTAATTGAAGAAACCTTCAAATGTACATTTGTGCTTATTTCAAGGAAATGGCTGGGACAAAGATGATGATTTTTGGGGTATTTTAATCTTTACACTAAATAATACAATATCATTCCAGAGATTCTTTGTTTAGGGGTCAGTTCTTCTACAATAGGGCAGCAAAGGCACTGTGGGGCCTGGCCTTTGAAGAAGCTTCAAAGACAAGACCTTTCAAAAGATTTTTTAACCCACTGTCGGAGAAATAATCCTTGAACAAATAATCTCTGATACGCTTTTATAGTATTTAGCCAAAAGATCAAGTTAAGTACCACAAAAATTACATTCTTCGGCTGAACTGTTTCCCACACATAACCATAAAGGTACAGTTGGAGGTTCAGGTCAACACATGAAAATAACCACGTACTCAGTGACTCTCTGGGTCAAAATACGAGCACCAGCACTGCATCGCTGAACATTTACTGACAGCGACAGCAACATCACTCATATTTTGGAGCATACAGCGCTAGATTTTACACATGTGCTTTTCATAGGTGACTTAATCATGACTTACCACAAAATACTTAAAAGTCACATCTTACTGATATTTGTGACATTTTTAATCTGGTGAACATCATCTGAAGTGCCACTACATTTAGAAAAGTGTATCTGATACTAGCACTGTACAGCTTAATGGACATTGCCTTCCCAATTACGCCTGACAACTTTTAAAACTTGCATCGGTTTTTGTGTATCTGTATCCTTCCATTATCTTTATTGTTTAAGGACAGGTAAGACACCAAAAATAAATCCCACTTTAGTATATGCTAGCTCAAAGTGTATTTGCGTTAGGATAACATATCATATATGGGTGTAATCGTCATACTCCAAAGAATTTATATGGCCCTTATTTGGGTGTCTGTGATGTTAATTGTTGAATAAACAATTGAAAGTTGACCGCAAAGCATCCACCCCATAAATGTCGATATAAGTCACTAATTATTTGTGATAAATTCATAATTACACTTGCATCCTAATCCTGACATCTTGGCAACAAAAAGCAATCCTACGATTTTTCATGTTTGGTTTCGTTTTTCTGTTATCCGTCCTCAAAGTTTGACTTTTCAATTTTCCCTTTGATTTTCAGGATGTTCATTTTCTTCATATCATAGAAAAAGAACGAAGCAAAATTTTGAAAATCGCTGAATAGTTTTTGCAGTTTAGACATTACAGAATCAAAAGCCGTTAACCGGATTAAATTTCGCCCAGCCGTTTTCTTGGAATAACCATTCTTAGGTGGGATTCTCGTTTTATTATCCTTTCTGAGAAAACAAGCTTCAAAGGCCTTTGATGTTGATCATTTGCCTCTGAAACAATACCATTTGCTTAAGTTGAACTGATATTTGTACAAAAGGTAGAAAACATCGTCCCTTAACATTTGGGGAGGTTGTCAATCAATTTTTGGCCAATCACATGAATAAAAGAGCTTTTGAAGTACAGAAAGCATTATTCTGCGATCTGTCAAACGGCGACATCGACAGTCTGGTTTCAAAGCGTGACGTCATGGAGGCGGCCCTCCGGGCCCCGTGACCTCAAGCCTGGCAACGAAAGTTGTGTTGCCTTGCTTCTGTGGGCGGCCTATGGCCGCTCGTGGTCTGTGCACAGATGGCGGGTTTGGTCTTCCACCCCCTACCTCTTAATCCCGTTTTTAGGGATAGTATTTCATTGTATTTACTCCTATCTGGATACTTTATGTAGTTAGCTCTTTAGACTTGTCTGTACACAAGACACTAAGTTAACTTGTCATTATTTTGTGGTTATTTTGGCAATGAGTTTCAATTCTCTTTCCAACCTAAATTTTGTAACGTTATTTTGTGTGTTTTCTCTGCTGTTCACGTTTATGGTTATTTCAATGTGTTTATTTGCACTTTTATTTCCTCATCCCTGGGTTTCGATAAAATATTATCATGTACGTGGGTATTGTTGATTAAAGTGTCAGTTTTTTTCCCGCCCGTCTTTGGTGTGCAGGACCACTGGGGTAATCCATCGCGGCAAGGCCTTTCAAGGGACATCGTTAGACGATTGCCGCTCCTCTTGAACATTTAAAGTCTCCCTTCGTTAGAACACAAAACAAGCAATATAAAGTAAACCACTAAGGCTATGATATGTTAGCATGTTTGCATCTTTTCCCTGCCCACAAACATACTTTCGGCATGTCGCCTTTTTTCGCATTGGCACCCTGATACCACTCTCCTTTTGCCATGGACCGTTGCTACCTGCAGCCACGTGACAGGATGTAAAGTATGATTGACGGGTGGCATGGTTCCCTTTGGCGGTTGAAAACCAAAATAATGACACATGGACGTTCCGATGTCCACATGCTTGTGTGGTTTTGGGCGTTTTTCTCATATTTCTACAGTAGTTAAAAGCTTGAAATTTTGACAACCAATAGAAAGGACATTCATCTTGTAAAAACCTTTAAAATCTCAAAATCGGCCATGCAAAGGTTTTTGGTGTCTTACCAGTCCTTAAAAATACAACTATTATGCACACAGTGTGACATGAACGGCTGAGATGGACTCTCTGATTACTATGTAGTATGATGTGTACATCATTTTGCCACTACATGTAGTAGGAATTTTTACATCGCATTGCGATTTTTTGAAAGCCATTCTTTTTCAAACAGCAATCACTCCCTCCACCTCAAACCATCTTCATTTACACTGATGTACATCATACAGAGTTGTCCACACTAATATATTGTAGATGAATTCCTCACTGATGCACATGATGCAAACTTTCAGTTCACAGTGAAATGTTTGAAGATCTTGTTACACGAACACTACTCAGATGTATATGAAGCAGTTTCTGTCCACAACCATGTCTCAATTTACATGGACCCCGGACTGATGCAGTTCCGGTCCACAGTCATGTCTATTTACATGGACCCCACACTGATGCAGTTTGTCCACAGTCATGTCTCTATTTACATGGACCCCATACTGATGCAGTTTCTGTCCACAGTCATGTCTCTCTTCACATGGACCCCACACTGATGCAGTTTGTCCACAGTCATGTCTCTATTTACATGGACCCCACACTGATGCAGTTTGTCCACAGTCATGTCTCTATTTACATGGACCCCACACTGATGCAGTTTTTGTCCACTATAAAGTATCTCTATTTACAAAAACTCCAAACTGATGTCCATGATGTAGTTTCTGTCCAATACAATGTGTGTTCAAAGACCTGTCTTCACTTGCAAGAGCTCCATAGCCATGCACAGGACACAGTCATACTAAAAACTGAGGATGTCTCTTTGAAATGCATGGGGCATCTAATCGTCCAAAGTATGAGTGTTATTACTGCCCTTAACCTGCCTCTTCATTACTTTCCAACTGCTGTTTGTGCCCGGAACTAAATGATCCGGTTCTCTTATCTGCTGCAAAAAATGTTTACCCCCATACTTCCAAGAGATTCAGATGCAGTTCACCCAATTTCTGCTTGCCGATCCAACAACCTAATTAAAAGCTGAATAAATTCTGCAGGGTTGTGTATCCTACCTGGCTAGCCTCCACCGCCAAACGCCGTTTCTCTTCCTCGGCCTCCACCAGTAAAGTCTTCGTACTGAGCAGCTCCTTATTCAGCACTTCCACCTTGTCCTCTGCCTGCAAGACACAGGACTCCATTACACCCCTGGCACATGTCATCTAGGCCTGAAATACACATCTCTTCCACTCACTTGGCATAGTGAGTCAACCAGTTTTACTACACATTCGGTATTAAGATGCACCTGGCTTTATTACTCAGTGGACATTCTCCCCCGCAATACATTGTTTTTATATATTCACAAACTTTACGACACCTTGCACCTCCCCACTGAGACTTCACTTAAAACCCTTAAGCACCTCTAATGTACATTCTACATTTTGGGGGACCGAACCTATCTCTAACTCTCTCTCACCAAAAAAGATCTGTTGTTCCTGTACACACAAACAGCATCCACTGCTAAATTCAACTGGTTTGCATCAGAATATACACCTCATTTGTGAGAAATGTTTCTGTCAAAGTACTAATTCAGGAGCAAAACTGTGGTACAAGTTTGGTTGCTTTAGCTGAAGATTTATCTGATTATCAAGCCTACTTTTTCCCCAAAACTTGTCTTCAGATTTTAACTTCACCAGCTCTTTTCGCACTCAAAATTTTCAATGAATTTCGTTTCAGCATCATGTGTCAGAAACATATTCTCTTGTTAGCATATTAAAATGTGTAACAGAATTTCAGTAGTCATACTACAAAATCGGTCAAAAAGCATTTATTACAACAAGAGATAGATTTACTTAACAGTGAAAGTAAGCATAATACAATGTAACAATGGAAGTCTGCAATAGTGTAACAAAGCCACGGACTGAGCAGTTCTGTTAAGTAATGGTAGCCTGTAGCCTTACACAAGCATTTGTACCAGACCCTTTTATGTTTCAGTCTGGACTCTAGTCTATTACCATGGCTACCAACAAGAGGACTGTGACAGTCCTGTGCTCCGCTGACTTTGATGCACAGACATAAGTGGTCCTGTGACCGAAATAATATTGTAACTTTTGTTAAATACCATCATCACTGTTTACAATATCAGTTTTCGCTCATACAGTTCAGCAGTAATAATTAGTTCCACGAAAAGTGACAGGATCCACCACTAACATAATTGAAGCCAACATATCAGTGTGAACTTGCAATGGCACTCAAGCTCACAATTAACAACAGTAAAAGAAGCCCATGGGAGCTTTCTGATTAGTGTTCTATGGTAACCAGGGGTCTGGGATCCACCATAAACACGATATGAGGCAAAATGTCAGCCAGCAGGGATGCAAGTGGCTAGTTAAAAATATCTGAAGGTTCCCCATATCTATTTGAATTACCTCAAAATCAAAATAATAGAGGTTCCAAGTATCTGAATTAATATGAAATGTATGACCGATTTAGCTGAAATCAGGTAAATATCTGAAATCTCACATGCCTAAGTTTGACCTTTCAAGGTCAAAATTAACATCAAAAGAAACGTAACAGGTGCTTTTCTATTACATGTAGTGTTTATACTACGACATGTATTTCTAACCAAATAACAGAGCAAATAATACAACTGCCACCTGCTTCAAGTATGAAATCCTCAAAATTCATCATAGATGACTGTCCTTCCATCATCTGTCAAAAATTACATTTTTGACTTCTTTTCCAAAACTGTTACCCAGATCCACTCCAAACTTGGTGTGGTTGTACCTTGAGCACAGCCATCTATAATTTTGTTCAAATGGCCACACTCCACTAGTTTTTGTTTTTTACAAGTTTTCTTTTTTTTGTGTAAAATCTTTAAAACTGTGAAACCGCTTCAAAATTGTGCACAGACACTTTTGGTAATCCCAAGACCTTGGTTTGTTGTTTTTGTTGTTGTTGTTTTTTTTCCTTGTAAACTTCTTCACCCAAATTGTTCATTTAATTTCCTTCAAATGCGATGGAAATTATTATCAGTAAAGGTATACATGTTAGCATTGTTACAATAGGAACAGAATCAAATCTGAAATGTTGGCCTATGTCTTGGCAATGGTGGATCCAATGCCTATGCAGTTTATATCATACACTAAAGGAAAGTACCTGCAGGATTTCTTTGGGTGGACAGGTGACCGATGACAGATGTATACCCTTTCTATAAGCTCAGCTGACTGACAAATCAGCAGAGCTTTAAATGTCAGCCACTTACTCACCACTCATACTGGATTTCTCCATTTTGTTAATATGCCAGCTCAAGTTAGTTTAGCACCTCACCATCCACCACACTATGTATATGACTTCCAACACCATAACCCTATACCTTTAATTTTAAATGTTCGATACTGCATACCAAGCTGATGTCTGTAATGATCCAACCATCCACCATCACATAAACTTTCCAAACTTGTCTCTACCATTGCTGTCCATGCATGTAATACTGTTTTCCCCTGCACGATTCACAATGCTAGAGGTCAAGTCATAAAGACTAAGAACATACTTGGAGACCACTGCCATTTTAATACCTCTGGTATCACCTGAAGCCAGTAGCAAGTTTACCAACTGAGACAGCCCTTGCTTCACAACCTCAAATAAATGAACGGTCCACAGGTGCCAATTTTAAGGTAGTAGAAAACCCATATTAATTTTTTATTTTCTGCTCACTTTTTATTTTTGTGGCACTGGCTTCCTTCATATATTTGGGGAGGGGAGGAAGAAACCAGAACACATCAGTTTCACTTTGTTCACAAAAGTCAGCCAGTGCCAGACGCTGACCAACCTCCTAGGAAGTACGGAGTGGAGAGGTCATCATGCATGGAGCTTCTACAATCCACTTTGTGTAGATTTTTGAGAATTTACTCATTTTAATTCAGCAGGTTTTATTTTAGCCTCACGGCCTGTACTAGAATGTATATGATCCATCAAAAACTGGACCAATCTACAGCTTTGGTCTTAATTCACGGGAATACAGATGCATTACATAAAAATCGCTGAAGTTTTTGAAGTTAAATACACAATAATAGGTTTTCAGAAGGAAGGTTTATAATGATATAGTTTTCAAGATATATCACAAAAGCATGAAGTGTACCCATATCTTGACTGTCCCTTTGTTTACAGTTGTTGTAACCACAAGGCTGCATCTGCTGGTATCCATGCACTCCGGAGACTCTTGCATTTACATGCATAAATATTTATCATGTTTGTAAAGAATGCTGCAAAGATATTTGGCTTTGAACTGCAGCCACTTTCCTATGTTTTTCCACCTTAATCTGCTGATCTGTTAGCCTTCACCAGTGAATAGAAAAATACATACTACAATACCCATGAACCAAAGGTCACATATACGTATACATCACCTGGAAACCAAATGCCTATATTTCCCACTGTATTTTGCAACCCCACATGCCTGCATGCTATATATACTATGCTCATGCACTGTTTCAACTTACCGCATAGGTTCATGCTTAGTGTTAAAACTTACCACATTAAGTTCATGCTCTGCCTAAAACACAAATGCATGCACATAGTTGTACACTGTTAACTGGTATCAGCATTAATTGACTGGCTGCACGGTCAAACTGTGTCAGTCTCAAATGAAAACAAATCCAGTGTCTGTTGTCTTGACAACTGAGACAACACACTGGGGAAGGAGCTGAACACACAGCAAAGCCCTCAGCGAGTCTTCAGTTTCACAGAAACAACGGGGCCTACAACTTTTGTTGGGATCAGTTAGCCATGTGAGAACAAGACAAAAATATTCTGGTTAGGAGTTCTTGCCTTCGTGCAGACATTTAAAATGATTAAACTGTAAGAATGCTACAAACTACTTTAACTATGCTCTCGTCTCAAGGAATTACAAACATGGCTCACTGTTGCCTTCCCTGCCCTTCCCATGCACAGGGCACAAACATCTGACCTATTTATTGTCGACATTTTGTCTCCGAAAAAATATTACACCTTCATATTACAAGAAGTAAATCCTCCATCTGGGACGCTACACATTGTGTAGCTGCAAAAATGACTCTGGTACAAAGATCACTGCTGTGGGGAAGTTGGGCAAGCTTTCTAAGTTTCACTGACAGAAGTAATATGCATAAAATACATAAAAAAAGAAAGTGTTTCTTTATCAAAAGTTTCACAATCTCTATAAAATTACTAAAACCGTAACATCATAAATATGGAACTCAACATTAAGGGTATACCTAACAAATCATGAGCAGCTCTTTACATATCTCTGAGCTGGACTATTTTGCTTTAAGGATGACCAAGTACAACATGCAACAGCGGGGGACACTATGGGTGTACACAAGCATGCTACTTATAGGAAAACTTAAACTATATTACTGAGCTATACAGAAAGACACTTGGCTTACAGTATCAAGTTCATTGCGCAAGGAAATCTTGCTGGTGACAAGTTCGTGGGCCAAGTCATCATTCTCCTGTTCCAGACGAAGATTGGCCTCTAGCATCCGTTTGTTCTCTCTCTGCAACAGACATGCTGATGTAAAATATGTAAATCAGAACGAAACTTATCACTGTGTTGCTTGAGTTCACTCTGTCACGTTCCCCTTTCAATGCACAATGGGTCATTCTTACTCATGTCAGTGTTCTTCACAGAGCTTGTCCACTTGTCTGTACTGTGTGTGATATTTGACTCACGAGTTACATTGCCACATTCACTGCACTTGTCCAAATTTTGCAGGCATTTCAATCACAGTAAGACGTAACTTATGGAAGCTCTCTGTCTGCAGACAAGTGGACAGGTTTCCTTTCTTCAGACACAGCAAGTGGTTCATGAACCTTATAAATTTCACGAAAATCCTAAAAAAAAGTTACTTTGTGTGAAAGTGCCATTATTTTGTGAAACTTAGTGAAATCCATTTTCAAGTTCAACCTCCTTCTGTCCATAGCTCTTTTTATTTTGATGTAGTTTACAATCCTAAAATAATAAAGGGATATCAGAAAATCACATACAGTAAACAGCAAGGCAAGTGATGAAACCTGATGCAGCCTTTACGGTGGCTATATAATTCTACTGTGGGCTAATTTTTTTACCATTTCTTTTCGCAGCTCTGCTAGTGGCTGGTTAAGGTCAGAATATGAACACTCAACAATTGTGAAAATGTTACCACATAAACTGTGATTATAAACTGTCATTCAAGGTACTAATTGACAATATAAACAACTACTATGGTCTGGTCTATGCAGCAAACCGCATCTGCATGACTGAATCCAGTACAAGGTTACAGCTAGTCAGTATCACTGACCTCAAACCTCTCTATTGGGTCCTCTTGTTGCTCCTGCTGTTCCTTCATGGCAATGTACTCTTTCTCATACTTCTTCAGCTTCTTCTGGCTCACCTGAAGTACAACAGATACCGTCATTATACTCACATTTACCGCACGTACACTACATACAGCTCAGTCCAGGCTTCGCTGTGTATAAACGTGTCTGGATTAGGCTACACTCGAAGGATGCAATATTCATCTCTGCTTACTTCTTAATACGATGAAAAAAGGAAAAGAAAAGAATACAGAAAAGAAACAAACAAAAAAAACAAAAAACACCCAAGAGGACTGTCACAGTGCTGTGCTGAGCTGACCTAACATGTATGCATAGACTTAAGTGGTCCTGTGAACTTCAGAATACGGTCAATTTTGTTTCAGACCAACACCACTGTTGCAAACATGTATTTTATCCCATTGCTTCTCTTTCCTAATTCCAATAAGTTGCTAAAAATAAAAAAAATTACATCACCATTATGTAGTGAACACATTTGGTGGAAATCAAGTCCAGGTACATTCACAATAAGTTTGAAAAGGATCCAACACAGTTTGGGAGAAGAAGTCAAGAAGGTGAAAATGCACACAAATTCTTTAAAAAAAGGGGGGTGGGGGGTTATGTGACCAGCCCATCATCAGCTGACCTTGACATTCAAGATTTGCCTCCCCCCCCATTGAACAAAAAAACATTACAAATCAAAAAAAATAATGGAGCATGTCCATTTGAATAAATTTGGCTGAGATCAACTGTCTGCATATTCACATGAGAAAAACATATAAATGAGTCTGAATCATGATGAGGACCGTATGAGCCTAGGCTACACAAGGGTCCCTTGTGGTTACATTTCCAGATGGATTCTCACCATTCATCATTGCCAACATTCAAAACATATGCCTTTCCATAAGAAAACAATTGGATTTCCAAGGTTTCCAAGAATTAATTTAGTCTCACAATTTAGGTTTGATATGTACATGTGCACAGGCTATGGTTATACATTGTACTGTTGTCAACCCAGCCTACCATACTGTGTACAATAAAATGCTGGCATCATATTTAGGCTTGGTCCCATTTATCATACACTGCTTCGGCTGCCGCGGTCCACATAAAAGCAGACATACAACAAAAATATCTCATGATTAAAATAATTCACTGTATCTATTGAAATTTGTTATAAAGTTGTTGAAAAGTGTCTGTAAGAAATTCATTCTTTGAAAATCAGTGGCTGATCAGGTTCTGAATTCAAGATTGGCAAATTTTGCCATTTTGAACAATATGCAAGTTGTGGGATCTTTGCATAGTCCCTGTGACTCACTGGTTTCGATTCTCTTTCACGAGAAAAATTAGGGTTGATGTGTGCCTAATACAACTGACTACTGTAACGTTCAGGCATTGTTACTGTTGGTTAGACCAATAATGGACAGACAGAACAGTCAAATTAATTGCATAAATGAAAATGTACCCGATACAATGAGAGGAGTAACCTCTGACATCATAGATGGTAGGCCTAACTGTTAGTTTCACACACAGCAAATCTGGAGTCTCTGTTCCCAAGCACAGGTCGTTAGGCTACATGATTTTCCATGTGGCTTGGATGTAAAAACAAGTAAAATTATATAGACAGGTACAAGGTATGCCATGCTAATTGAAAATAATGCAGGCTTATAAGTACATCTTACACTTCACTGCTACAAGAATATGTATGCAGATTACACTGCATTTTTAATGTTACACTCATCTCCCACCAAGATGTCCAAAAGTACTGAACTTGGGTATGAATGAAGACCCATGCTACCTTCCTGACAACCCATCTCAGTGGTGTGGCATGCGTATAAATGAAACCATACGCTAGGAGAAACGACGCATTTTTAAAAAGATCACATTTTTTAAATTAAATGCCCAACACATTTAAAAATTTTTTTTTAAATGAAAAACCCCTCCCATTTCAAAAAGGATTTTTAGACCAAAAGCCAACTGCATTAAAATACCTGTTTTTTAAACAAAGAGCCAACTATGTTTACAAATGCAAATGCAATACTTTCAAACGATGCTCAAACACCATCACATTGCACTGGAAAATTACCAAACTTGGCCCAAACACATAGCCAAAACACAAAATGCATTTAGATGGCCCTGCTGACCCCATTCCAGGACAATCTACACACAAAACTTTTGCAAGCCTTTGACATGTCTTGAACTGGACACAAGTCTACAAATCACACATGTATGCCCCTATTGTATAAATTAGCCAAAAGCTAATACATGTAGTTTGGAAATGAAATAAATGTCACAGGCAACTTTTATATCCTCCATTCTGCAAATCTGATGCACTGTTTCCATGTTTTAATTTTAATTTTCTCGGACAAGACAACCAGAAAGGGGGACACACAAAATGTACGCATGAGGTGAATGCTTTGCATCTATTATTGTATCATTTGCTGACATACAAGCTAAGTTCCATCAAGAATTTGAAAACAGCTTTCAACACTTCCATAATTTTTCACCATTTGTAACACTTTTTCAACCCTTTAAACGTTTCTTCAACCTTTTCTAAACCCTTCCCCAACATTTAAAAGCATAGTTTACACCCTTTCTAATGCTTTCTCAACCACTTGATTACTTCTTCCAACCTTCTACAAACCCTTCTGCAACCTTTGACCAACCCTTTTTAAATCTCTGCAAACCTTTTGCAATGCAAGTATAATGTTTGACAACCCCAAAAACCTGCCAAGTTGTTAACTTTTAGGCCGACGTAACTGCATATGGTACACCCAAGCAACAAGCAACCTTTTGTAACTTGTAAACCCCATACATTGCATGTAGATTGTAGCCTACACACATACACCATGATCTGTATACATTACATTACCTTGGTCATGATAGCTTGGTACATCAGGTCCTTCGCAAGATCGTCATTACGGTACTTCTTGGGCAGATGTACACGGAAGTATTTGAGTACACCTTCAAAATCAAGAGCCAGCAGGTCTTTGCGAGATGCCTGGAACACACCCCCAGTTGCTTTCAATTAGTATGCTCATCAAGTTTTGTGCAAACGTAGAGCTATTTAAAATTAAGAGTTTGATTTGCAGGCAATTTTATTTCCTACAAATATTCCCCTGAAATTAATGCTCCATGAGCTTAGAGATCATGGTGAAATGAAGTTCAGTTGTCCAGGCTGGCACGATCCATTGACAATATAGCCAGTAACCATGGCGTGATTTGAGTACCAAATTTCATAAGCTTTAACCTAAATGGCTAACAACTTTTCACAATTAATTCCACTCTTCATGTATATATCATGGTATTGTACTTTATTTACACTTATGGAGCATAAATTCAAAATGTACATGTTGCTCATGATTTTGAAAAAAAAAAAATATTCATAGTTTGAAAAAAAGGGATTAATATCACTTTGTAAAATTCCTAGGGCCATCCCAAGTTGTAAATCATTATGTGGGATGACACATTAACCAGTGTGACATGACGCTCACAAACGCTGGACATTTACAATAATTTTAGTCCTTTTTTCTGCCTCATAAAAGTACGTAGGGTGCTTATAAGCAGGATCAATAAAAGTGTTAATGTGGTGCATGCATTGTGTTTATGAAATTCCTTGTAATATTTTTCCAAGCCTTTTTTTTCTGTGCATTTACTATGTCATAGTTGCAAATGTTATTCATGCAAGGAAAATCTTATTTACCTTGAGCAGTGCAAGTGCCATATTGAATATTGTGTCCTTGCCCTGAAACATGTAAATAACTTGGTTCAATTGCCTGTATCCACTGAAAACATCAAAGAGTCTCTTTATGTTAACTACTGACATGCCAAGAAATTTACATGCAACAACAAATTTAACCTTTTCTGATGTCCACACCACACCCTGCCATTACAAAATCATCTCTTCCAACTTTACAGGTTTGGTGACCTAACAAAACTAGGTCAAGGTCAATGATATTACATAACATATCAGCATTGGACATGATCTATATATCCTATACATTTGCAGTTACTTTTCAAGATATGAAATTTTACATCTTTCACCACATTTTGGTTCATAGTTTCTGTTTAGTTATAGGTGGCACCACCAGTACCCCATGCAATTGAAATTTTGACATCCTCCACAAGCTGGCATCTGGCAATGTGCACTGGCGTGCACCACGCCCATGATGCCAGCTTCAATCACCTGCATCATTATGCCATAACACACACACAATTGACCCTCATTTCTTAAATGGCAGCAGTAATTTTCTTCACTTGCATATTATGCTCTATGACATGCAGCACTCACATGTCCTTCACATCGTCCACAAAAGGATGCCATGATTAAGGTGGAAGCTTTGAAGCTAGTGCGCAGTGAGACTGGCAACTTTGCATCGCAATTACCCATTTAATTTTTTCACAAGTACATTAAACCCATATATTTTCTGATCACTACATATCCATAGATTTATATGCATAGAGTTTTTTTGCAGGATTGGAATTTTTTGAGTTTTTATAGCATTATTTCCAACATGGTAGGATTTTCACATTTTTTCGCGCAGAAGTCACACAAAATAGTTTTTTTCCAGTTGAAATCAGAATAAATTTAAAATATATATCCATGTCTAGGATCGAATTCAATGGTTAGTCCTGAAATAGCATAAATAAAAAGTTATAAAATTTTTAATTTAGTTCTGACAGGTTGTTCATTTTCCTTCTATAAATTGCTCCAAAAGTCACAGAAGGGGTTGTCAGAAAAAAAAATCCTGGGAACCGTTCCTGGATATGATATTTTTCTTTTAATGTCCATTGATTTTGATGTGATAGGGATATTTGTACGTTTGTGAGGCAAAACACAAATTGCAGAGGTTGAGCAAAAAACAGTTCCGAGAAAATCGCATTGAAAGAAAATATTGCCAATTCTTACGCATTTATTGCTGTAATATGACACATACTCATTTTTTCTGTCCTGTGTTTTAATTATTGTGTGAAATAAACTTATAGCTTTACCTTTGTGATGTTGTCATTAAACAAAAGTATATTTTGTGGCTTAAATCTCGACTTTTTTAACTTGGGAACACCACACTTGGCTTGTTCGGGTGTGGGTTCACATGTGGCTTTCCATATTTGGGGACCAGTAAGTGGATTGTGCTAATTTGTTTTTACATCAATAGAGAATTTCAAAGTAATCAGAACAATGGTAGTGATTAGTCTGAACTGGCCCATTCTTAGCTCCACGGCTAATGGTTTCCTGTGAGTGACCCTTGTCAATAGCTCAATTGGTTTCCAGCGGTCATGGACTAATGACTGTGCAAACAATGACATGGTTCATTATCATGCCCATGCAAACAAAGCCATGTGTCCGTCACTGTTTAAACTTTTCATTGTAAACAAAAGTCTAGAGATCAATTATCTCATATAAATTTTATGTTCACACATCTGAGTTTTGGGGGGCATGTAGTTTAAGTATCAGACTATTTAACAATATGAAGAAGTGATTAGAGGTTATCTGAAGGTGCGGCTTCAGACCTTCCACCTTAAAACATGTTGCAATCATTCCGTTTCATGCCAGGCAAAGGTTTGGGGGGCAATTTTAAAAATCATCTAAAACAAGCACTGAGTGGGAACAGTTTAAAATAAAGAGCCACAAATCAATTGAGCTTTCCAGTAAAATTAATTTTTTTTGGAAAAATATCCACACAGTGCTTTTAAATTTGCCATCTGAAGGGCAATTCAAATGTAACTTCGTTCCACTTGTCTTGGTGTGTCTTTGCATATAACTTTGTGTCTTTTGACTTTGACTTGAACTGTCCTGTAATACTTGACATGTTAATGGACAGGAAATGTGCACCGTGATACATGCGCTCAAATTGCCCTTGATGTCATTTGCTGAACTAAGCCCCCTAGAGGTCTACTGGACATCATGCTGTGATGCCACCATGATGGAAGAAATGTAGCTGTCAAGGGTCTGATGTCTTAAGTTCTGCTAAAAAAATTATATATTCACCTGTTTTGATGACAACACTTCCAATTATAGCTTGCTTCGGATTACTGAACATGATCAAGCGTTTTTAAATTCGCAAGAGGAATTTGTATGGGCTATGCCTGTTTTCCAATTGCCTTGATAAAATATGTTCAAACCAAGTGTTTTTAATATCACTGGTAGCCCCTTAGTCACACTGAGAACGAACTGTTCAAAGTGGTTGGCACATGGTATGACCCCCGGCTTGCCAGTGACACTGTCCATGATCAAGCAGTAGCCACGGTAACTCACTAGAAGACATTACCTCACACAGATAGAGATCCAGGATGTGGAACACCATGAAGAGAGGGAACTTGGCAGTGAAGAGGGTCAGGAACCACTGGGAAGCGAACATGTGAGCCTCCAGACCCATGTCTATGAAGTGGTGGTACAGGTCTGTCAACTGATCCTGAGAGACAAACAGCACACTGTATTACATACCAACATTATACAGTTATACCAGCTCCATGCAACACTACCCAGGCTTCGTCATCAGTTTAATCTAGGAACTTTTTCTCTCATCTCTGTTAATTTTAACTGTTAATCAATCTTATTCAATTAGAGCACTTACCAAAATACTGTAGTTCTAAAAATTTTCATGCTAAATTTAATTTTGCATTTTTCACGCTAACACCCAAAGTGCAAAATTCAAATGCGTGAAAATAAGTTGCATTGTATTTCACTACACTGTATGCCATTGGATTGCGCAGAATTAGAATGTGTGAAAATTTTGGATTTTGAGAAAAACTGAGTTTGTGCGAAATTAAACACGCGAGAAAATTGATAGAACTACAGTATGCTACAGTTTGTCTGTGAGCACCTTTTATTGACATCTTGATGGTTACTCACCAATATACAGTGGTACCTCTCTTGAGAGACCCCTCTAATGAGAGACCGCATATCTTTTTAAGACCGTTCTCTCAGAACACTGTGCTATCTTTTCCATGTTGTTGTACCTCTAATGAATGACCACCTGTTTTGAGAGACCGCATTTTGACCAGCTGTAGGGGCGGTCTCTCAAAAGAGGTACCACTGTACTGTTCTGATATGTCCACTTCATGGAATAACCCACAAAGGGCGCAGGAATTTGGAAGTCGGATAATTTCACCATGCCTTTAGAGAATAATCACGGGCCCATTTAAACCAACACTACTTCACAAAGTTCATTTCAAACAACACCCACAAGGACTCTTGAGTAAACAAGTGACCCACTTATCTGCCATGTTGAAACACTGAGCTGCAAGTATACTCTTCATGTATCTGTTTATGGTGACCCAGACTGTGATCATGTTACACCAACCACACTTCTCACCTGCATCAGTCTCTCCAGCTGGTAGAACTTGAGATGTAGTTCCTCAAAGCCTTGCTTAAACAGATCTCTCAGTCCAAAGTCAAACATGATCTTCACCAGTACTGAAAAAGCTTGCTCCTCTGGCATCTAAAATAAATACATTCCATTTGGCAAAAAGTCTCTGCATAGCACTCAATGAACCAAATGGCATAACTACACGTTGGAGTGTCACGCACACATTTGACCCTTACAGTGCCAATCACGACTAAAGTTGATCTACTTAAGTCGAACAAGTCTGAATTATCATTAGCATCCCAGATTTGTATTCCTCGAAGAAAAAAAAACAAAAAAACCCAACAAACTTTCATTCAAGTACCAGCATGCCTATAGTTCCAGAGAAAATATCCCAGGTCAACAGCTTTTCTTGGGGCGCATTGGGCACACTCCACCCAATGTACACCGAGAAAAGCTGTTGACTCCGTCCAAAATTTGGCATAGGCAGAGTTGAATATTCAACTCTTCAATGCCATACATTTTTTATCTATAACAATCTTGACTCGTACCTTTTTACCCCCTTAGAAAATAACAAAACTACATAAACATCAGGCAAAAATAAAAAAATTCTCGACTACTAAATGTAAGTTTACTCACATGTAGAAGAAGAGCAGCTGCCAGAAATGACAGACCCTGGCAGTATCCGATCTCTTCATCATATACTGAGTATGCCTGCAACATGAAAACACACATAAGCAATGCTCAGATAATCAATGTTGCACCATGCCAATGTCTGTTATCCACCTAATGGGTCCCACCATATAAACAGCAACAACGTCAAGGTCCCCTCCTGTGTAGAAACTGTACCAAAACGACCTTTCATTCATTTATTTTAGCAGGGCACCCACACTGAATTACAGTTGGTGTATAATGTAAATATATTTTAATAGATATCTTTTTGGTCAAGTTAAGTACATTTTGGGTCTCAAAATCATGAAGGAACGGGAGAAGTGTGAATGCCACTTTCACTGATAGGACTCTCCCATGTCTTACACCTCAAAAATCTTATATAATCATCTTATGAGGTATTTCATATCAAATTTGAGTAAACTCTGTCCAGACATCCTTGACATATTATTAAATAATCTAAAAAATAAGTAGTTTATGACTGGATAATTCCTGTGATGTGAGGCTTTGCTATTACGATGTCTACTGGCAAGATGACTTTAACTTTGTGTATGCGCTTGTGTCACCGTTAACTGACCTTACTGATCTTGTACAGGGAGTCTTGTCCCACACCTCCCGTCTCCTTGAAGTAATCATGAGCAGGAAAGGTACGATTGATGTCTCTTAGAATCACCTGCTCACACGGCGACTCCTGTGATACAGCACGAATAAAAAAACTCGTAAATCATTTGTGAAGACATTTTCTGACATAACCCCAAGTGCTTTATATCATAATTAGCCATGTCACGTCCAGCAATTTTATGTATTTAACAACCTTAGATCACCTATTGAAACTTTACTGTGACAGATAATTTATAATTACATTAGAGAACCAAGCAAGACCAGTGGTGGGGAAGTCCTGAGACAAGAATAAAAAACAAAACAGAAAAATTTATGATTACATGTACACCATCATTGCCTTAAGTTTTCCATTTCATTCAGACCTCTGCCACCAGAAAAAGAGATCAAGGTCACTTCTGTTATATTCCACTCAGGGTGGGATAAAGATGACCAGGTTGTGGGTAGAGAATATACTGACCTTTGTGATAAGAATGCGGTAGGCTTCCAACATCTCGTTGCTGTCATGGCAACCTGCCAGCAGTTGCCAAACCTCACCACGGAGAGCCTCAGGCACACCTTTGCGCACTAACATGGCAATCTGCTTGGGCCTCTGTCGCAGGTTTTGGTGCCATTTTGTCAGGGCTTCATGCCAGCTCTCCAACAGACATTCATCCGTGACGTCCTTGCTGACTATACCTGAACCACTCAGCAAGGGCTCATCATTATCTGTCACATAAATGACAACATACATGAAATGTGTGGTTTATAAACAAAGGTCACACGAGACTACCTGTAAACTGAACCATGATCACGGTACTCAATAATTAAATTTAAATGATCAAGTGGCCAATCATGAAAGAGATTGAACCTGTATCTGATCTATATTCAGAACACTGAAGAAGGATATTAAAAGACAAGATTGATTTGCATTGTACCACAGTTTTCCTTCATCAAGGTGCTTCAATCTTGTAATATCTGAACTGACAGCCAAACTCGAACGATGCTAGACAATACATGTTTCCAGTTGTCCACATAGCAAATTTTGCATAATGTCAGCAACTTTTGAAGTGTGGTGTACCACATTTTTGACATCAAATTTTACACCAGGTAAACTGATCTTCTGTTGACCCACCCGATTCTTCATCTATATCTTGTGGTGTTTGGATGTTCTCCGGTGGTACCTTGTTGGGTGACACAGTCAGGGAGAGGCCGGCCTTCCTGCGGTCAATATCAGTCTGACTCTCGTTACTCACCACCTCATAGATGGGTTCATTACCGTTGTTTGGTTCTTGTCCTTCCACCTAAATCAAAGTACAGTCACAGTGGTTACGGCAAAGCCCCACTTATGCACTTGATATATTTATGTCAGGTTGGAATACAATGAAACCTCCCTATACTGAACACCCTTGGGACCGGAAAAAGGTGTTCGGTATAGTGAGGTGTTCGGTATAGGGAGGTTTGCTAATATTGAAAGTATATATTTGGGGACGAGAAATGGTGTTCAGTATAGAGAGGTGTTCGGTATACAGAGGTGCTCGGTCAGAGAGGTTTTACTGTACTTGTTATTTCTCTTGCTTCAAGAACCATCACATGTATTTCATGAGTAGCAGTATATACAGACATGAAACTGGTGAAATTAAATCTTGTTATGTGACGATATGAGAACCCCCCCCCCCCCCCCCCAAAGTACCATTACATCCAGACCTGCCATTACTGGAAATCATTTTTTTTTTTCAACAGGACTTCTTTCTTTTTACCACAGCCTCCTGTGGCCAAGTCAGGTCAACCTCTGCATTTTGGTTGTCCCCACGTCAAACTTCCTTCTTATCAGTTGCCACTTGATCCCAGTTTTACAGAGGTCTCACTCCACTTTCAGTAACTGTTATGTTGAAACATGAAGTGCACATTTATCAACCTGTCAGCATGTCATATCTGCTCCTCAGTGCAGCTGCTTCTCTGGTGTATTTATTTCCTTCTTCCTAGCAAATATCCTTATACTAACACTAATCAACACAATGCTACAAGTAATATTTTTCACCCTTGTTTTTTTTTTTTTTTTTGGGGGGGGGGGGAGGGGAGGGGCACAATTTGGAAATGAGTCCACATACATTTATGGCCAAACCCTTTTTAGAAGACCAAAACTTTGTTACCCCTACAATAGACATGTTTTACCGTACCTCTTTCAATCGCAGTACAAACTGTTCATGGTGCGGTTTCTTGCTGAAGTACCAGAACCTTTCATTCTGAGGGAAGATCTTGGCTTTAGTTTCCAGCAGGAAGCGAACTGGCTCCTGAATACCTTCTATGACTAGATCCACAGCAATGGTCATAAACACACGTGTATCTGCAGCACACAAGTAGTCGCTTTAGAATGCCCCATGCCACACTGCAATCAACACTTGTCCCTTGTCAGGCCACATAAACATTCAAGTCATTCCATACAAGTAGTCACTCGCTCCCGTTAACTGTTAACAGGCCAAAAAACATGAGAGTTGCATAGACGAAAAAACGTATGAAACAAATTATATGCAAAGCAAATGTATACAAACATACAGATTCACCTTCAGACAGAAGTACAATTTACTTCAGATGCCAAGCAGAAACAAGTGCATCTTGATTCCCATTAAAATCACTTACCCTTCAACAAGGTTATAACTGACACACTTCAATTATACACTGTTATATGAAAAGCAGATATTATTTAGTAACAAAATCCATATTTTTATGTTAAGTATATCTGTGTAGGTACATTAACTTTCCCACCACAACATCAGGAAGTACATGTACACACTTCTTTGCTATTGTTATGGGAAGTAGCTGTCATTCACACTATCTACTTCCGTCAGTGACCAGAAGTGACTCCTAATGCACGCGATATGCCCAAGCCTTGTAAATGTCACATCAACACATCTGTTTGGGCCATTGTACTGGTGGATACGTGCGCCCCTGTTTGATGTTTATATGACACTGCTTTGTGTTACCCTTTTTAGTATATGGACACACAAGCGTGCCTCTGATGAGAACCTTTCAATTCAAAACCAGGCAGGCTCAACCTGCAGACTCACATTTTCTTGCCAGCTATTTGCATTGAATGTGTGTGTGTGTACATGTAAATGCATATTATTCTGCACATTGTGTATCTTATACCAAAAAAAAAAAAAAAAAATAAAATAAAAGAAATTTAAAAAAAAAAAAGTAAAAAAAAAAAAAGCAACCGTGTATGCTCAGCGCAACAGTGAGGCAAGCCCTATTCCCCAAGGCAACCAGAATCTCAGTCCGGGCAGCCCAAAACTCATATGTCAATAGGAATTAGCCCACTGGTCGCCCTAAAGTATGAAAAAAGATAATTATGGCAACTAGACAATGATGATGATGATGATGATGATGATGATGATGATGATGATGATGATGATGATGATGATGATGATGATGATGATGATGATTTCAACTGTAGCAAGCAATTTTAAAGGTACTGAAATGAATATCCTATGTTACATGATGAGAGATTTTGTTTTTTAACATGATTTTGTTATTTAACATTCATGTTTGCAATCTGCCATGGTAGTCCTTGTGTATTACATACCGAACTGTGCTTGATAAGGTTTCTTTGTACATTTGTATAATATTCTATGACATAAATGTCAAGATACAGTGCCCTTTCTTGCTGACCTGATCTCTTTATAGACAATCTGCATGCATTTGATTCTGTGCACACCCTGGTGCAATATGTCCACATCACTTACTTCACCACAGCACACTCACCTTTGGGAGTTTCTGTATTGAGTATTTGGAAGTTTGGGTCAGTAGGATCCCAGTGACCAGAAATAACATAAGATTTGCCATCACTGCCAGCACCGATAGATACCTGGACAACAAGAGAACTGCTTAATGCCACGTACTCTCATAACCACATATACTCTTTTGTATATGTATCGACTTTTTTTCTTTCTTTTTTTTTGTAAGCAACATTCAAGTACTGACTTTTTGGAAGAATAACAACTTCGAAGTACATGTACATTGTGTAAAATACATTATGATGACAAGATTATGTTGTGCTTCCTTTCAAAATGTCCAAATACTGAAAATGCACTGGTCAAAATGTAATCATTGCATGCGTTTCCTTTTACAAATTTCACTGATTGCTTGCTGAAAAATTAAAA
The DNA here is from genome assembly GCA_964020975.1 of Hermodice carunculata. NCBI lineage: Eukaryota > Metazoa > Annelida > Polychaeta > Eunicida > Amphinomidae > Hermodice > Hermodice carunculata. Next base: position 237,723 of record CAXHWN010000809.1, on the reverse strand, counting down.
TAAAAGCCACCTTCGTGCCTTTGCATGCACATTTTTCTCAAAGATTGTTGAAATATATTTGGACCTACACAGAGGCAGCACTCATAGGGACACTGATTCCAAAACAATCAGGCCTCTTTTCAACCTGCTTTGCCCATGTGTTTGTATCTTGTCAACAAGCATGTGAGCATGTCAAATAAATAAATTCTGACTCTGACTCTGTGTTGTCTAACCAGGCAGGGGGTCAGCCGGTGGACTCACCATGTCAATGAGATGCATGTCACTATGTTTTATATTCCTGCCCGGACACACCAACAGCCCAAAGCATCTGAAACAAGACACCGCAGACAACCAAAGTCAACACACAAAATGAACACAGATGTGAAACCTGATCACCAGTTTTAGTGAATATACAATAACAGCAGTCATGGTTGACTGTTTAATTACATATATACATGTAAAGTAGTCCCGTCTTGTGAGACCATGCCCATGACAGACCACCTTCCTTGGAAGACCACCTTTTCAGCATACTTTCCCGAGTACCTTTCTTGTTATTTGTACCTCCTATGAGACCACCTGTCTTAAGAGACCACAATTTGGTCATCCCTAGAGGTGGTCTTTCAAGACATATTTTACTGTATATATTAGAATAAAACAAGGCTTAAAGCCTGGAGGTGGGGCTTTTTGTTGTTTTTCCTTTGTTTTCATTAGGGCATGAACATATGTTTACATGTATAATATACATATACATGTATATAAAATTTGGGTACATTTGCGAGTAAATTATCATGGCTATTATAGTAATATCTGTAAGACCTTAATTTACCGGGCTTAATATGAATATTTTGTTAACATTTCAATACATGTAGGCTTGTGTATGATCAAACAAAAATTTATTTCTAGGGTGGGAGTGAGCGTATTTTGGAGATCGTTTATGCGCACGCATAATGTGTTATGACATATGTAAAGCAGCCACAGTCACGTATGAAAAGACCTGTTGCTGAAACCAGCGAAGAGGTGGAACTAGAAGAATACCTGAGGATTACTCAGTAGTTTCACAAGTAAGTGCGTGTTTTTCATATTTCATTGTTTTACCTTGTACATATTACACGAGCGAAGATGTGTTTGTATAAATTTTGACAGGTTCTCTGCCACTTGCGGTGTCATAGCATCAATGTGGTATCTACGCGGTCATTGCCATGTTGACCATCACATGAACATTATGGCGATGTCATTCACCATCAGCACATGCTTTTGAATATCGGCGCATTGCTCGCAAATTAAACTTGATGTGTGTTTTGAAGTCTTATACTGAGTTGTTATTGTATGTCACTAAGTCTGCTTTATTGATTGCTACATTTTTAATGTTTGTCAGGGTCCACACATAGCAGGCACAATGAAAACTTGTAAGAATGACACTATTTTTTTCCAAGAAAATGAGTCAGATATCTGAATATTTCAGATTAATGAGTCAAAAAACAAAGGAACAACAACTTCAGTCCCTTCAAATTTGTGTCATTATAATGAATATGTCAGATAACTGAGTGTCACTTTGAGTTTTCACTGTATTATTTCATTTGAGCTCCAGTACACTTTAATCAGGTGGTGCAAAATAGAAACAGAATTGTTAGCCCCCTCATCACTGGAAGTGCTTCTCCTCTGGTTTAGTTTGTACCCTTGATCTGTAAAAGGCCACCCTGTACATCTGATACATACAGGTTGTCATTTTCCATTCCAAGGGTATGCAGGAAGATGGACCTTAAACAAGAGGTCTGTGTGAACAGCCCGTGCCTCAGCTGATCTTGACATTCATCACACTTGCAGCTCTATGAACTTGGGAAAGGATCGAGGACACCATGTTCTGAGTAAGTCTGACCTTCATAGAAGAACACCCACACGTGCAACATCAAAGTTCAAGTAATTCTCAAGTTATAATGAAGAGTAAAATTCATGTATGTTGCACTGTGACCCCACAAACGAGGTCAAGGTCATTCATGTACTGTCTCAGCATGACCTTCATACAAAATAGTTAACATGTGTAGCTAACCCAAAACAGATCTCAAGATATCAAGTAAACAGTAAATTTCGTGTCAGTTGTCCTGTGAATTAGCATTAGAATGCCCATTGACTTACATGGTAATCAATAGGAAAGCTGCATTGAACGATAAGTACCCGAATTGAAAATCCTTAAAAATCAGGAATCCAAAGCAGTGCCACCTAGTAAACAACTGTTTGACCCTTCCACAACAATATATCCATCACATTTCAGCTTAATCTGAGGGATGGTTCTGAGAACAAGTGAAAAATAGCAAATCCATACAAAAAATTCATTAAAAAAAATTGCAGCGCCACCTGGTGAACAAATTGGGAACTAGGTGTTCCCGGGAGTGTCCATGTACGATATCAAAGCAATTGGGTGAGTGGTTTCAGAGAAGAATTTTGAAGGTTTGCCCCCCCCCCCCCCAAAACAACAAAATTCATCAAAAATCCAAAAATCAATAGAGCTTGACCATTTGAACACACTTGGTAAATATCCATCCAAGGCACATCCCCACCAAGTTTGAAGTAACTCTGGTCAATATTATTAAAGTTACGACCATTACAAGAAATTCCTATGTTAAGTTTTCCTATTAAAACTTTTGTAGTGATTTTTGAAAAAAAATCACAAAAAAATTCCAAATTCATTGGAACATGACCATTGGAACAAACCTGGTAGACACCACCCAAGGTACATTGCCACCAAGTTTGAAGTTAATCTGGATGATGGATTTGGATAAGAATTCGAAAATGTAAATTAGCATTAGAATGCCCATTGACTTACATGGTAATCAATAGGAAAGGTGCATTTACCCCAAAGGAGCCGACTTGAAAAAATCATTAAAAATCAGGAATCCGCAGCATTCCCACACAGTGAACAAGTTTGTTTGGCCCTTCCATTAGGAACATATCCACCAAGTGTAAGCTTAATCTGAGCGACGGTTCTGGAGAAGAAGTCGAAAATAACTATAGCACACAAAAATTCACAAAAAAATTGGAAAAAAACTGCAGCGCCACCTGGTGAACAAATTAACAACAAGGAGTCCCTAGATGTCTTCCTGTGTGACATCAAAGCATTTAGGTAAGCAGTTTCGGGGAAGAAGATTTTTTAAGATTTGTCAAAAAAAAAAAAAAAAAATCACTAAAAATCCAAAAATCACTGGAGCATGACCACGTGAACAAAAATGGTAGAAACCCACCCAAGGTACATTGCCACCAAGTTTGAAGTTAATCTGGATGACGGTTTTGGAGAAGAAGTCAAAAATGTGAATTAGCATTAGAATGCTCATTGACTTCCATAGTAATCAATAGGAAAGCTGCATTGACCGACAAGTACCAGAATTGAAAAAATCCTTAAAAATCAGGAATCCGCAGCATTCCCACATAGTGAACAACTTTGTTTGACCCTTCTACAAGGAACATATCCACCAAGTTTCAGCTTAATCTGAGTGATGGTTCTGGAGAAGAAGTCGAAAATAGCTATAACACACAAAAATTCATAAAAAATTAGGAAAAAATTGCAGTGCCACCTGGTGAACAAATTAAGAACTAAGTGTCCCAGAGAGTGTTCCTGTGTGATATCAAAGCAATTGAGTGAGTGGTTTCGGAGAAGAAGATTTTTTAAGATTTACCCAAAAATGGACCAAAAAATTCATTAAAAATCCAAAAATCACTGGACCGTGACCATTTGAACAAACTTAGTAGAGACCCACCCAAGGCACATCTCCACCAAGTTTGAAGTGAATCTGGCAGACTGTTTTTGAGAAGAAGTCGAAAATGTGAATTGTGGACGACGGACGGACGATGGACGATGGACCCTCAAAAAACGTCAGCTGACTGACAAGTCAGCTGAGGTAAAAATCACACCAAAATCCCAGCAGAAGATGGGGTTTTAATCACACTTAAAATATGCATATACAGTGGTCCCCCTCTAATAAGGCCACCCCAAATGCAACTAAAAAGTGGCCACATGAGAGGGGTGGCCTCTCTTGAGAGGGACAATACAATGTAAATACCACTTTGGTGGCATGCAGAAGTGGCCTTTGTAGAGAGGGTGGCCTCTCTTGAGGGGGGCCACATTAGAGGGGGACCACTGTATATATATATATATATATATATATATATATATATATATACATACATACATACATAGATACATATATATACATACATACATACATTTCAACCTCTATTCAGATCGTTCAAAAAAGGCAAGTTATGAATGATTACGATGTGACAAATCTAAAGCTCAACATGTAAATGAATCAAACCAACTTTTAAATTATATAAGTTTTGCTTTGCTTTAATAATAGTTTTCACTGACGCCATTTTCCCTCCCATTAAAACACAACTTTTCCCATCTCTCCGTGACTGTTCTGGCACACAGTTTCCCTATACAGTATATCAATCGAAGAAAAAATAGTTTTAGCATCAAACAAAGTGGCCTTATCGAGCGCAAGGTTGAGTGAGTACAGCACTGAGTGATAGGTCATTCAAAACGTGAACTGAAAATGTCGACAGTCTCAGCATGGCAATGTTTACAAACATCCACTTCTCGCTCGGATCCATGACCTAGATCTTGATTCATCTCAGAATCCCACAATCAATTGAACGCAATCAATAAAGCAGACCAAGTGACATACAATAACAACTCAGTATAAGACTTCAAAACACACATCAAGTTTAATTTGTGAGCAATGCATTGATATTCAAAAGCATGTGTTCGTGATGAGCGACATTGCCATAATGACTTTTTTTTAATGTTCATGTGATGGTCGACATGGCAATGACCACGTGGATACCACATTGATGCTATGACACCGCTAGTGGCAGGGAACCTGTCAAATTTTATACAAACACATCTTCGCTCGTGTAAAATACACAATATAAAACAACGAAATATGAAAAACACACACTTACTTGTGAAACTACCGAGTAATCCTCACGTCTTCTTCGGGTTCCACCAATGGAACTTCAATATTCAAACAGAGTGCGGTAGGGAATTCCTGGACAACGTCATTTGGGTCATTTACATACAGATCTCGCGCATGCGTACATCTTATGTTTTCCGTCTGAGCCGGCTTTTCGTCTGCTTGTGCGACCAAGAAAATTACGCCACTCACAGCGAAAAGAAACGTGCCCCAGCCGCGCGTGACAAAATAAGACAGACACACACAGTTTCCATCGGTGTTGAAAATATGGAGCGATAGCGGGTTGTAAAAGAAGGACAAGGTCAGCCTTGGGCGTCCAAGTGATGATGATGTCGCTACATTCATTCTGATTCTGAACAGGTCTGATGTTCAGAGCAGTGCCCAGTTGTCGCCCGTGCCGGGAAAAAAAAAAATCAAAGATCACAGGAGCCGCCCATTTCTTTGAAGTCGTTATATTCAAGTCGTCATGGATACTTGATCAGTCGTGTTTGTAATCAATCGAGATTGAATCCGAATATCATTATCATATTATAACCGCTCCAGCTTGATGAAGTTTTCTTTTCTTTTTCTTTTCTTTTTTTTTTGGGGGGGGGGGGGGAGAGTGGCTAGGTAATCAAATTCATGGGACAAAAGTGCCGTTAATTAAGATCAGTAAAGACAACGGCAACTTCAGAGACAAAGAGAGAGAAAAAACAACAAACAAATGGGCATACTATCTACGTTTCCCGCTAACTTCGAGATAAAATTTTGTCTGCATCGGCAGCTCTTGACTGCACATATTGCGAGGAAGACGTGCCCGCGACCTCCGCTACTTATCAAGCTGTTATTGTCTACGATGTCAAAGATTTATGTTATTCTATTCGTCATCAATTTTCCTAGGGGCACCATAAAATTTTCTCATGAACTTGACTTTATCAGTTCTGTATTTCTATAAGATTGTGCAAGGTATAATGTGTGAGTTTCTTTCTTCAGACATTTGTCTGCATGCCACTTGTGTGGGAAGTTGCAATACGTTGTTCAGAGCCTCGTCCGACAGAGAATTTTACCAACATTTCTCGACGACAATATAACGAATTTATTTTGAAAAATTAGAAAGGATTGTACTTGTAATTTCACATTGCTGTGTACCACACTAGCCAAATGCATTTGCAATGGATTAGAACAAGCTTTGAACGTTGTCACCATTGACAGAACGGTATACTGCACAACGGTCTGAACGGGTCCTCGGGTGTCACACTGTGTTCGGTATAATGGCACATGCGACATGAAAATTTGATGAGGAACTGTACGTTTCGAAACATAAAATTTATTATACAAAGAAGCCTCATTCTCTCACTCTTTCGGCCACTGCTTCAGCCATATCTATCTGCTATTATCGGTCGCAACCGTATACATTCTCCGAAAACACGCACACACAAGTCCAACTAAATAACATCCCATTTTTTTGCACATGCTTCCAGCACAGAATTATCTATCGTTCTTTCTTGTAAGTCATAGGCCTATGCAGAACAAAAGTTGATGTACATAAACTTAAGGTATCAACAATTTTTTCCAAACAAATCATTTTAGTCAAGTAATTCAGAATTTCATCTGGTCCTTTCTAGATCTGCTGTGGGGTTTTGTGTGTGTGTGTGTGTGTGTGTGTGTGTGTTGTTTGTTTTTTTTGTTGTTTGTTTGTTTTGTTTTGTTTTTGTTTTTTTTTTTCTTGTTTTTTTTTGTTTTTTGTTTGTTTTGTTTTTGATTTGTTTTGTTTTGTTTGTTTTTTATCTTGCATTTCTATTTTGGTAATTTGCGATGAAAAAAAAAAATACTGAGGATTTCAAATGTATCATATCATGACGCAAACTCGATCTATATGATTGCTTAGTTGCATTGGAACAATCTACTATAGTGTACAGTTGGTAGGAACAGCGCGAGGAAAATTATTCAGACGATAATATTGACAAGATCTTACGAATGCAGTGCATCGTCAATAAAACAAACATCCTAAAACAAAATTTTTGGTAGGAAACACGACGAATCCTGGTGAAAACTCTCTCTCTCTCTCTCTCTCTCTCTCTCTCTCTCTCTCTCTCTCTCTCTCTCTCTCTCTCTCTCTCTCTCTCTCTCTCTCTCTCTCTCTCTCTCTCTCTCTCTCTCTCTCTCTCTCTCTCTCTCTCTCTCTCTCTCTCTCTCTCTCTCTCTCTCTCTCTCTCTCTCTCTCTCTCTCTCTCTCTCTCTCTGCAGATAAGCATGAAGATAGTCTTTTGCTCACTGTAACCAAGGAGAAGGGGGGGGGGGGGTCGGTACGCTGGTACAGGTAATTATTCTTCTAGAGTACGCAGTACGGAAAATAAAAATCTTTCAAAATTTTGGATAGTACGAAGTACGTAAAACAAGACGGCTTCCAGTACGCCAGTACGGTAAATAAATTAAAAAAAAAAAAAAAAAAAAGCAGTACGCCAGTGCGAGTAACCCCTTACCGACCCTGAAGGAGGGCTTTTTCTACCATCTTTGCTGTAACATTAATAACCAATGGAACGGAGGTACCTGCATCCTAGAACTGCTGATACCAAATTATAGACAAATCTTGAAATATGAAACGACGTTTGTTTCACTGCATAAAAATTTAGTTTCCTGAGATTTGAGGTCAATATGTTCCAAGTTGAATCTGTATTTGCAGTGAACGGTGAAGAGGACAATCATGTGTTATTGTTTGCGACCATGTGTGTTCTCATTTGCTCGTTTTCCACACTTATGTAATCTAAAGCAAACAAATATGTCTATCAAAATTTATACCACAAACACAGTCCATAGCAAACGATCGCGACTTGAATTTATAAAAACATGCACAAGTTTAGCGTCAAAATGAACACCATATATAAAAGCTTTATTTGCTGTTTTGCGTCAATAAATGTGTCAAACATTGTCATTGACACCGGAACATTATGTAAGACTGCATGCCGTCGTCTTCAACTTCAAGTTCGAACGATGCTAAGGCCGTAGGCTTGAACAAACAACATAGGCACCGATGAGCGTACAAACTCGTCCATTTATCATTGAGTCTTGCGATACGAACATGCATGATTAAAATATGATGAAGCACAGTTAATCACATGAAAAATTCTATTCTCGTTGACGGCCAACAAAATAGTGGTATTTCACAGTTTCACTTTGTCTCCGCAGACGGCTCTGCAAGCACGTGGAGACTGCATGCAATTGTGCTTTGCTCTTGCAATATAGCGCACGCCACGTGACCGGCGAGAGCCAACTGGTTCTAAATATATCTCTCATCAGCGAGGAATTGCCCTAGAACCGTTGTGCATGGCCGAATGCCGTTATAAACAACACTTGCATGGTCGAATGTAAAAACTCTTTCTTGCCGCCAAAATATCATGTTTATTGACCAAAACAAAGGCACAACGGTCCTTCGACGCATGATTAGTGATGAATTACGTGGATAGGTACGTGTATGAAATATCGCGGAATGCAACTTTAAAGCACTTACATATTGTTATTGCGCCAAAACAGCGTACTTGCACAAGACTTGTAAGGGGAAGTGATAACTTGATTACATTTTCTCGTGGACTTTTTAGATCACTGTAACGAATGCTCAATGGATTTTTTCCGTCTGATGCATCTTTGGACGTGTTCAGACTGGTAACTGTCTGGATATGCAAAAACCTACGGAGAGCCTCATTGAGCTGACAAAAGTTCGGTGTTCACAGAATTGAGGTCACATTCACCCACGAATACAAGCAAGATACGGAACTTCTTTTAACAGAAAGGTCCTGATAATGTGCATAGATCGATAAAGAATATCTACATTTTACATCAGCAATGAGCAGTAATACCAGTGTTACCATTAAGAGCACAAATGAAAGAAAATAACTTGCACCTTTTTAAAATCTGTTTCTTGTTTGCACCAGAATACATACGTTCGCCGGATGACATATTCTCACAGTTAGGCTTTTTCAGCTAACAGTTAGGCATTTTCAGCAATTGTGACCAGTGGTGACAGAGTATTTTCTCTTATTAAACCCTTCAGGTATCAGTCTTGTTTATTTTGCCGATATCAAATGTTAAGAATAAAGTCTTGTCACAAATCAGGACTATTAACACGACAGGAATAGTTCCTGGTTTTCAAATATTGAACTTTTTAGGTCTACTATGTACATTGTACATGAGAGGGGGTCTCCTTGCGGAGCCCCACCTAAAAAGTCTGCACTTGCAGGTCAAACGCGGTCATAATTGAACATAAAAGGTCATTAAACCACAGATGGTGTCCTTCTGTCGTCATTTTCCATATACAGGACTTGTTACCGCTTGTATAAAAACCTGTACCCACTATCCGGGCAACCTTCTCCCCTAAGCTCCATCTTTCACTCAGTAGGGGTGCTTGGCAGGTCTGACTCGTGCTGCTGCTTAATTCATAGCCTGGGGGTGACTTCAGTCTCTGATACAATATTCCTATTCTGGAGCCCACCACCGCCAAAAACTAGTAATTTCAAGCCGTCATATTTACATTTTTAGGTAATGCTCACACTGGAAAAGTCCCATTTTCATATTTTACATTACATTCACTCAACAAACTAATCTTCTGTTAACACTAATCACAAATATATTTTGGATACTACCTCTTCAAAATATCAAATCGGGACTAACCCACAAACTTGGCTGCCACTTTGAAAATTGTAGACTCTGTACCCAGTGGTTTGTAAATGAGGATAGTAGTACTAGGACGATCTTCGAGGGGGAGGGGTTATTATTATAAAACCAAAAGAATATATTTTTGCATATATTTCAGAGCATCAATAATGATATGACATATGCTGTGGCCACGATTCACTTTGATATCCAAATCTACTGTATTTTTGTGCAACTGTCCCACAATGCATTGCGTCATGTTCAAATTGGTGCATTATTTGCCAGCTCCAGGTATCGTGTTGTATTTGGATTTGGGACTGACAATGATAACTGCTTCAAACACAGCAGAGTACGTAGATTAAAGTTAAGATAGTAAGTCATGTTTTAAAAATACTCAAATGATCGTTTGCTCAGGTAACTCGGAGAACAGACACCTGGAACCTGGCAAAATATTACGATAATGATCACTGAACAACCAGGGCTATACTGTTTTACCAAACAACCTTTGCTACGTCTTACTGAACTTTGTGTTGTTATGCTGTTTCCCCAAACCACAAGTTAACCCTCCAGACTAGTTAAAATAAAATGCTGCGTTTGAGTTGACTTTACTGGAAAATAACAGCACATGATGAGCGCTTTCTCGATAAAATCTGTCAACTGGGGCAATGGCTATGCTGTTTCACTGAGCAACCGTGACAATGCAGCTATAGCCTATGCTCTTAACTCGGCCCAAGTTAACCCTCCACTCCAGACAAGTTGAAATAAAATACTGTGTTTAAGTGGACCTTACTGCAAAATCATGGCACACAAAGGCCACTTTCTTGATAAAATCTTTCAGCCAGGGTCAATTAATTTTATTAGGGAAGGGCGGTTGCATATTTATATGCATGCACCTGGTGAACCATTTTCGAATTAATGTCATGTACATTATGTCAGCGGTCAATCTGCTAGTTTATCAATCCAAGTCCCTACAATTCTGCTCTCTTTTTATATATGAAAACAATTCAGTTATTTCTGCTAGTACTCCTTTTGCTGCTCAACTTTTCTTGCTATTCTGTTGGCAAGATATTCTGCTCAAAAAATGCAGGACTCTTGCTTTACCATGTTTACTGAAAGCCTGGATTCCAGTGATTCTGGATGCTGCACCCTTTGGCCTTAATGCCTCCAAAATATCATGCATTCCAAGGTCATACATGGCAATTTATTCTATGTTTGAGGGTGAAATTCAAAAGTAGTAACTCACTGTAGATCACATGACCTAAACATTGTTCCAAGTAAACTGTGACGCCCCCACATCAGTGACATGATGCATGGACATTTAGACAAAATCAAATATACGCCAGCGATGTTTGACTACATGTCACGCGCGACGTGGAATAACTACCATGAATGCAAACACAGCACACCAGGTCCACGTTGAAAGTAGGCCTAGGGCATATTTTTTTTTTTGCGATGAACGCCCTATTAAACATAGAATAAGGGAAATCTTACATGGCTGAGAGTGAGTCACTATTTTTCTCTCACTTGCGATTGTTGTTGGTGGGGAAAATCACTCCTGATTTTCCCCACTAACAACAATCCCTCTTGACAGCAAAATAGTACCTCACTCTCAGCCATGTAAGATTCTCTATTTATTTCCATGGCATGTGCCTTTGTGTGTCATGACGTTCAAGTCCTGAATTTGTTACCAAAGGTTTACAACCTGGTCTATCAACAAAAACATTTCTCAGAAATGACGTCTAGTAAAAGAGTAATCACTCTTACCTGTCGATTTTGAGTTCACGGTTGGAGACCTGTTGGACAGTTATCATCACCTTTTTCTCCACATTTGTTCTCAGCTTGAACACATTCTTGTCCTTTGGACATGTAGCAAAGTTTCCTCTTCCATCTTCTTCTTTAAACTCTAATGCAATGTCGAAGCGAAACGTGGTCTCCTCTCCATAACTAAGCTCAGAAAAAGTACTTGGTGATTTTGGAACCCGACGGAATGCTGAAGCAAAACTGTACAGGATCTTCCCCACCTGCAAAAATAAAGTGACAGTTTGAAGCCTGAATAGTAGTTATGACTTAAAAACAACATATTTATCTATAACTCTTACAAATATGTTATATTGGTGGGCCTCATTCTTCTCAAATGTTTCCACATTCAGTGCTGCTCGTGAAAATACTTTTCATGATTCACTGATGTCACCACTGGTGAACTGATAAAGGGAGTTCAATATGGTACAATTTCAGTTGTGATTCTTTGGAGACTAGTTTGGGATAAATCTACTCACCCACAATCAATATATTGTGCCAATCAAAAAAAAAGGGAAAGAAACAAAAAACTTTTGGTATGACTGAGTCAGTTTTTTTAAAGTTCTTGCATTTCATTTCCCTACAGAAAGCATGATGAAAGTTCATCATTCAAAATGTCCATAAAAAAAACTATCAAACAGTTTCACCCATTCACAATTTAAATATGGAACACGCAACATGCTTGAAACACACAATGAAAGCCACCACTGCATTGCACCAAGTTTCAGAATATAGGTACACTGTGCTTCATGTCCATCAATGTAAGGCAAGTCAGATATTCTCTTTAGTGCCCCCAAAACAAAAGTTACATTGATACTTAAAACTTGCACGTCCTTGGAGACAGAAACAAGACCTAATGAGTCACATTGATGCATCTCAGAAATGTCAGGGTTTTTTATAACAATGCTTATGAATGATAGTGGACAAAGAGAAGGTATATTCCACTACACTTGAAGCTGAGCATACTTCAAAAACAAAATTCTTCAAAACACTGTGCAAGACCCTTTAAATGTGCAATGGCTGAATTCAGTCTACTGGCTTGGGATTAATCTTATAAGTACCAACATGAAGTCTGTGACCTTCCTGCTATAAGCCCAACTTACATGCACTGACTGCATAGTTGTTCATAGAAATATTAGTTCTGTATAGGTGTGTACATAGGCTATGTTAGTATTAGCAGCAGCCAAAATAGCCAAGTGCTACTAGATTTCCAAACGGCTGATAAAAGTAGCAAATGGCTGCTAAAATTTCCCGAAAGTTCTACATGTTTGCAAAGCAATTCAACAGATCCCACGTCTGTGTATGTCTTTTCTTGGAAAATTGAAATTTTGGTTACTAATTTTAAAATCCTAGTACTAACCTAGTAAGGTGAAAATTCATTAAGCTCAACTTTTCTGAACAAGAACATTCTTGCAATTGCTGAACATATGAACCTCCCTTTGCAGGTAGCCGGCAGGTAGATAGTTGATACAAAAGAACTCCCATACTAGCCCTAACAAACATGTACAGGACCATCCCTATATATATACAACATCCAAGTCCAAGCTGTTCAGGGGTCAGTCAAAATTATCAACATTTTTAAAAGTGTACACAGACTACTCTTTCCTGTAACCACACACCCTCCCCAATGAGTACGAAAAAATGTTATTTTTGAAAAAATATTGATCAACATTTTCAAAATTAGCTAAAAAGGAACATTGATCTTAACGCCCCCCCCCCCCCCCACACACACACACATGTACTCTATGTACTAATATGAAAATGTTGATAAAAATGGCTGACCCTTAAAGGAAGGCTCTCATGAACCTTTAGTTCTAGCTTATTAACAAAGTCATCCCAATTACAGGAAGTATTACGACTTTTTTGTATCATACTCTTGTGTTAGGAAGATAAAACTTCCAATCTACATGTATTTACATTCTATAAGCAAGGAGTTAACCATTAGATGAAAAGATGCAAAGATTCCAACCAATAGGAATGTTGTGCATTGGGGTTTATGGAACATTCATCATAACTACCAATCAAAAGTGAACTGTATTGTTGGTGCAGCTCTGCAGAAAAATACAACACAAACAAGCTGCACCACACCACAAAGTAAAGTGTCACAACTACTCTGGCCTGTCAGATTAGCACTCAGGCATATGAACTGGCACTTAATTGACAAATTGTGTTTCCTGGAATAATTGTGTGAACACTTGCAGTGGCTAGTCTTTGATAAGAGTTCTGTTTTTTTCCCCGTGATCCTTTAAGATTAACCCATGATGCCTGAAGATTCCTTCAGGTTCCATACACCCTGTACTTCCTGTGATTACGACAAATTAATGGATTTCCCTCTAAGAAATTGGCCAAACAGGTTGAAACATCATTCTTGCATTTTTCCATATGTTAAGTCATTGTTACAGTAAAGGTGTTATACCAAACATGATAATCTATGAGAGCCTGCCTTTAAATAAATCTTGAGTTTCCATCCCAACCACACAGACATTAACTACATACATGTTTATTTGTTGTATGACTTTAAAAATAAGGCCAAGGCCACCTACATGCAGTGTTAGCCAAGCCCATACTTAGGACCATCACTGTATGTAACATCCAAGTCCCAGCTCAAATGGTTTTTAAAAATCATCACAACACAAATACATTTATATGTGGCCCTGTCACCTAGGAATTGGGTGAAGGTCATCCAAACAGTCTCAAACCAGTCCTTACAGAGGACCATAACTGGATGCAATGTCAAGTCCCAGCTCATGCAGTTCTCAATTTACCACCCAAAAGTCAAAGCTATGTGACCCTGGGAATTGGTCAAGCTTACCCATGTGCACTCTAAACCTAGCCTAGTTAATTATGATGAAGCACCAACTTCACCTGTTCCAGCTTTTTTTTCTCAACAGCTACAATTTTCAAACCAAATTTTTGTTCATGTTTACAGGCCACACAGCTAGCTTTACAAAAGAGAAAAAGAAACAAAAAATCCAAGAGAGGGCTGCCCTCAGTTGATTTCCACAATAGAGCATGCTTTCAGCAATACCATGAATGAAATATTTTTCACCCAACATATAAGAGATCTTGAGTGTTCTTCTTTTCATTTTACAAATTGGGATTAGTCTTTCTAAAATATCGATACAGCAAAAAAATTTCCAATGATCACCTAAGCCTTCAATTTTTGGAGGTCCCCATGACTCCCTGTCTATTTTTTTTTTTTTTTTTTTTTTGAGGTCCTGCGTTCAAAAATGGAAGTCCTATTCATATTAAAACTGATTTTGTAATAAAGGAAAATCAGAGTTGTGTTATTTCTTTTAATAATGCTTCTATGTAAAACTATCCAACCATTCAATGGGCATTGTCTTGCTTGCATTTAAAACATTTTAAATTGCCATTACTAAGCTATCAATGAGCACAGTTATGATGCTTGCAGTAAGTAAGAAAAAAACAACATTGTGCCAGGTAAGTAGTGTTAATTTACTTTATTTTGCTGTGTTTTTAATTTTGCTTATTTCGCTGATGGCACAAAACTGTGAAAATAAAAGCACAGTGAAATATTATTTAACATAGGCTTAATAGGAACTTTGTTCAAAGTAGTGAAATCTTTTTAAGTGTAATGCCTGAATCCCCAAAACAGTGAAAATTAAAACACTTGAAAACAAGCGCATTCACAGTATTCAAAATATTTTGAAACTGTCAGTTACACAGCAATCTGCAAAGTTTAAATTACAAACATCCAACCAATCCATCCCAGCACTGTCATGATGCTTGCCACAAATGTATTCAAAATATTTTTGAAACTGTTCATTCTTCAGGAATGCATGTATGTCTTCAAAACAAGCTTAAATAATCTACTACCTTTCATTTTTGCAGAGTGCTCAGTTGCCTTTTAAAAGTCAAAATTGTCTGTGTTTTGCCCAACAGGTTTGATTAACATCAACCTATTTAACCTGGAGGTATCAACCTATTTCTGACTTTGGTAAGGTTTCATTTGGAGTTTAACAAAATGAGAGTCCCCCATATCGCATAATAAAGAAATGTTTCACACAGGTTTTTGTTTTTGTTTTTTTTTTTAAACCACTCATCCTACGGTAAGGGTTCTTGTCTCCTTTGCATATCGCACAATAAGGAAATGTTTCATACAGGTTTTTGTTTGCTTTTTTTGTTTTAAACCACTCATCCTCCAGGTAAGGGTTTTTGTCTCCTTTTTCATAAACTATGTCATTTTCTTTCATGTAACAAATAATACCGATGAACATGTAGTATACTGAATTTTAGTACATTGAATTTTGAATCTAAAGGTGGGTGTACTTCTTCACATCTGAAAATCCTACACTGTTCTGACAGATAAAATATCTTTTAGGTTGAAATAAATAAAGTCCAGCACACTGTCTTATTCCTAACCCTTTCTTTTTCTTTCGTGCAAAGTATATGAACGAGAGGCTCAGTAACTGATCCTGTGCTCAGTGTGCTTTGAATGAGTGTTTATCACTGAGTGAGTCTCAGAGAGAGACCCTTGTGTGTACATGGTATCTTTATGTGAACATTTATATACAACTACATGTAACAACTACACCAATGCCATCACTGACCTTGTTGCACTTGTACCGCCTTATCTACTTGAATAGCACCCAGGCTCTGACAGTGGAGTCAAAGTTAATTTGATATGAGTGCATCAAATTTCACACATATCTGATGACTTCTTATAGCATAATAGTTCGTTTCCTCAAGTATGTTCTAATCCCTGTGGATTATCCATATCAAACATATTTCACACAAGTGGATCTTGGCTCTGTGACCTTGAGAATTTGGCAAAAAAAAGAAAAAAAAAAAAAGAACTAAAACTCAACGAAGTGGTCTAAGCCTTCCACAAGGAACAGCTGTACCATGTTTCAGCACAATCAAACCGATGGTTTTGCATAGGTCCAAAATAGCAACAACAAGCCCATGGGCCTAATGCTCAGCTGACATATATCTGATGACCATCACCTAAAGTCATTTCCTGAAAAGCATTCCTCAAATGACCTTGAGAAATTAATCGAAGTCATCCATGTTATGCAATTCCACAATACAAGATTGTGTACATTTAGTATCATTCACCTTTTTCGTTATTAAGATATTGAATTAAAGGTCCTTTTCTCAGGTGCTTCAAAATGACCTTGAAAAATAGGTCAAGGTCAGACGATCACTGGGTCATGAAGACCTAAGCAGGTCACAAGTAGCATTTTATGTTTTATGTACAATGCACTAATGTGCAATTTTGATCTGCGGTTCAATTCTTTTGCCATTGTTTATTCACAAACTGACCCCTATATTCCAATTAGCCATTTGACTGGGACATTGGAATATGGACTTTTATAGCCTGAAAGACATTTTGGATTACAATTTCTGTTAAATTATAGGTGGTGCCACTGGTAACATATGCAACTAAGATTAAATTGACCTCCTCCACAATCCCATTAAATTTGTCAAACACAGATCTATCAAACATTAAGGATCTAGAGTGGTCACACAATTTTCATATTTTGACCCACACATTACATAAAACTGTAAGTGGTGCCACCAATATTGAACCTTGACCTACACTTTCATATATTTGATTTGTCCTGAAAGTTATATGAGGCTATCTTGAAAACTGTGGACTGTATCACACTGACAGGTAAAAATTTGTGGACAGAAGGACGAATGGACAGACATGAGTGATTGCATAAGCTCTATGACCTGTGGCTAAGAACAAAGTCCTGGTTTATACCCAACATTTTGACAATTTAACTGGTAAGGTGTCCAAACATTAACTCAATGGTGCTGGTGTTAGTTAATGACAAAACAGCATTTTTAAAGGTCGGGAAGGTTTGATGACTCGAGTGTGATTCTGAAGGTTTAACACTTACAGCTGCATGTTGGTCACACCTGAACACATGACATTGGAATATGGCAGTTTCTGGGCTGACTCCATGGCTACAGGTATAAGCAAAGCAGTGTTTCTCGCTGCTGTCAGCTGGCCCACGTGCACAGAACAGGATGCGATGAATCTTGTAACTTGCTATCTCTGTGTCCCCGACTGGATCGAGTAGCCTGAAAATATATCAATGGCTGTTGTATACAATCAGGTCTACACTAGCAGCATGTTGTTACAGAGCATAGGGGTGAACCTCCTGGTATATTCAGTCAACATTAAACACCATCAGGCATGCCCTAGTTGTACTGCATCAGCTGTCAACAAAACATAATGTATAAGCATATAGTTGGGATTAGAAGTGGGTTCCCTTCAAGCGCGCTTGGAATCGTTAACTTTTCGACAATTAATAGCGCTCACTTTTGCGTTTTTCCCTGCCTGTTGTTGCGCTCAATTACATTTGCTACTTTGTACACATCGGAACTTTGCACAGAAATGGGACAGACATAAATTCGTTTACACAAGCTTGGAGAAAAGTGCGTTCATCACAGTTCTCATGTTTCTGTTACATAATCATGTTGACTCTGAATCTGATCCATTCCTGACCATTCGTGGTCCCCCAGTGCCAGTCACAGTATGCGATACATATTTAACATTGCGTATATTTATATTGCAGTTATTTGTTTGAAATGACTGTTACCACATGTAACTTGACTTCCAATGTGTCAAATCTTGCTTATTTTACAAGTTATTTACAATTAGCGGTTAGATTTATTGAAGGCAAAACTGATATTGTCATCAAAAAGAAAATATAGTAAAATCAGTGGGAAAAATGTTCATGTGGATGTTAATGGTACACCCATAGAAAATGTGGCATACCAGAAGATACTTGGTCTCCATGTAAACCGATGTTTAACCTGGGAGAAACACATTTCTGTTATCTGTCAAAAGATTGCAGCCACGGTAAGCATGTTAAGAAAGATAAAGAGTTTTCTTCCTTTCAGCGTAAGGAAAGTGTACTTTAATGCATATGTTCTCCCTCATTTTGATTTTTGCTGCACCATTTGGGGTGGCTGCAATAAAACATTACTCAGCAAGTTAAGAATGTTACATAAATTTGCTGCCTATCAGGTTTTGAACACCCAGGGCAAATGTAGCTACCAGAAGCTTCTAAGTAAGCTAAACTGGATGTCCATTGAAGAGCGCATACAATACAAGAAAGCTGTTGAAATGTACAAAATATTTAATAACTTAGCGCCACTATATTTACGAGAAATGTTTGTCTATGTTAAAGATTCATGCCAGAAGAAGTTGAGGTCTTCTACAGAGGGTAAATTATACTTGTTACAACCTAAGACAGATTATCTAAAAGTATCACTGGCATATTCTGGTGCAGTTATTTGGAATTCCTTACCAAAGAACGTAACGGACTCTGCAAGCCTTGTAACATTTAAATCTGAATACCTAAAGTTTATAAGAAATATGAGAACTGAGAGTACCAAATAGCTGATTGTACTTGTAAGTATTCTACTGTGTTTATAAAACCATTACTGCATTGTACTGATGTTGTTGAGGGCCTTGGGGAAGATTAGGAATTAACTTGTTAATTCCTAACCAAGTTACCCTCATTAAATAAAGCTTATATATATATATACGTCTGGCAAAAATCAGTGCGTTCAATGTGCAAACTGAGTCTGGGCGCAAGACGATACCTTCATTGGTGCCAAATGTACAGTGAATTTTCTTCCGTATGTTTTGCAATCATAACAGAAAGCTTCAGAAGAACTATCTACGTCCTAATTCTATGAAAATATCAAAGTTTTTACATATTAACAGCATCAAAATACCAGATTTGCCACTTTTATCGTGACCTGCATCCCTGCTCTCACAAACGGCATGGTGTGGATACCTGGGTGGAAGTCATGGCTGTAACGATCTCATTTGGGAAATCATGTTCCTACTACTCCACCTGACTAATCGTCAGCAGTAATTATTCAAATAGGTCATATGATGACCTGACTTCATCACCATCCGCTGATGATGATTGTCATTTCTTACGTGTGAGACGGATGTTTTAGCATACATTCACCGCATTGTCGTCACACTTAGCCAACCAGAAAGCGTTTTAGTGATGTAGATAAGTTCTGAACTTTCGAATGATAATTGATACCAAACATGCAGTGTTCATCGCAAGTGATCCAGTCCTACGAGGGCACAAACGAGTGCAATTTTACCACTCTTTCTACATTGTTTTGCCAATTTTCACCCGAAAAAGTGCAAAATATGCATTGTACAAGGTGCATTAGCCATCTGTTTAATTAGATTAAATATTTTTATGTAGCAGTGTTGCCAGTAAGACGTTGATGTAAAATTACCGCAACATTTTTTCAATCATATTTTTATAAGCCTTTCATGAGAACACACACAAATAAAGCATAATAAAATGCGCACAACATGTACTGGTACATAAAAATATGCTATAATCGCGTAATTTTGCGCTTAATTCCATTACCTCTTTATGTGCGAATAAATTTAATTGGAACTCAAGTGTGCCAGTCACGCTCAAAATGCAACAAGGGGTCTAGGGTCTCTCCCCCCCCCCCCCCCCATCAGATTTTGTGAATATATGCAGATAATTCTGCTTGTCAAGCGCAGATTTGTTGCATTTGAGAGGGAACCCATTTCTAATGACAACTGTACATGAACTGAGATGTAATAATATACAGAACTAGAAGCTTTTTTTGTGTGAAACATATCATGCATCCCCCGATCAGGCACCACTCACCAGAGGTCACCCCTCTAAAAGGGTCACCATTCTTCTGCAGAAAGTTTGACCTTGACCTTTAACCTCAAAGTCACCTCTTAGCAAATTTAAGGGAAGTCTCACCTGGGTACTTAATGACCAAGTTTGATGAACTTTAATCATACCCATCTAAAGATGTTGCAGGGAAAGCATTTTATTTTGCAATGTATTGTGACCTCGACCTATGACCTGAAGGTCCCCCACAAACATATGACAAAAAAAACCAAGGCCATGGGCCTAAAATCTAATCTGTGGCGGCAGACTGACCAGTTGGTCGATTGGTATTTTTGGTACACACATAATTGTGTGTGCATATGATGTGCTTCCAGAATATTTTCCATTTTCTAAAATTTTTGGTGTTGTTCCTTTCATAATTTGTTGCCAAAGAAGGGAATACAGTAACAGCTGGCTTGAGAGACCAGGCCAAATTGAGATCACTTTTTCGGACCAACATATCAAAATATTTTTCTGAACAACAGACCCATGGGCCTAATGCTCTGCTGACAGATGACTAGCAGGTCAGCTGAGCTAAATATTATAAAACATTCACTGGTGTGTGACGACCCACGTACACTGCCACCAAGTTTGAGGTGAATCTGACAGACAGTTTCTTCACAGAAGTCCAAAACGTGAAAAAGCATTAGAATACCCATTGACTTGCATAGTAATCTGACAATAAGAAAGGTGCTTTTACCAATAAGTACCCGAATTGAAAACATCGCTCAAAATGAGGAAACCATAGTAATGCCACCTAGTGAACAACTTTGTTTGACAATTTCACATGGAGCATACCCACAAAGTTTCAGCTCAATCTGAGTGACGGTTCTGGAGAAGTCGAAAATAGTGAAAACAATAACATGTGCAACACCAAGGTTCAAGTAGTTCTTAAGTTATGATAAAGAGTAAAATTCATGTATGTTGCACTGTGACCCCAGAAACGAGATCAAGGTCATTCATGTAGTGTCTAAGCGTGACCTTCATACAGAAACATTAACCTGCTGCATCACACTAATAACTCAAAACAGATCTCAAGTTATCAAGTAAACAGTAAATTTCGTGTCAGTTGTCCTGCGAATTAGCATTAGAATGCCAATTGACTTACATAGTAATCATAGGAAAGCTCCATTGACAGGTAAGTATCGTAATTGAAAAAAATTCTTAAAAATCAGGAATCCCAAAGCAGTGCCAACTAGTGAACAGCTGTGTTTGACCCTTCCACAAGAACATATCCATCACATTTCAGCTTAATCTGAGAGATAGTTCTGAGAACAAGTGAAAAATCGCAAAACCATACAAAAAAATCATTTAAAAAAATTAGAAAAAATTGCAGCGCCACCTGGTGAACAAATTTGGAACTATGTGTCCCTGGGAATGTCTATGTACGATACCAAAGCAATTGGGTGAACGGTTTCAGAGGAGAAGAATTTTTAATGTTTGTCCCAAAAAAGAACCAAAAAAAATGATAAAAAATCCAAAAATCAATGGAGCGTGACCATTTAAACAAACTTGGTAGAAATCCACCCAAGGCACATTCCCACCAAGTTTGAAGTAAATCTGGCCCAAATTATTTAAGTTATAAGCATTACAAGATATTCCCATGTTAAACTTTCCTATTAAAACTTTTGTAAAGATTTTTGAAAAAAAAAATCATAAAAAAATTCAAAAGTCATTGGAACAAGCCTGGTACATTGCCACCAAGTTTGAAGTTAATCTGGATGATGGTTTTGGAGAAGAAGTTGAAAATGTAAATTGGCATTAGAATGCCCATTGACTTACATAGTAATCGATAGGACAGGTACATTCACTGAAAAAGAGCTGAATTGAAAAAACTGTAAAACATCAGGAATCCGCAGCAGCCCCACATAGTGAACAACGTTGTTTGACCCTTCTACAAGGAACATATCCACCATGTTTCAGCTTAATCTGAGTGAAAGTTCTAGAGAAGAAGTCAAAAATAGCTATAACACAAAAAATTCCTAAAAAACTGCGAGTCAAAAAGCCATGTTACAGGTGGTTACTTTACTCAGGAACTTCAATACAAGACTGTAATGTTATAAGATATTAGCACTTCTATTCTGCGGAGTCCTGGACAGGTAAATAGCGTTGGTGAGACCTAAAACAAATGTCGTGTTTCCTGTTGCAGCAAAGCACAAAAGTAGAGTAGGTAGGCAGGTAGTGATTCTTTTTTTTTTTTTCAATGTTTTTTCAACAGTTTATAATGTGAATTATAAATCACAGTTTATAATTCACATTATAAACTGTGAATCTCTGAATCACGATGTGATTTGAGTTATCTGATATCAACATTCTATTGAATTCCAAAAATTATTTAATGATTTTCTGACAAATTCTAGAAAATTATAAACAAAAATTATTCTTGACAAACATGACACTGGCACTGCATCTTTTTGATGATGCAAACAAAATTTTCACTGAGGCAATTAGCTTTCAATCTATTTTAATATATTTTAATTTGTTTATTGTATTGGTTGATTGATTTAAAAGTATATGTTCGAGTGTCGGCCTCCCTTGCATTTCAATGAAATAAAACTAAACTTTCAAATTTCAAGTATATTACAGAATGATCGCTTCAAATATATCTTTGGCATCCTTTCCTCGTTGGATGACGTGTGGTCGGTAAAAGACAGTGAAAGATGAAAAATGATACATGTTGGAACTTGTGCATCTCAATATGACAATCTGCCAGAGTAGTAAATGGAGAAATATGTTAATTTTCTTTACAAATTCATTATAATATCTAAAGCCTGCAGTGCTATAACTCAGCTGTTAATTTCACATTCTTTTGACATGGGGGGTGGGGGGCCTCAAGTATTCTTATGTACAGGTACTTTTTATTTCAATTCCATTAAATTGATTTGATATCCTACATCCCAACGGGAGCCCCACGGCACGCAGAAATATTCATCGGCTTTCGCTTTGCATCGCGTATGCTGGCGCCTCATTTGGGTTGCGGTGAAATTGCGATCGTTTGAACACTCTATCCGGTGCTAGAATACAACAGATTCTGTCATTCTATGCGGCCAGTGCTCTGATATGCCTTCTATATTAAACTTTGGTCTTTCTTTCTTGTCTATGCAATCCAAAGAACTCGACACAACAATCCCCAGATTCGTTCTCGTGCAAACAGATGACCGTACATCTCCATTTGTATGCCCGGATATGCAAACTCAAGAATTTGGGTTAATTTATTCAGCCTTCAGCTGGGAAGCACAAGCCCGTCTTCCTGTTCTGTATTGCGGTAACATTTGCCGAAGTTTTCGAACAAAGTCTGCCTTACGAAATAGCCTCTCATAAAAGATGTTCCCAAAAATTTAACCAAAAGTCAATAGTATTACGCACTTTCTTTCGTTATGGCCGATGTAAACACAAGCAGAACGTCGACCAACATGTGGAGCGATGTGCCATTGTGCGCACGCATGTAACTCTGACTGCATACGCCACGCCCACGGGTGACCGCTTGGACTTGGGGAAAGTTCCTTTGTCTCCGATGGCAGGGTTGTACTGGCATCAAGGTTGGATAATTACGCACTAATATTAGAACACTTGTGTACACACAGATAAGAAAAAGCCTCTTATTAAAAGATGTACCCCACAAATTAACAAACGACCTGCAGCTAAACTTTCTTCACGACATAGAGGCGCGTTTTTTCGGGTGAAACGATCCCCTAATGAGCAACAAGTGGATATTTTCAGACTTCTGAGAGCGGCCCTTGACCCATATATCAACTTCGCATCAAGTTTTCAACTAAATTGAATTAATTGATGACTTACAAATAGTTCTTTTCAAGCTCTTCAGACCCGCAACCTCAACAATTGGGCCTTAAACCTCATATTCCCGTTCAGAAACTTGGATATCCCCAATTTTTTTTGGCATTGCCAAGCAACACGTAAACAAAGATGGCCGCCAAAACTGATTGTAATATCAGTGGCTTCGCCACAGATAAAAAAAAACAAAAACACATTCAAAATCCAAAAACTATTGGAGCATGACCACTTGAACACAGTGGGTCGATACATGTACGAACCCAATGTACTTCCCCACCAAGTTTGAAGTGAATCTGGTCAATTGTCTTGGAGAAGTTGAAAATGTGAATTAGTATTGCAATCCCCATGGACTTGCACAGTAATCAACAGGAAAGTAGGCAGTTTGACCTTTCAAGGTTACTCAGATTAAAAATAAACCATACAAATAGAAAGCCCATAGGTACTTTCGTTTTAATGTTTAATAGTAAAACTTTGGCCTACCATGCACCATTAGGAAGGTATAAGCCAATATGTGAAAATTCCTACGTCAGCAGAAAAATGCAACAAGGATGTGACCTTGACCTTTGACCTCAAGGTTACATAGATTATCTGAACCAAATTATAAAGCAATAGGTCAAGAGGGGCCAGAAATACAAGGCAAATAAGATACGCGGTGGCGGCGGGGACAGCGAAGAGGGCAGGGACGGCAGACGACGTGACTAAACACGATATGCATCCCCAAGGGGGGATGCAAAATGATTACCTCAGAACACAAAGGGCTGCTCAAAGACAAGCTCATCATGCACATATTGTAAGACAATTCTGCTGCTCACAAAGATGCAATCAGCAGCTATGTTTGAGCTGAGTCTATGTTCTGGGTTCACTTCCCATCTCTTGCTAGTGGTATCTTTTTTCGGAAGCATATTGCAGACCATTTAACCCTGTTCTACTCAGAGACAGTAAGCCTCAGGTAAACTCACCTGACAACACCTTCCGAGTTATTGGGCACACACAGTATGACAGGTATAGCCATTTGCGATTGTTCATTCAAGATTGCCATATTTCGGTTGATCTCCAGCTCACTACGTGGTGCATTGACAGCAGCTGAGCCTAAGTAGGTCACTCCTTCAAAGGAAACACATTCACTCTCTGGTGGCAATGGGCTTGATGGTGATCGAAGCGAACCTGTAACATTTCACACATGCGTGTACATGTACTTTTCCCCGTCATATCATCACACACTGACAGTTTGGTCACAATATTGCAGCTACATGTGGGTAAATACACCTTTACATTTCTTTTTCCCCTCTCTCATTCTCACTCTTCATTTGGCGAAATGGGCAAAATGCCATTGTTTCAGTTATGGTGTCTAGACACTTTACTGATTAGGCAAACTTTACTGCCCTAAAATAGTCTTAACCTATTGTTATAAGTTCAACATTTTATGAAAGGTTACATTAATCATGTTAATAGTTTGGAGGCTATTTTCCTTCCATGCTTTAAAAACTTGTTCAGCTGAGATACTCGTGTTATTTTACCATATTTGCATGTAAACTGCGCTCTGTGGAAAGTGCCTGTGTGAAAACTTGCAATCAAGTTGCCGTACCCCAGCAAAGGGGCTTTCCTTAGGCATTGGAGGTGAGAAATTAACTGGGCATAGTGGTCCACCTGTGGGGGAAAGTCTATTGACAGAACTCCCTCCTGTCCCCAAAGTCCTCGTCTCAATGAGATTCTCACCTGATTGACTCTTGGTCATGGACTGATCAACCTCTGAAGCACCTGAGGATGCAGAATTTTCTATGCTTGTTACCTTGACTTCCACTACACTTCCTTGACCACTAGATGCCATCTTGTTGGTGCTATTTTCGTCACACAGAACTTCACTCAAATTCTTTTCCAGGTCAGTGACATCACCATTATCTGCTATCTTCAGCTTGGGCTCGGCGTTCACCACCACAAACTCGTCACCAATAGAAGCAGAGTCAACGGAACTGCGACTCAGAGTATCCTCCATTGTACCACCATACTGATCCTGCAGCCAGAAGGTGGCTGTGTGATTGGCCCATCTACCACCTACTACAACAAACAGCATATATCATATTAGACAAAGCACAATGAAAATCAAACCTGCATATAGTGAAGCAGGATTATTTCGACAGAAAATTGACTGCAAGATGTACACATTTGCAGTATGCAGGCAGGTTGGACACTTATGTTGTAAATCATGGGAAATTGTGGCTATGGTGCTGCAGAACAGTACACAGAATAATGAACTGCTGCAGGTCTGTACGGTGACTTTACAGAGGTGTGTGGACACTGTGAACTGAACTATTTACTGACATCTGATTCCTTCCTCACAAGGTTCAGAAAACTAGGATGCTGGCTCCTGTGTTTGGGCCATCTCGTCTTAGTGAGTTACACTTAGCACAATCCCCACAAATTTGTGAGGCCACACTAAGCAGGATTCACAATCCTCAAACAAAACAAAAAAATGGATGAATTTATATGGTATAAGACCTCTCTTGCCACGTGGCAGTTCCACTAAGGACTGAAAATAGTTCCATGTTCAATGTACAGGTTTAAATGTGAGCATGGTTTGACAAAACAATGCCCAAGTTTATGATGATCAGGCTGTTAATTTATGTGCTAAGGCATGTTCTTTTGGAAGCCTAGTCTTGAGCATGGACCAGTAAAATCCCTTGCAGTACCTGGTCCTTTTTGCCATTTCCAGTTCACCTGGTTGACACATACATGTACTGTCCACATAATATATTGGACTTTTCACAGCAAGCGCATAACACAATTTTCTCTACAAAGACATACCACACAAGGGTCAGAAGATGCCTTGCTAAACTGCACATGTGCAGGGGTTGAAAAAGTATGACAACAGGACTGTGGCAGTCCTCAGCCCCAATTACCCAGATATAATGTATAAGCCAAATGTCCCAATTTGCTGCTACATGTATTCCTATTGTACAGTAACAATGGTAACATGTACATATTCCCTCACTGATTTGTCCTACTTCTGTAATTTGTTAAAAATCAGAAATAACACCACCATCATGTACTGAAATACTCAGTGAAGATCAAGTCCAGGCAGATTCCCACCAACTTTGAGAGGAATCGACAGTGCAGTTTGGGATGACCTCAAAACAAGACTCTTGCTTGCATGTACCTAGCGCTCTGCTCACTTTTAGCGAATCAAATACAGTGGCCCCCTTCAAAAGAGGCCACTGTTCCATGCCACAAAAGTGGTATTTCCATTGTATTGTCCCCCTCAGGAGAGACCACCCTTTAATGTGGCCACTTTTTGGTTGCTTTTGGGATGGCCTTATTACAAGGGGGGGGGGGGGCACTGTAATATAAAGACTGGAAACAAAACAAAGAGCAAGTTGCATAAACTGATGTGTTTGTTGCTCCACTTGCCCACATGACCTTCACCTTCAACTCTGATTAAAGAAATCGTTCAGTTCAAAATGTGCACCCTGTGTCCTGCTAGTCATACATGGTCTGTTTGTTCAAATCAGGTAATAACTTTTTGAGTTACTGAAGAAAAACAATAAATTTGGGCAAGTGCCAATACTCCATCATAATTGGGTGATGGTGACCAAAAAGTAGGTCACCAAGTCCAGTTTTATATACAATGTACTCAAGTACTCAATTTTCTTTGCCATTGATGTCCAAGCTACACCCTGCCATCACAAAATCGCCTCTTCCAACTTTACAGGGCTGGTGACCTTACAAAAATAGGTCAAGGTCACATAGATAGATAGATAGATAGATAGATAGATAGATAGATAGATAGATAGATAGATAGATACATACATACATACATACATACATACATACATACATACATAGATTTATCCTGGGTATACATGTATTAGCACAAGTGCTAGTTTCCATCATGCCCCAGCAATGGAAACAAATATACAAAAGATGACATAACATAATAGATTAGCATTGGGCATGATCAACATATCACACAAACTGGCATGTATACATGTCTAACTCAATTATTTTTTGAGATAGGAATTTTGCATTTTTCAACACATTTTGGCCTATCATTTCAGTTATATTACAGAAGGCGCCACTAGTATCATTCACAACTGACATTTTGACCTCCCACCAAATCTCATGGAGATTTACCAAAAATTAAGGTCACAGGATTTTCATATTTTGACCCATGTATTACATAATGATGTACATGTAGGTGGTATCACCAATATCAATACTACACATAGATTTTCATACACATGGCATGTCCTGAAAGTTGTATGGAGCTAACTTAAACACAATGGACTGTATTGCATTCACAAGCAGAAGTTTACAAATGTCTCTCAGAAACTGAATGTTTCCCTACACAAATCCATACTATATCCTCAATGGTAAAAGTGCACTGAAAGTATTACACCCCAAGCCTCTTTCTTCCACTGCATGTCTGACAATTACCAGGGAGGACTAGATGAGTATCTGCCAGATTGCATAGTGTTATCACATTGTGCAACCTAGGAGTTCCAACATGAGACTGACTAAACAGTTCCCCAGGTGGGCTTAAGTATACTTTATTGACCAAACTCTCACCCTTAGTACCATAAACAGCACTTGAAGGATATCATTACAAACCTATTACATATCATTTGAGCACATTTGAACTACATCCTGTGAGGAAGATTAACATTTTTAGGGTATATGGTCATGCCCCTGAGAGCATTTTTGTGTAAATTTTTTTGTAGTATAGTTTGACATTATTATAACCTTTACAGACGAGTTTTTTTTCCAACGTTTTCACGTCGGACAAAACCTTACGTTACAACTGTTGTGTTTCCACCCATGTGCACTATTTGACCACTTTGCATACTCCATAAATGTTGATTTTTCTGGAATGTTTCTCCCCAAGTCTGGATAAGAAATAATATCAAAGTTCAATTGATCTCCCTTGTCAAATATTTCCGTCTGTGTGCAACCACTTCCTTTTTGATTTCCATTAAATAGTTTCTTCTTTATTACGTCTATGTGCAAACACAGACATTTAGTTTTGCCTCAAATTAATACTTTATTCCATATTAAATCTGTGTGTAAGCAGAGGCAATCTTAGTATTCTAGGCACAGTGTGATTTGCTGACAAGCAAAGCAAACGTCTCTGCTTGTTTCCCCCCAAATACTTTATTCTTTATTCAGCCTGTGTGCAAACACAGACTTTTTGTTTTCCCTCAAATAATCTATCCATCCATCCATTTTTTTTCATTTATTTTATCCTCAGATGTCTCGGACACTATTGTTCTAAAAAGTGCCAAACTAGGCATAGTGATAGACTTAGTTGTGAAACGAAGTACTTGGTTCACAATAGTCACCATATTGAAAATTATGCAAATTAGGGCCATTCGAAATTTTAAATGTTGAACCCATGCATATGAACCTTTTGAATATTAATAATGTTTCCAAGGTACAAAAATTCTTTAAAAAAAATGAAAAATGAATCACAGTGCCACCCAGTGAACAAGTTAATGTCGAGGCGTTCCAGAAGTATCACTCAGCAATTTCAAAATGTTGGACAGGCTGTTTTGAAGAAGATTTTAGCTATGCTGACTTGTCAGTCAGCTAAACTTATTAGGTGGATGGTAATATGTTGTGCATTCACATTATTTTCCATTTCTCAAAAGACACTGGTCAGATTCACTTTAAACATGGCAGGGATGCGCCTTGGTTGGACTTCTACCAAATTGTTCATTTTGGCAAAATCCTCAAAAAAATAATCTCTTCCATAACTGTGAGGTCAATTGCTTTGAAATTGCACAGGCAGTCTTCTGGGACCTACAGACCTTAATGTGTTCAACAAGTGCTGCTTTGATTCTTTTTCTGTTTTTTATGATTTTTTTGTATGCTTTTCTATATGGTCAACTTCATCTCCAAAATCTTCACTCAGGTTGTTCTGAAATTTGGTTGAAATGTAGCTTGTGGGAAGGTTAAACAAAGTTGTTCGTTATGTGGTAAACCGTAATACTCTGGGTCACTGATTTTTATTTTTTTTTAAAATATGGGTACTTATTCCTTAATGCATACATTTTTATTGATTATCATGCAGGTCAATGAGGAATTGCAGTGGCTATAAGCCAAGTCGATATCTCAGAGTGCTCAGCAAGCCACAGGCAGACTGTGGGTTACAGGTCATTAGAGACAGGAAGTATTCTTTCTCCATTCACTCATTAAAGTTTCCTAGGTAACCAGTACTAATATTTCCTTTTTTTTTTTGGAAAAAAAATCTTAAAACAATCCCGAGTTTTCAACATGCTCATAGTGAACACCAGAGAGACTTCTATAGAGGTAAAATTCCCCAAAACATGTTTGTCGATAGTTTTGGGTTTGGGTTACTGTTAATTCATTAGAATTTATCCCTAATGACCTCTGGGCCCATCAGGGGTCAAACTGTGACTGCATATGCCCAGCTGAGATGGTGACGTAGCTTATTCATGTTTTTCACTTCCCCCCAAAAAGTCAAGTACATGCGCTTCAAACTTGGTGGGGATGTATCTTAGAGGGGTCTCTACCATTTTTTTTTCAAATGGTCACACTCGAATCTGAGACTATTTTTTAACTATTTTCTAGCTTATTTTTCAATAAAACTAACATCTTTTGAAAACACCTGGCCATTTGCTTTGAAACTGCATGAGGACACTTCTGGCGACCTCTAGACCTTAATTTAACAGGTGGCAGTGCAGCTATTTTTCACTTTTCTGGACTTTTTCTCCCAAACCGTAATTTGGATTCTCTTCAAACTTGTTGGAAATGTACTTGGACTTTGATCTCCACCTAACTTGTTCACTACATTGTGCCGCTGACATTTTCTGCTTAACAAACTATCAAAATTTGTAAAACTTGGTAAGGGAATGGGCCCATATATTCACAACAGTGATGATGGTCTTACACAAAGGTGACCTTGATATCATTCTGATGTTCACAGGACCACTTTGAACAGTGTGTGCATGCAAGATCAGCTGAGCACAGGAATGTCACAGTCCTCATTTTAAGAGTTTACCAAAGCATGGACAAGATATTCATAAAACACCTAAAATCACTGAAGCATGACAATTTATTCAAGTTTGGTACAGAAGCACCAAAGGTACAGCCCCAACAAATTTGCAATGAATCGGGATGACAGTTTTAGCGAGGAAGTTCAAAAAGTGAATGATCATTGCAATCCCTTTGACCTTAAATTTAGGTCTGGGGATCCCCAGAAGGTCCTCTCACTGTGGCCTGAGTTCCTTTATAACATTTAAGATAGATTAGTTTTTGTAAACCTCACATGGGTCTCTGCAAGATGACCAGCCCAATTCAGATTCTTCAATTTCAAGGATTGCAGTTTGGCTTGTATGTTCATAAATACCCAGTTTGTAGTTCTGCAGTTATGTGGCTCTGTGACCTTAAGAATTGACTCTAGGCCTTATAGAAGGCTATATTCCTGTGCAATATAAAAACCCTAGGTCAATAGCCTCTTTAGTTATCATGTGGAAACCAAGTTCACAAATACATGTAGGACTTTAGGTGGTGACCTTGGGAATTTGGTCAATTCATCTTCTAAGTTGACCAAGCCCTCATTGAGGATTAATACCATGTGCAATATTGAAGTCATTACTTAAAATTCTGAGTTACAATGCCCAATTGAGTTCACTTAAGTGCCTTTGTGACCTTTGAATTTAGGTCACAGCCACAGATCTTCGAGCTTGACTTAGCCCTGGAGAAGGAGCACAGGAATCCTTTGTAATACACAGATCGATCCTATCATAGAAACTTTTTTAGTTATCAAGCAGAAACCAAAACTGAACGTAGTACCTACACGACCTTGGAAACAGGGTCAAGGTCAAATACCTTCATACTTCACCTAGCCCTGATATAGGAGTATACACCTGGGCACTATCAAAGTCCTATTTCAAAAACTTCTTGAGTTAGGGTGCGGAAACCACAGTCTCTCTACCGACTGACCGACCTGGCGACTTTGGGAATTTGGTGAAGGTCATCCATCTTCTAAGCTGGCCAAGCCATAATTGAAGACTACCGGTATTACTATATGCAATATTGAAGTCATAACTTAAATTCTGAGTTACAATCCAGAAACCAAGTTTATAAAAGTGACATTGTGACCTTTGAATTAAGGTTAAGGTCACCCATCTTCAAACTTGCCTTAGCCTTGGAGAAGGGCTATAATCCTTTGCAATATACAGGTCCTAGATCATGAATACTTTTCTAGTTATCATGCGGAAACCAAAACTTACAACAGTACCTCAGTGACCTTGGAAATAGGGTCATGGTCAACCACCTTCATACTCCATCTAGCTCTTATACTGGAGTATACACCTGGGCACTATCAAAGTCCTGTCTCAAAAACTTCTTGAGTTATGGTGTGGAAACCAATCTCTCTACCGACATACCAACCAACAGACCGACATGAGCAAAGCTGTATGCCCCGCCTTTTTCGAGGGGGGAGGGGGAGAGCATAATTAAGCATTATACAGCATGTACAGAGCAGAGAAACTCAATCTCCAATAATATCACTAATGGTTCAACTGTGCATAATGGATACATCCAGTGTTTCTGCCTAGTTAAATGCAGCTCCTTGCTGTGGCCTAGCCTTTGGGGGTGCTGGAATGTATTTCCAAGTATATACTTCTATTTTAAGTCCATTGTCGTCCCTTTGTGCAAAGTGTCTGCTCAGGGGCTGTTCAATTGATCCTTACTACTGATGTAATGATAATGTTCCGTCTGTCTGTCTCTGAGAGAATCAGGGGTTTGCCCCACATACTGTTTTTTGCAGATATTGCACACGAGAAGGTAGACTAACTTGGAGCTTTCGCAGCATCCACCTAGTGGCACTCTGCAAGTCTCTTTTGTTTGTGTGCTTGTCGCTTGTCCGGTTATGTTCAAGTGAGTGCAGTTCTGACAATTTGTGCATGTGCATACATTGCAGTGTTTTCTGCATGATATAGTGATCAAGATTTGCTTTGGGTCCTCCTATTGCCCTGAGTATAGAGTGCTGAAAATAAATCCTCTATCATTACAACATGCATTATATGTAGAGTTCCAGTCCTACACCATCAGTCGACCATGTGCTAGTTACAAAGAGAACTCAAGCACCTCATTGAGGGTTTAACAGTGTTATCTATGGACTCACAATTGTGCCAGTGAGTGCATTTTTTTCATACAATAATAGATGTACATGCAATTATATTGTGGCAATATGGATGAATGAGTTCTTAATACTTCATTGTAATCACAGCGGCAACCAGCATAATGGTTGTCCTAATATTCAGATACGGACCATCAAAGATACTGTCCACCAAATATACCAATTTGGGTGAGAAGGTAGAAAAACAAAACAAAACAAAAAACACAGCTCCCCAGATGCTGCTTTCCTGCTCTAAGGTAATGTCCAACCTGGCAACTTTACTTCATTTCTGGGCCAAATACATGTATCACAGAAATATGCACTTGCATATACACCAAGTGCACAGTGATCCAAAGGATCTATGTCCCCTGCCACAATATACAGAAGAAAGCTATACAATGTGTACAGCATGTCTGGATGCACAAAAATTGATATGTTCTTGGGCCCTGTGACCTTGAAAACAGGTCCAGGTCAAAAGCAATACATGGCGCACATGTCCTTGGTGTGATGCATCTATGGCATTAATTTCATTATTATATCTCTAAAGGTTCTAGAGATATGCCGCCAGACACAAGAAAATCGATATGTTCTTGGGCCCTGTTTTCAAGATCAAAAACAATACACAGCACACATGCTTGTGGTATGATGCATCTCTGGTATAAATTTCATTATTCTATCTCTTAGGGTTCTAGAGATATGCTCCCAGACGGACAGACAGACAGAAACGGGCCCTACCCTTACTAATTCTATGTCCCCCTATGCCACCTTTGGTAGCGGGGACGAATGTGGAGGGGGAACATAAACCTATATACTTAATTGACCACAAGGCTATACAAAATCTGTTCTGGGCTAAAGATGGAACTTCACATTCAAAGTTGTTGCATTATAAACACAAGCGTTTTGGGTAAAAATGTGCTTTTGTGAAATATTGGATATTTGCTGAAAAATATTTGAAACAAAATGGTCAAACTTGTGTTATTATGATATAAATACATGTTCTACAAAAACCCTGCATCTGTTTTTTTTTTCACAATGGTGATACAAAATTGCAAAATGGCTGAGTTTGTCAAAATTAATAAAGTTAGTGGACTCATCATTTTTGATACAGATTTAAAACAGAACTGTTCATTTCTTGGAAAATCCCTGATGCCTTTTTGCTGTAAAAAAAATCACAGTAAATCACTTTTTATTTAATCAAAAAGCAGTTAGTTAGTTACGAATTACTTAAAAACCAACGGATACCTTCGGACCTGTATCCACTATTGGGGCAATCTTTTCCATTAAGCTCTGGTCATCTCTGACACCACCGGGGCATTTGGCATGTCGGCCCAGTGCTGTTACTTAATTCATAGCCTGGGGGCGACTTCAGTGTCAGTTACAATATTCCCATTCTGGGCCCATCTCTGCCCACAGCTGGTAGCTTCACGGCAATGTATTTATGTTTTCAGATAATGCTCACTCTGGAAAAGTCCATTATAAATAGTATACTACATTCTCTTAACACTAGTCACGGTAATATTTTGGATAATGCCTGTTCAAAATAGCTAATCGGGACTAACCAACAGATTAGGCTGGCATTTCGAAAATTGTGGATTCAGCACCCAATGGTTTGTAAATGAGGATACTATCAATAATGATAACGAGCGTAAGCGAGCTCTGATGGTTATGAGCATGCGAGACTGTAGACGAGATCTATGTAGTGATGACTTTGAAATCGACACAAAAAAAAAAAATCGGCATGCCAGAGATGGCGACATATTGGGGCAATAATATAGGAACTGTTCTGGCTGTCTGGGTGAACATCAAATAATTGTCAATGGCTGAAAAAAAAAAACAATGATATACCTGTCTGCATTCTTTAAATCAATACTTCTTTTTAAAAGGAATCTTTATCTATTTATGTTTCCATTTTGACACAATCCTAACCATTGATCACTGATTACAGGTGCAGTGGACTGAACTTCGGAGTTCCAAATGCAAAGCAGTTGTCACATTTTGACTGGCCGTCAGGTGGCGCACAGTAGAATAAAGATGCACAAGACCGTAAGGATTAAAGCTGCACTTGCTTTTTACAGTGCCAGCCATTTACATATAATGATAATTATTTGCTGTGGCCTCAATTCACTTTGATATCCAAATCAAGAGTATTTGTGTGTGACTGTCCTGCAATGCATTGCACCAGGTTGAAAATGGCGCTCACCAACATGCATGATTTGCCAGGGTATCGTGTCACATTTGGATTTGTAACTAATGATGATAACTGCTTAAGACAAAACTGAGCTGGCAGAGATTAAAGTTAAGATAGTAAGTCACGTTTTAAAAGTACTTCAAAAACCATTTGCCCTGGAAACTCGGAGAACAGACATCTGGAACCTAGTGAAATATTATGATAAGGATTACCGAACAACCATGGCTATGCGGTTTCACCAAACAACAATGGCTACGCAGCTATGCTGTTTCACCGGCCCAAGTTAACCCTCCAGACAAGTTGAAATCAAATGCTGTGTTTGAGTTGACTTTTCTGCAAAATGTCGGCACACAACGGCCACTTTCTTGATAAAATCTTTCAGCCAGGGTCAACCAATTTTTATCAGGGAAGGGCGGCTTGAAACTTTTTTTCAGTGTTTCATAAAATTTATTTTTAGGGTTCAGCCTTTTCAGTAGGGTGGGTCAGGTTACTAGAACCACACAAATATTTTTATCAGGCCTTGGGTAACTTGGACAGTGATTGAAACATGTCTAAAATGTATGTTCTTTCCCCTTTTACACATTACCTTCTTTGATGTCAGTTAGATCTGTAACCTGGGCACAGCCGGATGCACTTGTTTTAAAGAAATGGCCACGTGAACTGGACATTTTTTCCCCACATACCTATTGTCTGTAATCAAGACTCAAAGGTTATGATGCTCTATTGGCTACCATGTAAGTATTAAAAGTATTTTCCAAGTTTCTTCAGATTGTGTTGGGACTAAAACTACCCAATTTGGACAACTGATAGACCGTACATGTCTTCAAAATGTTGCAAAATCGTGAATGAACAAAATCATTCAAAACTGGTTGGACATTACCATGATTACCTTAAAAGCCTTTTGTTTCCATGACACATATAATCTATATCCCAAAAGATATGTCACAATCCACTCTCTAAATCCTTGCATAATAATTCGGTTGTCTTGCGACTTTTGGTCCACTGTGACGGAACCTCTTTGTTCCTGTAAGCCAAACTTTATTGAATGGAAGTGACACTGGCAAACATTATAAAATAATACAGTAAATGAGAATACCAATTTATTCACTGGCGACCAATCAGTGTATTTTCAAAGGAAAAATTCCCATCTGTATGCCAGTGTTATCGAGAGAGTGGATTGTGACAAATCGTTTGGTATACGGATTGTATGTGCTGGGACAGCAAAAGGTGTTTGATGCAGGAAAGCAGCATCTGGGGTGCCTTATTTTGTTTTCTACATTCTAACCCTAATCGGTGTCATATCAGTAGACAGTGTTATTTATAGTTGATGTCAATCATTCATTTATTGTATGAAAAATAGATGCACATGAAAATATACATGATGCACACATCCCAATTCATTTATGTATGGTATTATAGATATGCCATGTGCCTAGCACATTACTGTAATCAGTATTAT
The DNA here is from genome assembly GCA_964020975.1 of Hermodice carunculata. Classification (NCBI taxonomy): domain Eukaryota; kingdom Metazoa; phylum Annelida; class Polychaeta; order Eunicida; family Amphinomidae; genus Hermodice; species Hermodice carunculata. Next base: position 201,101 of record CAXHWN010000809.1, on the reverse strand, counting down.
CCAAAACAATATTTACCATAGCAATTCTTTAAGCAATAGATACTTGGTACTGATATTACGTGATGTGGTGGTCTATTCGACATACAAATGACTGTTAATTGCTAAAGAAATATCTGAGTAGATCACACCTGTTACTTCCAAGCATTTGAGAATGACCTCTTAGTCCTTGGTACTCCCTTCTGGTATAAAATGATTCCAAATTCAAAGAATCCAGGTCTTTGAAAATTTTATTAACTTCAATCAAGTCTTCTCTCGATCTGCTAATACTATCTTCGAAGGTGGTTAACTGAAGTAATCTTAACCTTTCTTCACAACTGAAGATAAGTTATTCCTGCAAGCTGCTTTGTAGCTAATAGTTATAATGTACGGCTGGGTACGAAAATTTTTTCCCATTTAAGCCATTTTTTAATATATTACTGGTGGTCAGTATCTGAACATTAGGTCAACCATTCTGCTGGTTGACCGTGATTGTAAATTGGACATGGCATAGGTGGGGGGAGGGGGCGGGGTAGCTGTAGTCTGTAGACACAAGAGTTGGTGAGTTAATTATCACACAGAAAATCATCCATCGCAGACTAGGCTCATTGTGCTGATGCATGTTTAACAAGTGTTTAATACGGAAGAGGGGTTGGGGGTGGTGTCAACTGTCCAACTGCTTGGGGCTGAGTTTACTACCAATACCAGCAACTGATCTTGAGACTTGAGTTAACACGGAATCACTGACAATAACTTAAACGGCAAGACAAGACCACATATGACTGTGGAGTGTTGTAAATTGTAATCAGTTATTTTTATTTGTCAGTACTGTCCTTTTTTAAGGAATCATCATTTACTTTGTAGTATTTTGTGCATTATGCATCTTCAGTCTTTCCTTCAATAACCAAATCTTAATAATATTTTAACCACTTTTCACTCGAGCACATCACGCACCGAAGGCGAAAGAGGATGGGATGATAATGATGACACCTGAGACTTCACAACAGCCCACACTTTGCGACGGCGCTGCGAAATCGGGTTAGTTCAGGTGTGTTTTCACACAATTGGAAACATAAAATGCCACCTTACTCACCTGTATTTGACTTTGAAAGATCTTGTTTCAACTAAAGGCAGTTAAAATTATATGAAATCCTTAAATTTAACCAAGTAGTCTAATTTAAGTCACAGAGGTATCAGATCAAAACATCTTGCACATGGACGATTTAGCGCATGCGCCAAGGCTGACCTCATCCGCTTCGCGGAAAATGAGCTATTACGAATGCTGGGAGCGACTGTCTTTTGTTCGTTTCATTTTTTTTTCAGCAAAGCGATTACTTTACTTCATCAGTTCCTGTAATTGTGGGAATTTCAAAAGAATACGATTTTATTGTCAAATTTAGGCACACTCATCGGCAAATCACGATACATCCGAAGGATCGTTACTTACTCAAATTTTTATTGTTTAATATTGGTATGACGCAAGGACGAAGGCCTGTCTTGTGGCGCTCAATCGGCAGACATGCTATAGGTGTGGTGCATGTAATTACCAGTAGGGGACACTGCCCTTCATGGTTGCTATGGCGAAATGAAAGTGTGACACTCCGGTATAAAAAGTCACGCCCCCATGCGTTCCTGACAGTTGCGTTTGCGACGAGGCCCGTTACACAGCTCAGAGCAAACATTTCAGTTCTTGCCTTTGATTTTTCACCCGTTTTGTAGCATTGTTTTTGGAATTCCACCAACATGGTAAGTAAATAGTTTGAAAACTGCACAGGAAGGATTATGATGAAAAGTTTGATTACTTTAAACAAGTGATTTTGTTAGTGAAATGGAAATTTGTTCTGACAGACTGGTTATAATTTGATATAAATCAATGAAGTTACGGCTTTTCTGCACATCTGTAACATTCTCTTGCCGCCACTGAGAAGTCAAAAAGTACTGGGTGATAAAAAGCACCAAGAGAATTTAACACATAGAGTGCATTCAGGGTATGGAGTAGACCCAAGCGAATCTCAACAACAACAATGGCTTTTATGGTCAGTTAATTATTTCTTTTGCATGTTTACTGGCTCCACTTTCTCTGTCTTGAGTGCATCAATACAGAGTTCATCAAAAAAAATGTTCATCCTGTGCCTTCCTTTACTTTACATCTGTTCCATTACTTTCATCCACTCGATATATAATTATGTTATTTTCTCTTGATTCATGAAGTCTCTCTTCCTTCTGTGGTGTCATTGTTTCTTCAACTATTTTCTGTACATTGGCTGTGCTTTGATTAGTCTCTGTTTGAAACTACACCTGCCCATGTCTTTAGTTTGAAATCTTTTCAGGTACATCTTTTGCACACGTGTTCATTTTCGATTCTAATCTCTTTTCAAAATCATTGAATTTGGTGTCCATATCCTCCATAAATTTTGATGAAATCTTACAGGTCTTGTCACCGTTTAATTTTTGTTGCTGCTTATTTTGCTCTAGAACACATTCAGGGCAGAACCAGATCGAAACAATCTGGACGTTGCATTGTCTTATCTTCCTCCTTCGTCATCTCAATTCATACAGCACAAAACAAAAGTATCTCTTACAATCACCATTGTATTCTAGTATTTTGTCCTCATCATCCACATGCACTTTCTTGCAGACTGTACACTTCCATTCATCTTTTGCATCCTGTACACCCACTTTACTACCACTCCTTGATGCTCTTGCATTTCTTTTGCTTGGTTCACATTTTTTGATCCAGTTTTATTCTTTACAAGTGATTTTACATACTTGTCAAGCCAACTTGGCATTGTTTAATAGTATGGATTAATTTCTGTACGATCTACAATTTTGCAGCTTTTTGACAGGATTAATAGACAAATGGATTTTAGATAAAGGAGGATGTGTGGACATCATACACTGTGATTTCATAAAGGCCTTTGATAAAGTCCCCCACAGAAGTGCTCAAATATTATTAATTTCCAGATTTTATAACAGTTTGGATCAAAGACTTCTTAAAACAGCATAAACAAAGAGTAATGGTAAAGGGAACGGCATCAGATTGGCATAAAATCCTAAGTGGAATACCACAGGGATCTGTTTTAGGACCAATACTCTTTGTTATATACGTCAATACATTGGCAGATACTTCGGTAGATTCAGAGATATATCTGTTTGCAGATCACACTAAAATTTTCAGGGGGTATTTTTGAAGAAAATGATTGCCTTAAACTTCAAAATGATGCAAAGAGAATGTTGGAATGGACAGATGCCTCTCTATCAAAATTTCATGCCAATAAATGGAAAGCAATGAGAATAGGGAACAAAGATGTGCCAAATGGGACCCACACAATGGGTGGACATACACTTCAAGTATCTGAGGAAGAAAAGGACCTAGGAATTATTATAGATAATAAGTTGTCATTTGAGAAGCATGTGTCATGTAAAGTGAATAAAGCCAATTCTATTATGGGAATAATACATCAAACTATGAGGTGCTTAGATGCAGAAATTTTTTATATCATAGTATAAATCACTAGTGATACATCATCTGAAATATGCCAATGCAATATGGAATCCACACATGAAGAAGCAAATTTATCACACCTGTCGAAAATGTACAAGGAAGAGCTACAAAGCTCTTGCTTGGTTTTTCAAACTTAACATATGAAGAAAGATTGAGAAAACTACATCTACCGACACTTGCATGTAAAAAGTATATTTATATGCAAGTGTGACCAAGGCCATTATAATATATTATGGGTTCCAGGGAACCCATAATGGCCTGGGTCAAGAGCTCTGATCATGTGTTACATTCCCATAGAACACCAGTGTGCCGGCCTAGGGCAGTACAGTCAGTGACCATGCAGACAAGTAGGCCTACATGTATGTACTATCTCTTCAAATTCAATCAACTTACACTGGAAAAATCTCATATGTACAGGTAGAGATCCAAAAGGAGTCAGCTTTGTTACCCTCATCACATAAAGTGCTGGAGGGTATTGTCATCCGTCTTTCCATCTGTCCGTCTGTCTTGTCCACATTAACGCAATATATCTAAAAAAATATTCACCATAGCTGTACCAAATTTTTGTCACAGAAGGACCTTATGATGGACCAAGTTCGTATCAAAAACGAGCTTCCTCTGAATATTTTTAAACTTTTTGTGAAACTTTTGATGTATTTATTTGAAAGCGGTCTGACGACATTACCACAATATCTCAAAAACTATTGACCCTAGCTTTACCAATTTTTTGTCAGAGATGCATCTTATGATGGACCAGGTTCCTAATTAAAACCAGCTTCTTCTGATAATTTGTACCTTTTTATGAATCTTTTAAATGTAGTTTTTTGAAAGCTGTCTGAGTGGCGTCAATCCTGACGACGTTAGCACGATATCTTAAAAAGTATTGACCACAGCTTTACCAAATTTGTGTCAGAGATGCATCTTATGATGGACCAAGTTCCCATTAAAAACCAGCTTCCTCTTTGTATTTATAAACCTTTTTATACAACATGAACGTAGGATTTACAGGCTCATTTAATTTAATCAATCTTAGTTTGATCCAGTATTTAATCTTTTGATCCAGGATTAAAATCTGGATTAAATCAAAATTGTTTTATTAAAATGGAAACTTTAATTCCAAAGTTCATATTACAGCGGAGAACATAGATTAATAAATCCTGCCAGTTTAGATCAAACATTAGGCCAACGATTCAGTAGTTTAAGGCCCAAAAGAGCATTGACGTTCATTTGTGGATTAAAATCAGGACCACATTAAATTCTTTGTGAATATGGCCCCAAGTGAACAACTTTGTGTGACCCTTGCAGTAGCCACATTTTTCTCGTATTTCAGAACACTGTAATTGATTCCTTTTTTAGAAGTCCAAAACCCATGATTTTCTGGGCCATCCTGGTCCATGGCCAAGAAACTGCCTTGAGTCTCCTTGGAGGTCTCAGTGCATGGCCGTTAAACCTATGGCTGCCTTACTTCAGCTGCCCTCTCCAACCAATCCTGGATCTGCCCCTGTCTTAATGTTTGGGATAGCGCTGAAGTCACAACCTGTGCAAAATATCTGAGTAAGTAACGCAAGAGGCTTGATTTACCTGAAACCATGCAAATTTAATTTATCCTGTAAAATTTGTTTTTTCAGCGCGAGTGTATTTCCATTCACGTTGGACAAGCTGGTGTGCAAATTGGCAATGCATGCTGGGAACTGTATTGTCTTGAACATGGTATTCAACCTGATGGACAGATGCCTAGTGACAAGACCATTGGAGGTGGTGATGACTCCTTTAATACCTTCTTCAGTGAAACAGGAGCCGGCAAACATGTACCACGTGCTGTCTTTGTTGACTTGGAACCAACTGTTGTGGGTAAGTCTATCTTTAAACAGTTAAATTTCTCAGTGCTCACCAGATTCATGACAATGGTTAAAGATTCAGTTTGTGAAGATGTTGATTCAAATGGCAGCATCATACACATATTTCCAGAAGAAAAGGATGCATGGTCGAGGTCAACAACTTTCCACAGTGCTCTTTGGCCATAAAGTACACAGGAGAAAGCTGCTGACTCCGCCTCCAACTTAGCACCAAGGTATACGATACACAAGGCAATTTGTGGCATGTGCACTGGCACATGAAACCAGTCATCTATAGCTAAATTTGATCGCGTTGCCAAGGGGTGAGGCGACACATGGCACCAAGATGTGGTCTATGTGATTTCGGCCAATTTGTTGCATCGCCAGAGCCCTGGTTGTCTTGTGTAGCCATTTCACCATCACCACTTCCATTCACAGACCTGTGTAATAGGGTTAAATTGAATTTTAAAAGAGTATAATTTTATTTTACCCTTTCAAGGCACGTACCTGTTGGACTTACCAAAGTCAGGATTCAATTTTTTTTTTAATTACATCAATAGGGAATAGCATTTGGTACATAAAATAACAATAAGTAAATGGTACAAAATATAATTTGTTCAGTGTGACACACATTAACCCTTTCAATGCCAAATTTTGCACAGAGTCAACACGTTTTCTCAGTGTGCATTGGGCGCATTGCTCCCAATGCAAGCCGAGAAAAGCTGTTGACCTGGCGTATTCTCTCTGGAGCTATAGGCATACTAATACTTGAATGAAAGGTCTTTTTACGAGGAACATGAATCTGGGATCCTAATGATAGCTCAGACTTGTCTGACTTAAGTAGATCGACTTTGGTCGTGATTGGCACTGAAAGAGTTAAGACCTTTGACAGACAGCTATGGCCACCCTGATTGCAAATAAAATGAACTTACAAATGGAAATGACCTATAGGCTAATGTAACTAATAATCGTGACTTATTGCAGATGAACAAAATCAAAGTTATCATGTAACTGATAAGACTTACTACATATGAACAAATGTCATTTAAGAACCTATGAATTAATTTGCATAACAAATATAACAATTTTGAATGTTACACAACATTTCTTAGCTCTTAAAGTGCTGATCACTGCTATAGTTGTTTTTTCATTCAAGTAATTAAGTATGGCGTGGCATTCATTGTTGCAATATATCAGGAAGGAGGTGGTGATTGAAGTCAGATCAGTAGCCAATAGACAACTGATCTGACGGAGTCTCACCGCCTCCTAAGTGATATATTGGTAACAATGAATGCCACACCGTACTTAACTTCTATTATAATGTTTTTTTGAAAATCCCCTAAGGCCAGAGCTTTTTAATTTTTAGTTTCACAGACATTTGCCACAAAAAGCTTGGGTTTGAGGGAGGAATAAAAATTTTTAAAAAGAGCACTTGCATTTTTTAAAAACATTTAGTCTCCAGACTGAAGGGTAGAAGGGGAAAAAATTTCCGACACAACTGGTTACTTCTATGCACTAAAGCATGCCTACATGTATTAATGTACACCATACAGGACCTCAGTGTATTTCACATATTCCTCTCATTTTATACACCTGCCTGTTTGTATTGTAGTATGCTGTTAGACCTCTAGTCCTAGGCTGGTGCAAGCTTTTCAATCTGAACTACTTACAAGTATGGATGAATGTTTATTTTTCCCTGGTACTTTTATCAAACTGACAACATGAAATTTATGAGAAAACAAGGTCATGTCAACTTTCATCCATGTTTGTTTGTGAATTCTAAGCACGGCATGTGGGAACAGAATATCCGGAAATTTAAAAAAAAAATGGCAGAACTGTCCGAGACGGTCGGCGGAAATAAAAAAAAAGATGAATTTTCATTTTTACTTTTTTTCTGATTTTAGAAAAAATAGGGTCGGCGGAGTTCGTGAAACGAATAACTAAAGAACTCTGGCCTATATTTGACACAAAAAAATGGAGTAACTGGCCTATTTTCACCCGTTCTCATTGCTTTTGTTTATAAGCTGTTCCGGTTTGCTTGTGTACTCCCCACACGGTAGAATGTGCCATTTTGGAGATGAGTAGGGTCCTATGGGGGGGGGGGGGGGAGGGGAGGAGGGGGGCTGTATATGTGAAGATTGTACAGCTGTGACTTACAACCTTCCAAATAAGCCTAGGCTCAAAATATTGTTCATAAAATACAGAGACTGAAGTATCATAATTGTGTATTAGGCCTACATTTGGCTATCCTGCAGACATAGTTTTTGGAAGCTTTTTGGAACATAAAAAAAACATAGGGCACCCGAGACGAACGATGTCCAACATTTGTGATTGGCTGAATTAGGTCATGTGACAAATCAATATATCATGGCTGAAAGGAGCCGGAGGAATTGGATGCCATGGTTACTACCATAGGAACGCGGAACCAAAAGTAATTAAAACATTGCATTTTTGTGAAACATATTTTGTTAACATTTGCTATAATTGCTTTATTAAATGAACTAAACAACCATGGATCATACATTTCTACGAACATGTATACTTTATTTATGATGGTGAAATAAAAATCCAGGCCTCATATGGGGTGGTGATTCAGTGGGGGTAAATACAACGAAAGGAAGGGTCATCGTGATATATCAGATGTTATATCACGGCAAACAAAGCATTTAATCACAGTAGCCTCGTTTTCACGCTGTCTACTATATTACAATGTTTAACATCTATAATGCTTGAAAGATTCAAATCCTCATGAAGATACCTTTCATCCAAATACCAGCAAGCCTGGTAGTCTACTTAGCAAAAAGTAGTGTTAGTCAACAGCTTTCTTCGGGGCACTTTGTGCGCATTGTGTGTAAAGTGTCCTGAGGAAAGCTGTTGACTCAATCTTAAATCAGCGCTTTAAGGGTTACTTATCAATAAAATATTTCTTTGCGTAGTTGGAAAAACCAAAATAACTATGGGTATGTACCTTCTCTTTTACAGCCTCAGGTGTTGCATTTAAAATATACTTTCAGTTTAGAATGCCCCAAAAGCATTAGACTACAGATTTAATTCATAATGTCATGAATACACAACCCATCCACATGAATATGTTTACATATGTTGCCACACATTTACATGCAAGCCTCAACCAATAACCAATAATCAGGAATGAAGCTTGATCGTCCCATCAGTATTTCAGGAAGTAAACACTGATGTGTGTCACACCTTCGATGTCGGCTTCAATGTCCACTGCCATTAAGTACATAACAGCATCACAAATGATGTTCATTTCTTAAATGAATAACTTCATGTCTTAAAAAATTTTCAAGCAAAACCAGGTTCAGGGCGAGTTACAAATTATCCCTTTCTTCGGTTGTCCTATGGTCATGTACGTTGGGGATTGGCAAAATTTAAATTTGATGAAAATAAGCAGGAAGCCAGCCATTTTCATGTTTAAAATAGAATTTTAAAATTTGTAGTGTATGTATCTTGCAATTTTCGGAAGTTTCTGGATTTAATAATAGGTTCAGTCACGATATGTTCGTTAGTATCATTTATAGTGCGAACATCTTTCTTTTGAATTTTTACCAATGGTTCCAATTTATGACCCCATGCAAGGAGACAGAACTTTAAATGGCTGAAGAATAGACCAGTTCAGGGTCAGATCCAAAATAGTCGTTTTGTGACGGGAGGGAAATCAGAGACTGCCATAAAGTTCAACAAAAATTACTGACACTGGTTCAAACTGACTTTTATTCCAAAATGACCAGAACTTGCCTCAGTATAAAAGGCATATGAATTGGAATGGAAACTACACTTCAAGTGAAAGAAAATCCATATAATGCAACTGTGACGGGACTGAATCACAAAATACGTTGATTTTCGAACATTAAATGCCCTTATAATATTCTCTGAATGTAAAAATTATTGAAGCAAGCTAATACAATTTACAGTTTGCTCATGTTCCCTTGTATCCTATATATTGATACTACAGTCTTTCAAGTCCTTTCACCTTGAGAAAAACTGGCTTCATTTTTGCTCGTCCATGTGATGGGACGGAAAGTGACGGGACGGCAATTTGTCCATGCAGTTGTATATCAGTGAAAATTGAGTTTTCAGCTGGTCCAGGATTTTACAAAGATAATACTGCTATAGAACATGATAGAATGAATTTTGCTAAAATATTTAGGAAAAGGGTGTGCCTATGATGTGTTGGTGACAACTTTCATGGCCATTAATTATACCTAAATGGTGATTGGTTGGATTGAAAGTGATATTGGATGTCTTTCCATTACTTTCGAAAGATGTGTTACTGGCGTCATTGTACCACATCGGGAAATGTCAGTTTATGACGCGTTACTGATGTCAATACATGATGTCTTAAGGACTTCAAAAAAAAAAAAAAAATGTTGAATGTTCAACTTTTCAAATAAAACCAGATATAACAGGTCATAAGATTTCAAAGCAACACGTAGGTTAAACGTCGATACACCCAGTTTTGCCTGCTGACGATTGTCTCTTGCAGTTTCTGAACACAGAAAATCTGCATGAAGTTTGTCAATCATGTCCATTGTTTCTGGTGCAATATGGTGGTTCCTGTCACCTACAGGTACAGGGCAGCCTTCAGGGCTGAGCTTTCCCAAAATGCTCAACAAAAGTACCCAGCACTGATCTTGTTTTGAGGGCCACTGAAAGGTAGTTTTTGGTCCATGTGGATGCATGAACGACACCATGACATCATTATTGGCAGCACATGACTTAATCACATTACATAGCCACCACTTATTTTCATATACCACAGCCAGATAATCATGTGGTTTCAGATTGTGTACAGCCCTAACAGGGATGATGGCACTTGATGTTTGATCTTGTGACAAAATGTCATAAGTCTTTTGAGCCAGCATGTTTCCATCTGCAACTTCATATTGGCTGTTCATGTAAAAATTCAGCTGGCAATTTCGTGTCTAGACTTTTCTTCTTACCTGGTGCACTTTTAAAGTTCCAAGAACATCAACTGGTTCAGTATCCAGAGTAGGCTTGCCTATTTCTTCCTGAGGCACAAAGACGACAGATATTCCATTTAGAATGGTATCTGCATATTTTTCGCGAAATGGACGGCATCTTTTATTACAACTTTGCCAGCCTTGACATGCTTATACACCGAACTTTTGACTTTCCCTCCAATTCCATCGACAGGACCCTTCCCATGATGGGATTTGAAATAGTTCCGTGTTATGTTTAAATCATGAGGGTACTGTGCTAAAAGATGAAAGCAGTATTTGCTCTTAAATTGGGCTCCACACCCATCTGACCAGAAGTGGACATTTTCCAAATTTGGAACTTTGTTTTGTGGATCTGCTATCAGCAGTTGGTTGAAGTGGAATGCTACATACTTCGAGTGTTCCATTTCATCAGTTGTGAAACAGTAGTTCTCACATGTCAGGCTGCCATCATCTGCTAAATACCATGCACAGGCTGTATATAATGTGAAGCTGGACTGTCCAAAATATGCGCTTTGTGTGGCCCCAGCTTGTTTATTGTTATAATTCTCTGCAAAATCAACTTGCACAACAGCTGAACGGTTGTCCAAGTTGTTTTTCAGATATCTCAGTTCGCTGTGTTGCCTTTTGTAATTGAAATAATGCCTTTTGAAAAACTTGGCTTGTTTTTTTAGTTCCTCTACTGCCTGGATGCCACTGATGGTCTTTTCTTTCTTCTCAGGGTATTTGTCCCCAGATTCCCACTTGTAGTAAGAAATAGCTGAGCATGCTGCCAGGTTCTCTACATATTCACTGTAGAAATTCTCCTCGTCACAATGATCGCATTCACCCTCCACACATTCTACTTTCATAGGGTTACATGTGATGAGAGCCATTAGCTCTCTAGCTGTTTCTGGAGTATTTGGTATTCCATGCTGCTTGCAAGCCTCCAGAAGAAGCCTCAAGTTCTCACAATAATCACATGTACATGTGTTTTTGGGTACTTCACCCAGGTACCGGATATGTTTTACAGTCTTGATCAGCCGCCACAGAGAGCCAAATGATACTGTAAAAGGTTCCTGAAGTTGGTCATTTGCTATGGCTGCATTTGCTAATGGCACGATTTCTTTCAGCTTCCACAAGAGGTATTTCTGAAATATGAACTCCCCCTGATGCCTGATTTTTAAAGTCAAACAAATTTTTTCCCTGTCCCAGGCAACAAATTGTGCTGGCACAAGTCCATTTCATTACACAGATTCCGTCCCGTCACAGACCACGTTATAGATTTGGTTCTATTGACAAAACTTTTAGATTCAAACTTTGCAACTTTAGACTAAAGGGACACATAAAAGTCAGAAGATTATTAAGTTTCACAATTCTTTGGTAATAATTATAGAAATAGTGGTAACTTTTACAAGTAAAAAGTGACGAGACGGAAAAAGCACATGAAGAAAGGCCCTCTGAGAAAAAAGGAGACAGAGTATGGCCAGATTACCTATATATTCTATCCAAGGATTGATAACACTTTATGTCTTAGGAGGATAAAATTTATTAATGAATGGCATTCTCATAGGATGAAACAAAAATATTTTCTGTCCCGTCACAGGATTTTTGATCTATCATTAAATTTACTTCTTTACAGAATCCACACTTTTTCAAAAAACTAAACTAAAGTTGTTAAGACATGAAATTTAGAGTACTTACTTTTATTTTATACCAAGTTTTGGTCAAAAATAGCAATTTTAATTTTTTGGCTTGAGGTTGACCATTTTTGGATCTGACCCACCATAGGACTCGGGTTTTTTCGGTTCACTTCGGGAAGCGCACCCTGCTGTGTTAACTATTTTGTGCTCGACCACCCTGGCCGCATTTAACATGGAAGGATCAGAAAGTAAAACACAGGATGTGCTTGGGTTTAATGAAAAATCAAACTGTCAGTAAACTAAACATAGGGTCCGGAAAAGTTTGGTACAAGTCAGTATGAACAGGTCTATTAAGGAGTTAATGATTGAAATAAATGATTTGGAGAAATATACAACTCTTTTTTTTTTTTCACAAGGGTAGAAACTTTCATGATGCGAACCTTTTTCATGATGCCAATATGTGTGATTTATAAATTTTTTAAATTTAACTTTTTTTGAATGTGACTGTTCTGGCTTAAGTGGTTGTTTATGATTAGACCAAGAAACTTATAAATTCATCCACACATTCAGTGCTAATACCATCAATCTTAAGGGTAGGAGATGATACATTTCATTTCCCATATGAAAAAAAAGCAGACCTGTTGCCATGCACAGCCGCACTGTTGCGGGTTCCTTAAATTTATCATGCAAATGAGTTGTGCCGCTAGGGTAGGGTGGCATGTTGAGCCTGCCAGGTTTTCTGGTGGATAGGCGTGGCGACATGTTGCTTTGTAGATACCTGCAACACTGCAGGTACCTTTTTAAAAAATTTACCATGCACACAATTTCTGCTGCTGGGGTATCTGCATAGTGCCATATACCTGCACTGGTGCAGGTATGTTAGCTACATGCCGCTAGGTTCCTTAAAGGTAGGGACAATCAGGGTTTCCGCCAGAGGGTAAAAAGGGTAAAATAGCATACCCTTGAAAATCTCAAGATTACTTTTGCTTACCCTAAGATTTTAGCACAAAAGAACAATTTTAGCATAATATTACCCAGAAATACCCCATAAAGGCTTCTTTCTTAGAATTTTTATTTGAGAATATGAAAATTTGAGTGTACACCCTAAAATTTCACTCTGGCAGAAAACCTGACAATAGTGGCATGTTGCTAGTTTAGCAGGATGTTGTATGAAGCTGCAGTAATCTGCAGGTACCTTAACCCTTTCCCCCTTAAACTGGCTGCTGGTCAAATGTTGTCTGCTTCAGTGTTTTCAGCTAATTTCATGAGTAATGAAAAACACTTTGACTGAGAAATGAAGATCAGCCCCAGGTCAACAGCTTTCCTTGGCATGGGTTGGAAACCAACCCATGCCTAGGAAAGCAGTTGGTTCAGTCTTAATTCAAGAGGGAAAGGGTCAAATTTATCCTGCAAATGAACTTTGCTGCTAGAATAGAGGGATACTTCTATATTGCAGCATTTTGCTACACAGCTGCACTGGTCAGTGCAGCTTCATGTGTAATGAGGAGAAATACCATCATATGCCACCAACATGCTGTTAGGGTAGCAGAATGCCATTGGGGTAGTATTACACCGCAAGGGTAGTGGCATATAATGCCACTGGGCTTGCAGCATGCCACCAACTAAAAAGTGCAGGGCACACTGCTGGGCCAGGAGCATGCCCAAGCGTTAGGGGCACACCCCTGGGCTGGGTGCAAACCCCTGTGATGGCAGCATACAGCTGGGTAGTTGTCTGTGGTAGCACTATGTCACTGGAATCATAGCTGTGGCAATGGTAATGATATGTTAAATTGTTGTGATAGGAGTAAGCCACACATGGGCCCCCTAGTGCCAAACAGTCCGGTAACTCTCTATAGTGCTAGAAGTAGGAAAACCACAAAAAATATTAGCTTCTGGGAACAAAGAACAATAGGTTTAATTTGTACATGTTTGTAAATGTGTCACAATTTACATCAAAATTAGCTTGTCTTGTTACTAAAGAGGTGATAAATGACTGATAATTTATTAATGAATTTATATACTGAACCCCAATGAAAAGTATCCACATGCCAATTTTGAAGTATTTTATTGTTTATACTTGAAACATTTCATACCTAGACGTGCTTAGAACTTAACAAAGCATTCACTTTTCTGGCGTAAAAATAATGTCACGCTCTACCGACATTAACGTCACTTACAGGCAAAAAATGTCATTAACTGCCCTAATTGAAAGTCACACAAATTTTTCTGTTCAATATGGGATGTGGCCACCTCGAGCATCAACACATGCTATACATCTGCGGCGCATACTGCTGACCAGGGTTTGAATTCTGTGTTGGCGAACATTATTCCATTCTTCCTGCAGAGCTTGGATCAGCTGGTTTCGGGTAGTAGGCCTAGGTGTCCTTCGTTGAATACCTTGGCCTAACTGATCCCACAAATGTTCAATAGGGCTCAGATCGGGTGAGAACGCTGGCCATTCCATGACATTGATGTTGTTCTCATTGAGAAAGTTCATTGTTAATCTTGCAGAGTGTGCACGTGCATTGTCCTGCTGAAAGATCGCCAGATCTTGATGCTGCTCCATAAATGGGACCATGTGCGGCTCCAGCACCTCATCAATGTACCGCCTAGCATTGAGGATCCCTTGAATGACCACTAGGGGTGTCCGGTAGCGGTTGCTGATGCCTGCCCACACCATGACAGAGGGTCCACCCCATCGATCTGCCTGACGGACACAGGCATCTGCATATCTCTCCCCAGTCCGGCGCCACACACGTTCTCTGCCATCTGCTCTGCTGACACAAAAACGGGACTCGTCAGTAAAAAGGACGGTATTCCACTGCTGGCGAGTCCACCTGGAGTGTGCTCTACACCACTGCAGTCGTCTTTCTCTTCTGGGTTGGGTCAGCAGGTTACCCCTGTAAGGTCTTCTGGCTGTTAGGCCACTGCTCCTCAGTCGCCTCTCCACAGTAGAACTACTGACAGGACGGTGATTCACCCCTTGAGTCTCACGGGCTGTTTGGGCTGCTGTACGGAAACGGTCTCGCAGGTGCATCAGCCAGATGTGACGGTCTTGGCCAGGTGTTGTCACTCTTTCTCGGCCAGGCCTAGGCCGATCATCTACGGATCCAGTTTCTTGTTGCCGTTCAATTAGTCGTTGGATGGTGCGCCGAGTACACCCCATTCTTTGTGCGATTTGAGTGATTGGGACTCCACCCTCTGCAAGCCCCAAAGCATGGTGTCTTTGACCTTGGCTCAGACGCGGCATGATCGCCTCAACACACCTGAGACCACTGGCTTTTTTCTTGGCTGAACATCCCTTTTTAAAGCCACTGAAAACATCAGGTCATTTTAGCCATCCAATAGGAGTGGTGGTCAGAAGCCATATTCGGTGCACAAAAGTCACATGCATTATGTAACAACCCAGCAAAAGTTAAAAAGTTGTCCTGAATGACCCTGATGTAGGCTCCAAACCATGCATATATGCACACACAGTACTTAGTAACTTACAAAATTAATGTGTTAATTTTTTTATGTGGATACTTTTCATTGGGGTTCAGTATAGATATCAAGGTTAGACACAGGTTTATAGAAAATGCCAACCTGCACCTCCAACACAAAAGAGTGGCGGACAATTTAGCATCAGGGGGCGCATGTGTGGCATATATGTGCAGTGGTATTGCAATCCCAGTGTCATTTCTGTTAGGTCAAACCCCCAGGGGCTATAGGTAGCAAGCAGCTACTGACGACAGTTACAAGCTCGCCTAATTGGCTTGATATCTGTTTAAGAAATATTACATTTTCGTTGCATTCTCTTGACTTAAGTACAAATAATGACTTTCATTCTTTTCTGACTTGCCCTATAATTTAGCAGTTAATATCCAAAGATTATTAGAAAGTTTGGCTACAATAATTTACAGTTTTTAGACTTGTCGGTTTTGCTACTCAACTTTATCTTTTGGCATCATTCTGTTTTAATGTTCACCTTTCAGACATTTTAGGATTGCTTGTTTTCTGTTAGGTCAAACCCCCAGGGGCTATAGGTAGCAAGCAGCTACTGACGACAGTTACAAGCTTGCCTAATTGTACGCAAAATCCTGTTAAGAAAAATTGTTTTGATAACATGTTTTTTGACATAAATGCTAATGACTTTCATTCTTTTCTGACATGCCTAAATACACATTTACTCAAAATTGACAGTATTTTCTTAAATGTCACAAACCTGACACATTAAGTTGATACATTGACTCAGAGTTGGCAGTTAAATAGAGCTCAATTGTTTGGGGGGTAGGTGTCATCACAGAGTTTGTTTTACATTTCTGGTGCAGGATGTCCATTGTTACAGTCCTTGTTGGGATTTCCCTTGGTTTGTACAGGTGGTCTAGTTGCAACTGTTTATTTTACTATCACTGGGACTGAATATAAGGCCCCAGCTTGTTTCCACTTCAGTTATACACTGGCGGGTGGTTTAACTAGGATAAACTGTCCAGCCAGAAAGGGTACATATTGGTTCAGGGGTAAGTCAAATTGTTCTTATCTGAACCTGTACTATACAAATTTAGTAATTATGGTTTGTTTGACAGGGGTTCTTCTTTCATAACGAAGCTCTGCATTTATAAGCAAAACTTCACGTATTTAGCTAATTCATCATTTGCCACGTTCTTATTTATTCTTTATTATGTGGGTTGTCTTTGCTGAATATTTAGCTTAGACAAGGAGCCGCTACTCAGAGAGACATGTACGGGTAAAAGGCTCCGAAACATGTTGAGTAGTTACCCGCTGAAGACCCTTTAATTTATTTGGGCTGATACAGCCTATGTCAAAATTTTACAGAGGAACGTGTGCAATATAGACAATAGTAATTCCATATGTATACAGGTTAGACAGGGACAGGTTAGCTTATGGAGAGTAAAGAGTTCGAACTGCGGAATAGGATATTGACTACTAGGAAGTGGTTCTGGGCAAAAAGACACAAATACAATGGTACCTGAAACTCTGACAATAGACCTTTGGTGATAACATTGTGCTGCTCAAATGTTGTCTGCTTCAGTGTTTTCTATATGGTAGCATGTTGCTTTTCAATATGCTTTATGGTAGCATGTACGTTGCTGTGGCTTTCACCTCCAGGCAGCCACATAGTGCATACAGGAAGTCCAGTATGCTGACCACTAGAAGGCATCCAATTTACATCAGACATCAACAATACCATTACTCATTCCAGTTACTTTTTGAATTAACTTCAAACAGCAGAAATTGTGTAGTGCAAATTAAAAGAACATAAAATTGGGTGATGATGTCCAGTGATCTATTATCTACAATTTCCCATCATTGTACTCATATGGCATTACAAATATATAAACAACAATAGTTAGGCGATCAGACCTGCAGTGAATTACTATTTTTAAATTTCTCTACAGGTGTAACAATGATAATCCCCTCAAAAACAGAATAAAACAAGCTATAAGTAGTTTGTAATTGAGGTCATGCTGGTCATGTAGCATGAAAGATTATAGTTAACAATGATCATAAGATGTTTTGATGGCTTTTTAATATTTAACTCATTTAGGGAAGATGAAGTATCCATGCCCATCTGAGTGGGATACATTACATTACATTATATTACATTACATTACATTACATTACATGATGGTTTACATGTTTCTACGCGTAAGTGCTATTTCACTTTTAGATCATATAGACCTACAATAGACCTGTTCATACCGAGCTCTACCGAACTTTTCTGGACCATAATTAATTATGCATTCCATTGTTAGCTCAGTCAGGCCCACGCCGTCATATGTTTACAACAGATGCCAGGCAAACGCCAGTGATTACAGCATGGATTGTGCTTAACAGTGCAAATCGTTTACCAAAAAGTTCACATCAGTGGCGAAACGTGCATTTATAGTTTGCTGACGGTTTGATTCTTCGTTAAATCCAAGCACACCCTGTGTTTTACTCTCTTATCCTTCCACGTGTAGCCCGGCCAGCGTGGTCGAGCACAAAATGTAAACAAAGTACCGTGCGCTTCCCGACGTGAATCGAATAAACCCGAGTCCTATGAACAGGTCTATTGGCTTTACTTGAACACAAATCGATCTCCATGCTATTTCATCTTCAAAACAAAGTGAAATAATTGTTACAGATGAAGTACGTACTGGAACCTACCGCCAACTCTTTCACCCTGAGCAGCTGATCACTGGCAAAGAAGATGCTGCCAACAACTATGCGCGGGGCCATTACACAATTGGAAAAGAGATTGTAGATCTTGTTTTGGACAGGATTCGTAAACTGGTAAGTGCCTGTAACGGATACAGAGACATCTTTAAATTCTGTCACTAAAACATGCTAAGTGTTGTTGGTATATATGTGCATGTAACGTGTTGTATGTATTGGCCTTTTCTCATTGAACTTTGCAGAATCTGAGTGACAGCACCATGTAGGATCACATAGATTTGATGATAAACAAACATCTCCATGCCAATAAATTAGTATGAATGTAATTGAACGATGAAAGGTAGATTCCAGAGAAGAACTTTTGGAAATGTGTGAGAATAGCTGAAATTGGAGCATGACTCCTCATAATGAAAATAAGCCCTGAATGCACTTTTTCAGGTATATGTCCCAGCAACAGTTTGTACATTAGCAGAGAAAATTTGACATTCTGTTCATGCATCATAAAAGTACCATACATATCTAAAAGTTTCACAGCTATATTCAAGGTACTGCGCAACCATGGATTAAGGACGAAAAGGACATTCAATTTGATATGTCGAGAAATTACAAGACTAACAATACCAAATGTACCACAAATATGTATCATGTAGAAGTTTGATAATGAAATTAAGTGGGATTGTGGAGGAGGTAATAAAACACACTAGTTGCTTATGATACTATTGGCACCACCCATAACTTGATGGGAATTATGAGTTAAAATCTCTTAAAAGATATAAAATTCCACATTTCAAATATTAATTGAATTGGACAAGCAAATAATTTATAGGATATATCTATAGATCATGTCCAACGATAATATTTTATCAGTGACCTTGACTTATTTTTGTAAGGTCAGCAGACCTTTATAGTTGGAAAATGTGATTTTGTAATGGCAGGGTGTAGCTTGGCCATCAATGGCAAAGAGAGTCGAGCTTCCAGATCAAAATTGTGCTTTAGTACATTACAAGTGCATTAAATTAAGCTCTGTATAAAAGGACATTTAATCTATATCTTGATAAAGAATGTAAAATGATACTAAATGTACCATGTGGAAGTTTGATATTGCATAATCTGGATGAGCTTGGTTAATTCATCAAGGTCATAAAGGGAATGCATTTCAGGAAATTATTTTTTGGTGATTGTCATCAGATTGTACATCAGCAGAGCATTAGGTCCATGGGCCTCTTGTTTGTGCTTAGCTAAGTATGTTGTTGTTGTTGTTGTTGTTGTTGTTGTTGTTGTTGTTGTTTTCAGTGTATTCATGGAAAGTCCATATTAAATTTTCTTGTATTAGCAGTCTCTCAAAGTAAAGTCCCAAGTCCCAGTGCTAAAAAAAAGAAGAAAAAAAAGTGTTTTGAAAATCTTTAATGACAAGTCTATTGTAAATGGTCTTATCTTAGTAATGTCTCACATTAGATTTTCCATTGCTGAATAACGTTTTGAAACAGAGGACAGTATTGTGCATTTTTGTTGGTTTGTAGGCAGACCAATGCACAGGACTGCAGGGCTTCCTCATTTTCCACAGCTTCGGGGGTGGTACTGGTTCTGGTTTTGCATCATTGTTGATGGAGCGTCTGTCTGTGGACTATGGCAAAAAATCCAAGCTGGAGTTTGCCATTTACCCTGCTCCCCAGGTAAGAATCATGCATTGCTGCAAATAACAAAAACTATAAAAATAGGAACAAAGGCTTATTTGGTTTGAAGAAGGTTTGGATGTACGGTGGTGTTCCCTGCGAAACACAGAGAGGTGCACCTGAATGTTGTGCTCAGTAGAATCTAGAAGTGTGCATGAAGCACAGATGGTCCAAGATTCCAATTTATGTCAATTTTTTGTATTGTAAGTGTAACTTCCCTTCTGCTTTTGTGCATTTAACCCACAAGGATCTATTTAATTATAAAGACCATATTATTCTTGTGCGTGCGATTACTTCCATTACATTCACTGAACATTGCATTTGTGCACTAACCTTTGCACTTCAAAGTTCAAGTGCTTTCATTAAGAAATGAATATCTATTGTTTGTGTTGGTGTTATGGCAGCGGGCATTGAAGCTGACATTGCAGGCGTGTGTCATGCCCAATGTCAGCCTCACTCTCCCCTGTGATAACCCCATAACACCAACACAAATGATATTCATTTCTTATATTTACATTTCTGCCATTTTTTTTAGTAAAATTATTCACTTAACACATCAAAATTAGGCCATTCAATGCATAGAATTACAAGAAACTGGTCAGTCCACATGTCACTGTTTATTTCCAGAAATACTGGTGGAAGGGGCTTCATTTCTGTGGGCACTGGTTATTAGTTGGAGGCGTGTGAATGTGTGGCAACTTGTAAACAAATACACATAGATGTGTTACATGAATTCATGGCATTATGAAGGAAAATTGCTGTCTAATGCCTTGTGGAGAAGAATTCTATACATCAGTGGCCATGCACTTAAAAGATATGGCCCTTTCTGCCAAAACAAAAAAGTGGAAGCGTGTACAAGAAAAAAACATTGCAGCAATCGAATGCAAATTTAACCACAGTTTAATCAAGTTGTTAGACATATTAGCCCAAATTATTTATTTACATGAATTCTTTTCATTCTCAAAGACATTTTCATGGGTATTCTGAACAGTGAATTTTCCCATCTATCATTCTAATGAAATGTGTTGGAAACATTGGCGGAGCTACAACATGCTTGCCTTTCACCTCTACAGCCTGGGTTTGATTCACAGCCAAGGAAGCAAGTGGACAGAGTTTCTGCCACTCTGACTGTGCACAGTGGTTTTCTGTGAGTCCTTTGGTTTCTACCACCAAACGGTTAGGTAGGAAAGTATATGCCAACATCTGTGCCATGGAGAGAGATTAATATAGACTCGGCCTGCTTTGCAATCCATGTAAAAACATATGGGTCTATACTTCAGGAAACATAGATGATCTTTGCATAAAAAATCATATGTGGTAAGCCTTTGCAAAAAATTACTGCTTCAAGTTTTAAAACTTGTCCAGAAAATTGTTACCTGAATACAATGCTTTCAAATGATTATACACATATTAAAAAAGGTAATCTTTGACCATGTTAACTATTCGCTCATCCTTGGCCTATCACTCAGCAAAACAATTAATCTGACATCATCTTCAATGTGAAAAAAAAGGTGCCCCAATCACAAACCCTGTGACTTATTTCCCCACCAATTTGGAACATGCTACAGCATAGTGACCTTATTAATGTGTCACAAAAATAGAATTAGACAGCAGCACACTTTAATACACCTCCCAGTTATGTGCAACAATTGTACGTAAAACATTTTTATTTTATTTAAATTAGAATTTTGGGTGGTACATAAATGTGCTTGCACTGCAACTTGACATACTTGGAACATGCTGCATTGAAGGGCAACTCAGTTAACTCAAGTGTAAATCAAGTACTTTGAATGAAATGATGAGCTTAGGAAAAAGTTTGATCAAAACACAATTGCAACTGTAGCTTCTATTTTTCTAACTGCAATAATGTAAAAAATTAACAAAAATGTCCACAGTAGTTTCCAGGGATGTGACATGTTAACTGAAGGCTGTATGCATGAGTCCCACTGTTAAGTACTGCATTGCTGCAGTGCATTATAGGGTACACTTAAATTGGGTAGGCCAAATCATAATCCCCACTCCTTTTAGGAAAGTGATCTCAATGGCGTGTGTGTTCTTTTACTCCCAATGTGCACAGTTGGGTCTTGTGTTGAGTGTGCAACAAAAGCTAGATTTAAAAGATAAAATACTGCTCAAATTCACCTTTAGGTGATCATGATTCCACAGCTGATGTTAAATATTGTCTTCTATCATATAGGTTTCAACAGCTGTGGTTGAGCCCTACAACTCCATTTTGACTACCCATACTACGTTAGAGCATTCTGACTGTGCTTTTATGGTGGACAATGAGGCAATTTATGACATCTGTCGACGCAACCTTGACATTGAGCGCCCTACCTACACCAACCTCAATCGTCTGATAGGCCAGATTGTCAGCTCTATCACTGCATCCCTTCGCTTTGATGGTGCCTTGAATGTGGACCTTACAGAATTCCAAACCAACCTGGTTCCCTACCCACGTATTCATTTCCCATTGGTGACCTATGCACCTGTAATATCTGCCGAGAAAGCTTATCATGAACAGCTGTCTGTTGCAGAAATTACCAATGCCTGTTTTGAGCCAGCCAACCAAATGGTCAAATGTGATCCTCGTCATGGCAAATATATGGCTTGCTGTATGTTGTATCGTGGAGATGTAGTGCCCAAGGATGTCAATGCTGCTATTGCTACCATCAAGACCAAAAGAACCATACAGTTTGTTGACTGGTGTCCTACTGGCTTCAAGGTTGGCATCAACTATCAGCCACCTACAGTTGTACCTGGTGGCGATCTTGCTAAAGTACAAAGAGCTGTATGCATGTTGAGCAACACTACTGCTATCGCAGAGGCCTGGGCCCGACTGGACCATAAATTTGATTTGATGTATGCCAAACGTGCCTTTGTTCATTGGTATGTAGGTGAAGGTATGGAAGAAGGAGAATTCTCTGAAGCACGTGAAGACTTAGCTGCTTTGGAGAAAGATTATGAGGAAGTGGGTGTGGATTCTGTGGAGGGGGAGGGAGAAGAGGAAGGTGGAGATGAGTACTAGACTCCTGATAAATAATAAAAATAAAAGTATCAAAATGAAGTGACTCTCCTGAATTGTACAAAGTAAAGATTAATTATTAAGGGTGTCTATTTACTTACTCACAGACCAGATTTAAAATTTATTTACTGGAAACAGTTGTATCATTTTGGTCTTTACAAAAATTTACACAAGGAGCTGCAGTCCTTGTACAAATAATTTATACATGTGAATAACATATATACATTGCCTGTGTATTAATTTAAAATAAATGCAGTAAAGTTTTCTTGTTAAGTTTACTTCTGTGCATTTGTTTTGCTTTCAAACCTGGCAAGGAAGAGAGTTGCCTGCGTTGACAGACTCACTGTACATGTAGCTATTGTGTATTGGGACGCAGGGTCTCAGCTTACAGCACAAAGAAGCACCCTCAGGATTTTCCCCGTGAACCCGTTGCCCCTTAAACTGACCAAAATCGCCTGGTGGTCCAATGTCAGCTAATCTGCTTCAGTGTTTTCAACTAATTTCAACAGAAATGAAAAACAATTTGACTGAGAATTGTAGAGCAAATAGTGCCTAACCCAAGCCAAGGAAAGCTGTTGACCTGGGGCATGTGATCTTGAAAGGTCTCATCTACAATTCTCATTGTTTTTCATTTCTGTTGAAATAAGTTGAAAACACTGAAGCAGATCAAGGAAAGCTGTTGACACAATCTTAATTCAAGGGGGAAAGGGTTAATGTTAGTGCATAACAGAGTCTGTCAAGGCAAGCAACAGAGTTGTCTTCTGGACAAATTTTCTGGCACTTGACTCTTTCAACCTAGTTTCCCATACAGAACTAAAAAGTTGAGATCATGATGGGACAAATCCTTCCAATATTCACCAGAATTCCAGAGCTGTATGACTAAAAATTGGGCTTGAAAAATGTCATCAATATGGCTGCACATTGCAGGTATCAAATAGGTCCCACAAATTTTGATTGCTCCATCTGTGGTCCTCAATGTATGACAGAATCTTTTATTATGTGATAGGTTCTTGATTTTTTCATTTGAAATGCTTACAAAACAGCTATGGAAACTTTCTTTCAACCCTGCTATGTATTACATGTTGGGTGATGTAGGTATTTCATTCATTGAGATGCATGACCTTCTGTTGTGACCCAATGTGCCCCTGAAAGCTTTTCAATGTCTGACCCACTCTTCCAATAGGATGAGACACAAAACATATGCATCAAGCATTTTTGATGTAACTGGCATCTTTATATTTCATGTACATGTATTAATTTGGCTGTTGAAGCCACGGATTTTCAAAATTTTGTGCATCAAACCTGATAATGGTGATAAATTAAGGTATAGGATTAGATATAGACCGACTGATTGGTTATGCAGTATAGAAATTGGATCGTGTATTTTGTGTGCTTGTTTTGTTTTGTTTGTTTTTGTTTTGTTCTTAGAACTACACAGATGTGGCATTGTTCCTCCTGTTTGTATAATTGTGTTCACTTCAGACCTTTGATGCAGGTGGACAGGTTGTCAAAGTTTACTTTGTTGTATCAGTCCCTGATCTTTGGTTTTTTAGACTCACTGTGGATGCAGGTCAGGTCAATAGTCCAATTGCATCTATCTTTTTATACATATATTTTTTTAAATTTCATCTCTATTGACAATATATCTGGATACAGTTTATAAAACAGATTAATGGATCATAGCTTAGTCGACTGCTTTAATTCTATACATGTACTATGTTTGAGGGTGAATTATCATTTTCTAGAGTCAAATTCAAAAGTAGCAGCTCACTGTAGATCACCACATTGTTACAAGTAAACTGTGACCCGCCTACATCAGTGACGTGATGCATTGACTTTTAGACAAAATAAAATGTGCATGAGCAATGTTTGATTATACATGTATCATTGGGCGTCATGGAATAAACGCAACAAACGTAAACAAACAGTGCACACCAGGTCGGCATTGAAAGTAGGTCTAGGGCATATTTTGTTGGCATGAATACTCAATTCGGCAAGAATAAACAAAATCTTACATGGCTGAAGAGTGGGTTGCTATTTTTCTCTCACTCTGGATCGTTGTTGGTGGTGAAAATCATGAGTGACCAGAGGTCACTGGATCGTTGTTTGGTGTGGAAATCACTAATCATGTGTTCAAAACTAAGGAATACAAAATCAATGTAACGAGACATTCAAATTGAAATATCCCAGTTTTCAAAATTTTGTTCCACACTATAACACTTCCAACTTGATTTACTTTATATCTTGTGACACATGTAAAATACAGTACATGTATGTGGGTTTAATGACTCAAAAACACATATAGTCCTGCATAAATAACAACAAACTGAATATCTTCATTTGTATCCATTTTAATTCTACTGATCATTCTTATGTAGAGCCATCTTTAAACCTAGATAGACAAAAAACTGCACACAAATTAAGACAACCACAGGATTTTTCGATTCAAACATTACCATCAGTTTATACCCTTACAGTCTCAAAAGAATTTTGGCTTCTGGGGACATAACAAAATTAGCTTTGATACTTTACATCAAGGTTACAAAGTTAGATTTTGATAGTTTACATCAAGATTACACATCTTTTTCCACTAAAAAACAAGCAGAAATCCAGAAAACGAGACAGCCATGGTAGAAGAAAAGCTGTTAAACATTATATATAGTGCATTTAGAAATTTATTAAATTTGCTTTCCAAAAGTATTAGACACCTATACTCAGCACTCAAATCATTAACTGTTCAGGACTTATTAGAATTAATTAATATTCAGGTTCGGACTATTTCAAACCATTTTCGAGAAATTGAGTATGCATACACTTATTAAGGACACAGTACAACACCATATGTCACTTAAGCTAGCTTCCATACACACTTTAGGTGCTTTGCCAAAGCCCCCTTAAAAACACACACAAGCAAGCACACACAGTTTCAGTCTCCTACTCCGGTGTCCATTTGTAGTGGATGCATGTTGTTGGAAACTCATGCTTTTCTCATAACTTTTCGGTTTCTTTATTGTTTCCTTTCCCGTCATGATATAGTCGATAGGTTCCTTGGGGAACTGGTCCAATCACCGGCTTAGTTAGTCCAGGTTGGCGAGGGATGGATCTCGACGTGGAGTTGGATGTCCATTGGGACGCCAACCACCACAGGATAACCATCTAGCATGTGGCTACTGGATGCTTACGATTGGCATTTTCTGCACGGAGGAGAGTCCATGCGTCATTTGTCGATGATGGACGCCTTCTCAGTGGCAGAAACTATATTGGGCAGAGGTAAGGTCTGCCAGATGGAGCTTGAGATCTCTGTACCTCGCGGGGGGCCACTGGTCCTCAAAGGCGAGGCCAAGGCCCAGCCCTCTGCTAGATTGTCCAGGCCTCCCAGCCAGTTGCAAAGTGGTCCTTGAATCAAAGTTTATTCTCAAATCGAGGCCCCCATGGATGGGGGGGTGGGGGGGAGGGTCACCAGTTAGGCCAGGCTCAGACTGGTCCTAGAATCGAGGCCCCATTGGGGGAGTCAAGGACTTCCACAGATTCTGTGTGGACTGTGGTTGGGCGTTCCCATATGCTAAGGACCCCTCCACGTCCACGGTAGCTCAGTCGAGGGGAACTGTGGTGAGGGCCAAAAGTGCTTTCCATCAACATAATAAAATGTTCTGAGTATGGCCTAACTGCTTTGAATTTGAAAAGATCTTTGGGGTGTGGTATGTAAGGTTGCCAATTAGCTCCTGGGGTAGCCAAAATGCACTTGCGTTATTCTCATCCCTGTCTTTCAACAGTCATCTTCTGAGGCAGCTGCACCAAAGCCTAAGGTGGCTTGTGTGATCAGCGTATCGGAGATCAGCCGTAGGACCGGCTGATTTGAGTTGGTGGTCTCGCCACATGAATGTGATGCCAGGACAGGGCCTGGTGCCCTTCAATGGCAAGTGACTTTGTTCTCTGGTGCCTCCCTGCAGGCCTGGGGAGCTCATCTGGACTCAATTGGCTAGAACTGGAGGCGATCCGTCACTCCCTTGTCCAGTTTCAGTCACAGCTGAAGAATACACCTCCTGCTGATGTGTGACAACTGCACAGTGGTGGCATATATCAACAACTTGGGAGGTACCAGGGTGAAAAGGTTGTTCTCTCTGGCCAAGTCGATCCTTCTCTGGTGCTGTCAGAATGGCATCAGGCTCTGCTGTCAGCACATACTGGATTGCTTGAATGTCAAGGCCAACCTTAAGTTGCACCGATCGCAGGTGATTCAGACTGAGTGGTCCCTGAACCCCCATGTGGTGAAAGCAAACTGGGCCCTTTGGGTCAACCACACATTGATCTTTTTGCTACCAGCAACAATCAGAAGATGGACACCTTTGTGTCCGCATTTCGGGATAAGATGGCATGGGGGACAGATGGCATGTCAATTTCTTGGAAGGGAATGTGGGTGCATGCCTTTCCTCCAACCCCGCTCTTCTTGAAGGTTTTTCACAAGATATGGCAGGAGCAGTGCAAAGTGCTTCTTGTGGGTCCTAGGGCCTGTATTTTTCCGTTTCAAAAAACTAGAAATTCCGTTTCACCAGCCAGAAATTTCCAAATTCCCTTTCAGTAGTTCTCTTTGTATGTAAAACACATTAAGGCAAAACAGCAAATTGCGTTTCAGAGGTGACAAAAATTCTTTATTCCGTTCCATTTCCATTAAAAACGGAAAAATACAGGCCCTAGGGTCCATATTGGCCCACAAGGGAACGGTCCTTGGACCTACTGGAGTTGAGTTTAGAGCCTCATCAGTCACTGCCTCTTCTCCCTCAACTTCTCAGGCAACCAAGATCCAACAGATTCTGTTGTAATCTTCTGTTTATCAGGCTTCCCATCTGGGGACTATCACCAAGGGCGTTGCCTCAGCCCGTTTCTCTCGGAATGGCTGAAAGAGTTGCTTGGGGAAAACTTCATCAGTCTTCTTTGAAGATGGATGACTCTAGGTGGAACAAATTTGCTTCTTGGTGTGCTTCTAAAGACTACTCGCCTTGGGAGGCGTCAGTCCAACACATTACAAACTTATTTTGGCGTTTCTATGAGAAAGGGCACTTGAAAGTATGTACCATAGAGGGATAAAAGTCAGCCATTGTGGCCACCCTTAAATCCATGGGCCAAAGTTTAGGAATGGAACCTTTTCTCTGGTAACTTGTTAACAGCTTCTACACAGATGGCCTGGTGGAACGCAATCTAGGGCCTTACTGGGATCTCTCTGTGGTTCTTGGGCCTCTCACCAGGCCTCCGTTCAAGTCTTAGAACATGGCTACGATCATTCTCAAGATCTTTACCTTTAAGATGGTCTTGCTGTTAGCTTTAGCCACAAGCGCTAGCCGCGGGGAGGTCTATGCCTCATCAGGTGGTCTGCTGATGTGAAAGATGTTTTTCTCAACTGCCTTGACGAGTTTTTGGGTTAGGTCACTCTTAGCGACAATGTCCTGGTTCGAGCCAGGTCGCACCCTCTGCCCTGTTAGAGTGCTGTGGTTCTACATGAACAGGATTGATCTTCATAGAGCTGGGTGGAAACCTTTGTTTCTTCATCTTGGGCAGACAGAGTCTGGGACTCAGTCACCTAACACCATCTCTGGATGGAAAAAGGAAAACCATTTCCTTGGCCTGCCGGATGGCCGGGAAGGATGAGAAGCAGTCAAGTCTTCATTCTGTCCGAGCTCATGACACTAATACATTCTCAGCCTCTGGCAACTCGTTATGCAACATGTCAATTAAGGACACATTACAACACCATAGGTCACTTAAGCTGGTCTCCACGCACTTTAGGTGCTTTGCCAGAGCTCCCAAAAAATTTCCGTGGGTCCAGTGCCGTACCATGCTGCTGCAATGACTGTCCCAGGTGCCCTGTGGCGTGTCACAGCACCCCTAGTGTCAGTAATGCGTACTAGCAAGCATGCGCAATCAGTTTCCTACTCTGGCGTCCATCTATGGTCTACGCGTGTTGCTGGAAGCTCCCGCTTTTTTCTTACCGTTTTCGGTACTTTTGTGGCTTCTTCGTGTGTCAGGAGATAGTCGATAGGTTCCCGGGAACTGGTCCTATCTCCAGTTAGTTCGTTCAGGTTACGGGCAGTTGAGGTGCATCCATGAACTTGGATGCAGATTGGGACGCCAACCATCACAGGATGGCATTTTGGGATGATCATCCTGCATGAGTAGGAGCAGTGTGTTCTGCACTGAAGAGAGTCCATGCGATGTTTGTAGACGATGGACTCCCTATCAGTGGCAGAAAGTCCGTCGGGCTGACGTACGGCCCCCACTGCGTCCTCTGTGGTGTCCGCAGGCGTTTCCGGGTCTCTTGGGGACCAGGTGACAGACCAGAAAATAGTCCTCGGTGGTGAGGGCTCGGCCATTACGGTCACTTTTGGGGAAGATGAGAGATCGGCTTCTCGGCCGGTTTTTCCCCTACCTCCCTCCCCTGGCGGCGAGCGTTCGCGCTCCGGCCACGGGAGGGAAAAGAAGAAAAGGAAGAAGAGGAAGAGGCATCATCGGCACCTCTCCTCTCCGTCATCGGATGGGAAGGTACGTCGTCAGAGCTGTCGCTCAGGTGTTTCGCCTGCCGGAGGGAGGCAGGTCTCTCCCTTGGCAATTCCCACTCCGGACGGTGGTACAGTGGTGCGCGGATCGGATGACTGGGTGCCTAGTCCCACCGGGGGAGTCGATCGGTCCGGGTTGGAGGCTCGGCCATCTTCTCCCACCCCAACGGAGATTGATCAGGCAGTTGATGTTTCTTCCATTGGGGAGGTTTCCTCTGCGGTGACCTATGCCGATGTGAGGGCAGGCCGGGGCACTTCGGCGCTTGAGCCTTCCCCTGCAGAGGCTAAAGGAATCACTTAGGAGACAACTGGGCTGGTGCAAGAGGTTGCGGCAAGTGTCGCTCCCCCGGCCCCTAGGCCTATTCGCCTAGTGCGTGCCGGCAGGCCGGTGTCACCTCCTCCCACTGGGGAGCTTCTGTCGGGCATCTTGCCCGAGGAGACTCTTCGTGCGTGGGAGGAACTGCAGTCTCAGTGCAATTCTGGGACTCCGGCACCGGCCGCAGAGGCTCCCACAGTGCCAGGACCTCTCCCGGATGCCAAGCCAAGGACTGAGGAGGAGCGCCTCGGGGATGTTCTCCTTGCGTCGGGCGACGATCTGGAGGATTGTCCCACGGCCGAAGACATTCTTGACCTCGATTGCTCCGATTTCCAAAGTGAGGATTCCGAGCATGAGGAAGGGAGCGCTCGTTTCTCCCGCCTTGCGGCTGAGCGGAAAGGATCCGAGTCTCGGCCACTTCTTGCGGCCGCAGAGCGGGCGAAAGCTCTCCAGTGTACGGCTTCAGCCGAGGAGGTGGTAGACCAGGCAGACCGGTTTCCCTCAAAGACGGACAGGCCGGGGTCCGTGTTTCGGGCAAACATCGCTTTTATGCGGGATACCCTTCCCGGGGAGGCTGTCCCACACCCCACATCGGTACAGCCAAAGGCAGTGCCGATGTCGGTTGACAGAGTGGAGGCGGCACCCAAGTTAGAGGTGCCCTTCTCCACCTTCATGGCTGGGAAGTTCGTTGAATTGTCAACAGAACTCTCTCGGTCTAGCGATGCGCCAGAAACGGGATCCTCCGGGGACAGCCTAGCCCCAGGAAGGTTCGTGGCAAAGCCGAAGTCCAGGCTGGAGTTGTACCGGACGAGTCGATCTGTGTATAACTTCTCCCCTGCGACGGTGGACGCTCCCTTACGGGACCGCGCCATCAAGGAGTCTGAGATTGTAACCCTGCCTCTCTCATCCCTCTGGCGGTTTGAGCAGGATGCACGGGTTATGACTATTGTGGGCTCCTTCCTAGACTGTTCGGGGTGTTCTGCCATGCGCCTTTTGGAGGAGGCGCGTGACGACCCCTCGGCGCCAGCCTCCACAAAGCGTTTGGTGGAGACCCTGCTGGGTATGGAGCAGTCTCGGGGCCGCGCTGTGGGTCACATTCTTAGCGGGGCCATTACGCTCGATGCAAATGTTAAGTTGCTGCGACGTAATGCGCTCCCTTCTGCGGCCAACCTACCGGCGGTGGTAAGCAAGGCCGCTTACCGCCTGCCCCTGGATCCTGTTGGTCCGGGGCTGTTCGGTCAAGGGTTGGTCCCACTCCTTGACAGGGCGGATCAGATGTCCAAGGAGAAGTGGCAAAAGTCTCTGGATGAGGCTTTGCTGCGGGGTGCGAGGTCGTCCAAAGGGACGGCCCTTCCCAGTCAGCCTGCTGCAGCTGGGCGTGGCCTTAGGCCACAGCAGAAGCCGCAGAGGCGGAGGCAGAAGCCGACTAAGAAGGGAGGCCAGTCTTCGAGGTTGTTTTTCCGGTGCTAAGGGCAACCGGAAACCGGCGACTCGTCCCTAGGGATGCGCGCCGGTCATCGATCCCTCTCCACCTTCTTGGCGAGGGTCGGTAGGCGGGCGACTAGTGTTGTTTGCCGACCAATGGGATCGATTAACGTACGATGTTTTTGTCAGGAATGTCGTCCGTCACGGCTACGTACTGCACTTTGCCGAGGGCAGTCCTCCACTTTGAAGAGTCCCCTTCTCGTTTCCGCCTCGCGTAGAAGCGAACCGGGCACTCTTGGACGAGGCCGTGCAAAAGCTGGTAGACAAACAGGCCATCGAACCAGTGCTCGATCTTGCATCTCCAGGCTTTTACAGCCGTCTCTTTTTGGTGCCAAAAAAGGACAGCGGTCAAAGACCGGTGATCGACCTGTCACGTCTCAATGAGTATCTTGTTGTGCAGCACTTCAAAATGGAGACCCCTGCCACCATCATGGCAGTGATGCGACAGGGCGATTGGGCAACCTAGATAGACCTGGAAGACGCTTATTTTCACATTTCCATAGCTCCGTGCTCTCGGAAATTTTTGCGTTTCATGGTCAACAGAAGAGTGTTTCAGTTCCGTGCTCTCCCGTTCGGCCTGGCGCTGGCACCGCTCGTCTTCACTCGGGTCATGAGCGAGGTAGCAGCTTTTGTGCACCGACAAGGGATCCGGCTGCACATCTATCTGGACGATTGGCTCCTGGGGTCTCAGGACCACGGCCAACTTCTTCGGAACACGCAATTCGTGTTGAATCTGTGTGCGAAGTTAGGTCTCATTGTGAATCTCCCGAAGTCCAGTCTCACACCCGCGCGGGAGTTTGTTTTTCTGGGGATTCAATTTTTGACGGTCCCTTTCATCTGTCTCCCGTCAGAGGACAGATGGGGGCGACTTGTCTCCCTCTTGGAAATCTTCAGGAGGGCGTGGGCCCCATCGGCACGTCAATGGATGCGTCTGGTAGGGACCCTAACATTTGGACTCTGTGACAGCCTCAGGCGAATGGCCTCTTCTGTGGAGGCAGTTTGCCATCAATTGGCTCGAACTGGAGGCGATTCGTCGCACCCTTCTCCAGTTCAAGTCACAGGTGGAGAACAAGCACGTCCAGGTGATGTGCGACAACCGTTCAGCGGGTGCGTACATCAACAAACAGGAAGGTACCAGGTCGAAAAGGCTGTTCTCCCTGGCCAAGTCGATCTTGCTTTGGTGCCGTCAGTACGGCGTCAGGATCCAATGTCGGCCATTTCGGGTTGCCTAAATGTCAAGGCCGACCTGCTTTCGCGCCGAACGCAAGTGATTCAGACCTAGTGGTCTCTGAATCCCAGGGTGGTGGAAGCGAACTAGGCCCTTTGGGGCCGACCGCACATCGATCTCTTCGCCATCAGGGACAATCACAAGATCGACACCTTTGTGTCCCCATTCCACAATGAATTGGCATGGGCCACAGACGTCATGTCAATTTCGTGGCAGGGGATGTGGGCGTATGCCTTTCCTCCAACTCCACTCTTGCCGATAGTGTTGCGCAAGATTCGGGAGGAGCAGTGCAAAGTCCTTCTTGTGGGCCCTTGGTGGCCCAAGAGGGAATGGTCCTTGGACCTCCTGGAGTTGAGCTTGGAGCCCCCATGTGCTCTTCCTCTTCTTCCTCGTCTGCTCCGTCAACCAGGCTCAAACAAGTTCCACCACAACCCGCAGTTTCTCAGGCTTCATGTCTATGAAACTATCACCTCTGGCGTTGCTTCAGCAGGCTTCTCAAAGGGAGTGGCTGAACGGGTTGCCCGCGGGAAACTTCGTAAGTCTTCTTTGAAGATCTATGACTCGCGTTGGAACAAGTTTGCAGTCTGGTGCTCTGCTAAAGGACTATCGCCCTGGGAGACGACAGTCCAGCAGGTCGCAGATTTCTTGTTAAGTCTGTTTCAGGAAGGGCACTTGAAGGTTTGCACCATCGAGGGGTACAAGTCGGCCATTGCTGCTACCCTTAAGACCAGGGGGCAGAGTCTGGGGACAGACCCCTTTCTCTGCGGGCTTGTTAACAGTTTTTATACTGATCGGCCAGTAGAGCGCAATGTGGTGCCTCGCTGGGACCTCTCCGTGGTGCTGGGGGCATTGACCAAGTCCCCGTTCGAGCCTTAGGATATGGGCTCGATCGATCTTAAGATCTTGACCTTCAAGACGGTCTTCCTGTTAGCTCTGGCCACAGGTGCTAGGCGCGGGGAGATACACGCCTTAGATAGGTCCCTCATTAGGTGGTCTTCTGATGGGAAGGATCTTTTTCTAAGGCCCCAAGTGGGATTTGTTTCCAAGACACAAGTAGCCCGTGACCCATCGACTGTTTTGACGGGGTTTTGAGTTAAGTCCCTTTCAGCGACAATGTCGAGGTCCGAACCAGATCGGGCCCTTTGTCCCGTGAGAGCGCTCCGGTTCTATTTAAGTAGGACTGAACCTCATCGAGCTGGGCGGAAACCTCTGTTTCTTCCCCTTAAGCAGACGGAGTCTGGGACCTTGTCTCCTAGCACCATCTCAGGGTGGATAAGGAAAACGATTTCCTTAGCCTACCAGGTGGCCGGCAAGGATGAAGAGCTCAGCCGTCTGCATTCTCTCAGGGCTCATGAGACTAGGGCCTTCTCTGCCTCCTGGGGCGCGTTAAAAAACGTGTCAGCAGGGGATATTATGGCTGCCTTACGGTGGCGTTCTCATAATACCTTTACGTCCTTCTACCTGCGGGACTTGGTAGAACAGGAGGAGTGGTTGTTGGCGCTGAAGTGCTTCCCGACAGCCGCATCCAACCGGTCTTAGGGGGTGCCTCCCCCACTCTCTCCAGCTCAACAGAGCTGGTGTAGAGGCACCGGGGGTCCAGGATGGTTTTTTCTGGTCCGTGGCTCTCTAGTGCGGAGTTTTTTGGGCTAGATACTTTAGGAGGTACCTCCCTCCTCCAATCTGATTTTATATCAGCTTAAGTGACCTATGGTGTTGTAATGTGTCCGTAATATGAAGTTTTTCAACGTAAAACTATTATTAAGAAACATTACTCACCATAGGTCACTAATATTCCCACCCAACCATCCCCGCTTTCGGTCCCTCCTTCACAGTGTAGGAAACTGATTGCGCATGCTCGCTAGTACGCATTACTGACACTAGGGGTGCTGTGACACGCCACAGGGCACCTGGGACAGTCATTGCAGCAGCATGGTACGGCACTGGACCCACAGAAATTTTTTGGGAGCTCTGGCAAAGCACCTAAAGTGCGTGGAGACTAGCTTAAGTGACCTATGGTGAGTAATGTTTCATAATAATAGTTTTACGTTGAAAAACTTCATTTCACCACTGATGTGACAATTTAGGTAAAAGATTTGCACTGTTCAACACAATCCATGCTGTAGTCACTAGCGTTTGCCGTGGCATCCGTTGTAAACATATGACGGCGTGGGCCCAACTCGGCTACTTGCTGATTGGACAAACAGGCCAACAATGGAATGCATAATTAATTACAGTCCGGAAAAGTTTGGTACAACTCGGTATGAATAGGACTATTGACCTGTTACATACGAGGTCAGAGATCTTGTGCATAACCATTTGAAAAAATGTGGTAGAGACCCACGCAAGGTACATTCCCACCAAGTTTGAATTAATCTGGCTAGTGGTTTTAAAGAAGTCGAAAATGTGAATTGTCGACAACAAAGTATGTATGGACAAACGGGTCAGACGACAGATGCCCATGCACTCGTAACATAAGCTCAGCTGACTGACAAGTCAGTTGAGCTAAAAATCAATGGAGTGTGACCATTTGAACAAATTTGGTAGAGTCCCATCCAAGGTACATCACCACCAAGTTTGAAGTGAAGCTGGTTCACAGTTTTGGAGAAGCAAAAAATGTTAATTTATATTGCAATCCCCATTGACTTATGTGGTAATCAATAGGAATGTATGTATAAAACGACAGGTACCCAAATTGAAAAATTTGTTAAAAAGTAGGGATTCACAGTATCACCACCTGTTGAGCACTTTGTTTACATCTCTCACAAGCTATACATCAAGTACACATTACATTACCATAGGTCACTTAGGCTGGTCTCCACGTACTAACCTGTGCTTTGCCAGAGCCTCCATAAAAAATTCCGTGGGTCCAGTCCATGTCCATGCTGCTCATCACTGCCATCCAGGCAGCGAGGCTGTCGCATGGCACAGCACTACTGGTGGCTGTAATGCATACATGTATTAGCACGTATGCGCAATTTATATTATTACCCAAGTCGTTAATTTGTCAAACCGAATCCCCCGAGTTGTTTGCCTGCCTGCACGCCTGATAACCCAAGCACGAAGTGCGTGGGTGATCAGGTGAGCAGGCAGGCAAACAACGAGGGGGATTGGGTTAAGGCAGATTAATGACGAGGGTTATTTTGTATTTATCCCCTATGGTCCATTAAGAAAGAAAAAAAGACAATTTATATCACTTGTAACATTTTATTTCACTACATTACATGGGACTTTGTCACAGTCATGCTGCGCGTATGAATATAAAATTTAAGCAACAAAGAAAAGCGGTCGACCACATGCCTAATGGCAGATTTTTTTTGAATGGCCATCACTTCAGGTAAAAATTTCAACGAAAAGACACTTTCTATATGGAATTAATTTGGTGGAGAGGAAAATTGGAAGGTCACGTTGCCTTGGAATGTTGTACAGTGGTCCCCCTCTAATAAGGCCACCAAAAATGCACGAGAAAAGTGGCCTTATAAGAATGATGGCCTCTCTTGACAGGTAAAATATAAGGACGATGCCATCCTTACTGTATGGAGAACTGGCCTTTGTAGAGGGGATGGCCTCTCTACAGGGGGGCCATATAAGAGGGGGACCACTGTACCAACAAACATTCCAAAGTATGCACCCGTGGAGGTCAACTGACTGAGGGCCGTCAGATTGGTCCCATAACTGAAGGCAGCATTGCAAGCATTGCCCGAAGGAACAGGGCGATGGCTACCTGCTATGCCAGCTGGGTCAAACAATGAAGACTGAGTCTGGAGAGTGTTTTGTACAGGTCTCTGAAAAGAAGAATAATTTCCCTGGAGAATGCTGCACATGGCGTGCTGTTGATTTTGGCTTGCTGTTGCATAATTGTTCACAGACTGCACATTTTTGCGCCCGCTCAGCTTTTGAATAATGGTTGGCAGGACACCTGCATGTAACAGTCGACTGCACATCGTGCGTCTTACAGAGTGGTTGGTTTTTCTGCCAATCATCAAAAATCTTAACCTTCAAGACAGTCTTCCTGTTAGCTCTGGCCACTGGTGCTGGGTGCAGTGAGATACACACCTTAGATAGATCCCTCATCAGGCGGTCTGCTGATGGCAAGGATGTCTTTCTGAGGCCTTTGGTGAGATTGGTGTCTAAGACACAATTGGTTCGTGATCAATCAACCGCTTTGACAGATTTTTGGGTAAAGTCACTATCGGCAACAGTGTTGAGGTCTGAGCCAGTTCAAACCCTTTGTCCTGTTAGACGCTCCAGTTCTATTTGAGTAGAGCTGAACCTCATCGAGCTGGGCAGAAACTTTTGTTTCCTCCGCTTGAGCAGATGGAGTCTTGGACTCGGTCGCCCAACACAATCTCGGGATGGATAAGGAAAATGTTTTCATGTGGCTGGAAGGGATCAAGAGCTTGCATGCTTTCATTCTCTCTGGGCTCACGAGACTACAGCATTCTTTTTGTCCTGCAAACGTGTTACACAACACGTAAGTAGGGGATATTATAGCCGGTCTTTTCATGGTGCTCTCATAATCCTTTACATCCTTCTAGCTCAGTAGAAGTGGAGGCACGACTGTTGGCGCTCAAGTGCTTCCTGATAGTCGCTTATCCCATCAGTCTAAGGTGGTGCCTGCCCTACCCCCTCTAGCTCAACGAAGTTGGACTGGGGGCCCTGGGGGTCTAGAATCGTTTCTGGGCCATGGCTCTCAAGTGCTGAGTTTTGGGCCTGGATATTTTCGGAGGTACCTCCTACCTCTAGTCTGATGTTACATCAGCTTAACCAACCTATGGTGTTGTAATGTGTCTGTAATATTAAGTTTTTCAACAGTAAAACTATTCTTAAGAAACATTACACAAATAAAAGAGAGAGAAAAAAGAGACATTACACACCATAGGTCACTAGGATTCCCACCCAACCATCCCCCCTTTCCAGTTCCTCCTATGCAGTGTATAGAAAACTGACTTGTGCATGCTTGCTAATATAATGTGCACTACGGCCAACAGGAGTGCTGTGCCACGAAACAGGGCCTGGATGGCAGTGATGAGCAGCATGGATACAGCACTGGAGCCACAGATTTTTATAGGGGCTCTGGCAAAGCACAGGTAAGTGTGTGGAGACCAGCTTAAGTGGCCTCCAGTGAGTAATGTTTCTTAGTAATAGTTTTACTGCTGAAAAATTTCATTTTCATCAAGTTTCAGAACAATCTGAGTGACGGTTTTGGAGTAGAAGTTGAAAATAGCCGTAATACAACAATTGCCAGGCAGCATGTTAAACAAATTAAGGTTTGGGGGTCCCCAGAAGTGTCACTGTGCAATTTCAAAGCATTTATTTTTGTGGTTTCAGAGATGAAGATTTTTTAAGATTTTGTCAGAAAATGAACAAAAAAAATTCATTTAAAATAAAAAAAACCCTTGGAACATGACCATTTGTATAAACTTGGTACGGACCCACCCAAGAGACACACTCTCCAAGTTTCAAGTGAATCCAGGGGAGGAATTATGAGAAGTTGAACATGTGAATTGTTGATGGACAGACGCCAATGCCAACAATGGATGAAGGACCATCCAATAACCTCAGCTGGCTGTCATTAGTCAGCTGAAGTCAAAAACTAAATGAAAACTGTAGACGAGCCCTATCAGAATAGCATGTCCCAGGTTACAAGCTTCCCTGGGGGCAGATTGGCACTGCGTCCAACCCACTCCAAGGCAAGCTGTTGACTCAGTCTCAATACAAAGGGGGGAGGATTAAAATCACAAGCTCAGTGACTTCTGGCACACTTTAAAGTTCTTGTGCATGATCATACTCCCTGGCTTCATACTGTTCCTATGGACCATCAGAATATTGCTGTGTCACAAAGCAGGCAGTCTGTCACAGAGATGACTTTGGTGAAACCATCACTATACTATACAGTAAAACTTTGAATTAATGACCATCCCTTACGACCATAATATTGTAGTCTTAGATATCATCATCTCCAATAAGAGGTGTAACATAAAAGTTACAAAACTACTCTGAAAAATCCAGGATACAATATCTGTCATAAGCATGGTGTTTGAAGACATAGCTATGTTTGATTGAGGTGAACGGTGTGGTAACAATGTCGATGGATACTAACAGAAACAAAATTCACTTTAAAAAAAAAAATTTATTCTGTACACTTGATGGTCTATCATCGAAACATACTCCTGGTAACAATAACTGGGACCCCAGCCAAAATGTACGCATGCGGGCAATGATCATTTGTTTACATTCCTTGGGGTCCGCACTATCACTGGATCCACCCAGTGATTGTGCATTTGCACTTGTGATGTCACAAGTACAACAGAGAAGACACATGCCACTGTTGACACTGCATTCTGCACCACATCACTGTACAGGTGGATCAATTTACAAATAAAGCAGATAAAACAATCTGCATTGATGTGTGCCTAATTATGTTAGCAATGTCAATTGTTGACACCTCCCTTTAAATACCAGAGACTCTCGGTGGCCCAACAGTCCCTGATAATGCCAAACAAGAGGCGAAACCGATCAGACTAACTTCTGTCAAGTTTTCACTGTCAGGCCCTTGCCTCGTCTTTTCATTCATTTTTAAGATGTTCGTGACAGATCCTTCCAAACTTCTTTTGCCATAAGTTGGGCTTATACATTCATTACTATTGCATCTCTACACATGAAGCAGCTCAATAAATTTACTTAAATTTCATAGATTTACTATCAGTGTGTCAGTCATATACATCACAGATGTTGGGGTTTAAATTGATCTTAAAGACCTAAATTGTCTGTAGTGCACCACATAGTAACTTCCTGTGATGGATGAGTCACATGATTTTCAAATTTACAATCAATAATTAATTTACACTTTGCATATTAAAATTACATCATACTGACTGAATGAATAACTTATGATCATGATACATGTTCAGCATCAAATGTAACATTCATGATAATGTATACTACCCTAAAAAACATTTGCTGCAAATTGTTCGCTTTTATTAGATAAAGAGCTGCTCCAAAGATGCTCCAATGTACATGTAGTCAGTTAAAATGCTTGAAAAACAATACACTTTTTCCTTCATACATGCAGATATCCAGGACTCACAAATTAACATGTACCTTATAACTTAAAATGTATATGTTGAAATTGACATAATGTGTAATACTTTTGTAATACAGAAGTCATATAATTCTTAAATCATTTTAACCTGCAATGAAAACCACTCCCCGCATATCTTTCTGTGCTGAAGTCCAACAATTCTTGTAGAATTTCAATCGGCAGTGAAAAATGCTGCCTGGATATTTTTTCTGGAATTAACATTTTATCTCCAGCTAATGAAGATATATAATGTTCAAATTTAAGTTCTTCACAATCAATCGCACCAGAGTAATTCTCCAGGCAAGAACTTTTCCTTATTCAAATCTTAAAGTGTATGCAGGTTCATAATACACAATAATTGTCTGCCAAACCAGGTGGCTTAAAAAATAAAAAAAGCTGAATGTTTCCCACCACACGGGAATTTTAAAATGTATCAAAGCCACATTTGGTGTCATTCATGTACTGCTCTACCCACCCACCCCCTTCCTGGGTCATTTTAATATTTTTTTTGTATACCAAACTTTTTTTACGTGTGATGTAAGAGAGTGGCAACAAGAACCTTAAGGTAATGTCCAACCTGGAAAAGTGACCTCACTTTTAAGCCAAATATCACAGAACCATGTCCCTGACATACTGAACCAGAACATACTCACCTGACAGAACCTGTCTGCACTAAAGATGGAACTCAAAATTTAAAATTGTTGAAACACAAGCATTTTGGGTTGAAAAAAATATGGATATTTCTTCCAAACTAATTCAAGATAAAATGGTAAAATTTGTTCTATTATAATCTCAACATATATATTTACAAACAGCATCAGTGACTTCTCACACCTTTATCTGTTTGTTTGCAATGGTGATACGAGAACTGGAAAATGGTTGTTTCTGTGAAACTAATGAAGTTTGTAGGACTCTTCATTTTTGATATGCATTTAAAAAAGAACTGATCATTTCTTAGGAAATCCCTGATATCTTTTTGTTTTATAGAATTGTTAGAGTAAATCAGTTTTTCTTTGATTAAAAGCAGAGAATTGGTTTTCGAGAAATATCCATGTGAAACAGACATTAAAGAGCAGATATCTATTGTCAGTTATCAAGATCCCAACCTCCACACAGTCCATTGACTATCATGTTACCTTTGAAAGTATCTTGGTAATTTCAGATTATATTGGTGCTAGAACCAATAAATTTGGACATATGATAGACAACGTATATGTCTACCAAAATGTACCCAAATCTCAAAATGAACAAAATTATCCCAGATCGGTTGGGCATTGCCTTAATGCTGCTGTACCCATAGGCATGATGTACACCATTTGAGCATTAGACATTTTTAGTTACAGTACCAATCTGGCATTTGTGTATTTTTGGCAACTGGTTATGCTCATGTGAGAACTCAAGCGTATGTTGATGCTTGCCACGCTAGCACCTTAAAAAAAAAGGGTGCTTGGCTTAAATGGAAATGCGATATGCTTGACATTTTATGCTCTATGCTAGGGAAGAACTTGATTGTTGAGCACGTGGCCACATTGGAAAATGCCAAGTGGTAAGCCTGCATGTATGTAGCAAATGACATAGGAGTGTTCTAAAATGTTTGCACGTCTGGCAACAAGAATCTTGAGGGAAATGCTCAAGCATTATGCTTGCGTGGTCATTTGAACCAGTAGCACACATTTTTCCCATGCTAGCTTGGCTGGTATGCGTGATTTTGCTGGCGTGCCACAAAGGCTACAAATGCGAGATTAGTACATGCACTGTACATGTAAGTAATCCCAGTCTCACTCTGGCAGAGATTAGCATCTTACAGAATATCAGCTTACATGCTGAATTTAGTTCAAAAAATCTTCCCCCGAAATTGCATCAAATTCCGTAAATCTCTCCATTTACTGCCACTATCTCCATCGGGGATGTCATCATCTTCATCATCTGCATCACTTCCCTCACTATCCTCAATGACTCCTTCCACTGATTTCTGGGTTCTAAGAAAGTGGCGTAGGACACGTATTCCCTCCACATTAGTATGCCGCAGTAACTTGACATGTTTTAATTTGATTGGTTGTTTTGGTTGCATGGCACGTTTCTTTTGGATGGTCTCTGCGATAACATCCTTGATCAAGTCTACATGCATCAGTGTATTAAACTCAGTCAGTTGGGTGATTCTGTCAAATGATTTTTCAGTGTAAGTGAAGTTAAATGTAGAATAGGGCATTTCTTTGTCATCATATATGTCAAAGTCTGCAAAATCTTTTTCTTCGTTGGTCTCTCTTTCCACATCTGTAACAATAAATGTAGAGAATGATATCAATATATGCGAGTGATCATCGTGCACATGAGACATGGGGTACCTAGTTACAAAGGTTTCATTTACTCACTCAAAAACAATGGACTGTTCAGCACTGTACTCATCCTATTGGGTGCTCATGGTTTGTACTCCTATCACTTTGTGACCTTCTGGGACAGGCCAGAAACTAATTCTTGGACATGTTGGAACCATGAGCAGTGTAGCTGTTACTCAAAAGTCCAATCAATCAATCAATATATATATATATATATATATATATATATATATATATATATATATATATATATATATATATATATATATATATATATATATATATATATATATATATATATATATATATATATATATATATATATATATACACATACACACATATACATACACACATATATATATATACACACACACACACATATATATATATATATATATACAGTGGTACCTGTCTTGAGAGACCCCTCCAATGAGAGACCGCACATCTTTTCAAGACCACTCTCTCAGAACACTGTGCAATCTTTTCCATATTATTATACCTCTAATGACCACCTGTTTTGAGAGACCACATTTTTACCTGCCCTAGGGGTGGTCTCTCAAGACAGGGACCACTATATATATATATATATGCCAAATGTTTGCATCAGCTAATGCACTGACTGCAAAAAAAAAAGGTTTTCTTATTACCTTGGGTGGTAATTAGGAAAGAATGTAGAACATTTTATTTAAGCTGGACTTAAATGATAGCTGTATGTTATGATTCCTTCTAAAAGAGCTATATAATTGAAGTGTTGAAATGCCAAGTCAAAATTCGGTGTTTTATACAGATACATACATTGTGGCAAGTCATTCTTTATCAATGGCAACTGAGCCATCAGATTTGTCAGGAAATCATTTAAGGGAAAAAACAGAATTCCAAGAGAAAAGGCCAGAAGAATCGGCCGACTGCCCAAGTCCAACAGGCTAAGTGGAGTCTGGCTTCCAATAAGACACTGCATGATATTAAAGATGTTCTAAAGATCTAAAGGTTGAAAATGGTGTGAACACTGTTTCTAGCTGGGTTACTGAGGCAAGCAAGTAGGCCTATTTGGTGGCACACAAGATCCCAGAGCTTAAACAACTGCACCAGATCAGAGCCCATGCGGTCAGAGCCATCACCTCCTCCCAGGCTGCCCTTAAGCAAGTTGCATTTAGCTGCATAATGTCGGCATGCCAGTTGAGGTCCCACAATACTTTCTCCAACGTTTATTTGAGGGTAACCTGTCCTATGTTGAGGGGTAACTCCTAGCTCTTAGAAGCGTACAGGGTACCTACACCCTCAATGTGTAAGCCATGATCCACCTCAGAATCCTCTGGCTACCATTTCCTCTGGGACTGTTTTCTCTAGCAATCATTCATCCCTTAAGGGAATCTGTTCCTTCAAGTGGAGCACTCTGAGATACAATTCCTCTGTCCTGGAGTCCAAATGATCTCCCTCCTCCACTTGGTAAATCTACCAAAGGTACTGGCTAGGTGATGTATTATGACACAAATCTAAGAAATTTATCATAATTTCTACGTATTTGTTAGCGAGATTTACCTATCCACTACGCAAAAGCCCACCCAGCCAACCCTGCATCAGATCATTCAGAGGTTAGTCTGTCACGAAAAGCTGATGTGATTAGTCAATAATGGAGGTCAAGTATAGGACAATAAGACCAGATGGTGCAGGGCGCCCCATTGGCCTCCAGTCCAGAGGTACATCTCTGGAGAAATATGGTTTCCGTTGGGATAAGGTTTTGGAGTAGACATGATCTAAAGAAATCATATACCAAATGTACTCAATAAGTACTACAAAAAGATATGGAAATTATGATAAACTTTCCAGTTTGCTTTGTTCCCAATGCTTACACATATTCCCTGAACACAAATACAACTGTTCTTAGACCAAGATGTGTCTGTCCTACATCAGACACAGACTGGCTCTGTAGGGGAGTGGCAGAGTCCCTTCACATCTCCAGACAGATGCCCTCCCTCAACAGAGACCAGGACCGGCACACTGTCCCAGCAATCTACTGAGAGATTGTTAACCACTGTGACCCCAGAACATCAGGGTCACGAGGTGATGTAACCATTCATTCAGTTAAGCTGAAGAAGAGACCGGGATAGGTCTCAAAAGCTCCTTACTCGGAGACTTTCATTTTTGTTGTTGTGAGTCTTCATTCAATTCCAAATCTCCACTAAATATGACTATTGATCCACACACAGTACATTAAAGTTCCCTATTTATGTGGTCCAGACAGCTGCCAGCTGTATACACCAAGCTCTCCATTCAACTTGCTCCACATGAATGGAGGAGCTATATCACAGAACATAAGGTCATTGTCTCTTATAGGCATGATAAAACACTAGCATAGAAAATTAAGCACTTAAAGGTTCAAAACTTACATGTACTTTATCCAACCGCTACCTACAAATTATCTCAATTTTCTTTTTTTTCGCTCTTAATTATTTGTTAACAGGTGCAGGCAGCACTTATACATGTACATCAAAATGTAAAATTAAAACACAAAGACTCACTTGGTTTCTTGTATTTGCGGAACTCAATATTAACAAGGACGAAGTGCATGACTACAGGGCAGTGTGGGTCGTTAGGATCACGGAAGATGTAACATTCCCTCAAACCCTCACGATCAAACACACTTTCATCTATGGGTGGAAATGGAACGTGGTTTATGCGCGCCCACTTCTCTGCCAGTTTCAGCTCCTGTAACCACAGCAAAATATGACACATTTCAAGCTCCTGTAAAAATAGCAACAAAACACAATATGCTGCAAGTTTCTGTAACTATATATAAAAAAATCACAA
The DNA here is from genome assembly GCA_964020975.1 of Hermodice carunculata. NCBI lineage: Eukaryota > Metazoa > Annelida > Polychaeta > Eunicida > Amphinomidae > Hermodice > Hermodice carunculata. The sequence goes on along the minus strand of CAXHWN010000809.1, from coordinate 156,519 downwards.
TACATTCATCACTTAACTTTAAATGGAAAAATACACATTGCTTGCCCTTTATCAAGCATTTGTATTTGTGTCTTTTTGTCCAGAACCACTTCCTAGTGGTCATTACCTTATTCTGCAGTCCGAACATGGCTTCTTAAGGCCATCAAGCTCCCTTTTCCAAGCCTCTAATCAACACATGAAGTGAAGTATACAAGGCACAGTTTGGTCTGATAAACATGCTATGTCTATCTATAATTCCAGCCCTCCTCCCCCCCCCCCCCCCTCCAAATTGTAGCATTCAAAGGTTGAAAGGTCCAAATGTGGATCCAACTGCAGAGTATTCTGACTGTTTTCTGGGATCATTTTCTTTTGATAAAGCCAGAAAGATTCACCAAATATGATACTCTTTTCCCACTCAGCCATACTTGGATACTGTCATCATAGTGGTAATGTCTGTCCATCACAACTGATATCAAGAATGGAAAGACGAATCAAATTTGTTGCGTGAATCCCTCTTACCGGGTGCTAAAATGGGATTCAACCTGATTGACCTTGACCATGCTTTGAGGTCACAGGGTCCACATTGTCAGTTTCATGTCATGTTCAGTGTCACTGCTACAGCATAATAATTAATGGAAAGAGCTGAGGCTGATTTTTTTATTCAATGAGTGGTACATTGTCATTATGGATATCAAGCAGTGAGAACAAGGAACCAACAAGACCTAGTGATCATAAAACATGCGTAAACAGTCTCCATCTGACAGGTTTTGGTCCCCGCTGGGTCCTCATCGATGGATTTGTAGACAGTTGATATCACATTCAGTCATTATGGCCCTTTCCACAGTCTTCCATGCAGTTCAACTCTTTCTGCAGAAGCTCCAATCCTCCCAATAAAATGGGAGATTTGGGGTATTTTAGTTTTAGTTTTTTGGATGTGTGTGCATGTGTGTGTTTTATTCATAGGTTTAGTATTTGGGGACCAATTTATCTGACCGCAGATAGATGTATCATAGAAGATTGGTGCACGCATGGCAGTGGTGATCAATGATCAATATTACTGACCACTCTTCCACATTACAAAACATCACATCTTAAAAAGCTCGTTCTCTGCATGGCAGAGCTGGCATTGTCAGTTTGTCCGTCATCCCCCAATCCCACCCCATAGACCATAAGATAAACAACTCAAGGTATATTAAACTAGGTTCCACTTAGTAAGTTGGATTATGACTAAACAAATTTAATTGATCCCAACTGACAATGTCATGTGCATATTTGATTATGTTGATGTGAGGGAACCAATACAGCCCTTCAGTGTTATTTATATGTGTTGTTAAAATACTATGTGTAATTTTGAATAAAATGTAGCCCACATATTTGTTTATTGTACAATTTGGCACCAGTTTCATTGAACTTGTTTCAAAACTTAAATATTGTAACTTTGACTTTGGTTGCCAATGTTTTAAGAGTCCAATTTTTAACATTTATTTTCACCATAGCCCTCTGTACAGATGCAGTGTTGCTTGGAGTCATTGGGATACAGTCTCCAGGGATCTACTTCTCGCTGACCACTACAATTCTTACATATGATGACATACCTCTCTTGTATAGTTTATAGTTGCAAGTTCATTAATGTTCACACAAACTTCAGCTATTAGGTGCGATGTTTTTTTTTTTTTACAATAAATCCTGGTCATTACAATTACACTGTGCATCAGATTCTGATCTTAAACATGAGTATGAGTTATAGATATGATCTATCAAGACAACGTGCCCTTGTTATAGATATGATCTATCAAGACAATGTGCCCTTGTTATAGATATGATCTATCAAGACAATGTGCCCTTGTTATAGATATGATCTATCAAGATATCATGCCCCAGGTCAGTAGCTTTCCATGGCAGGGTTGCATGCTTAGCACTCAGCTGCAACCCATGCCCCAAGAAAGCTGCAGGACCCAGACCTAGTCTAAATTCAAAGGAGAAAGGGTTAAATAGGCCCCCAGACTGGCCCAAATAGCTACCTGCAAATATAACTACACATATGAGACCAAATGCACTGACATCAAATCCACATGATGATGCCATGCATGAACAAAAACTGATCTGTACTTGCAAAACCATTTGTGCAGTGCCTAATCTTCCTAGACACCTTGTTATCTGTCTCGCTGTATAGTGGGGAGCACTGGCACTGTATGTGCATTCCATATGAAAGCTTCTACGGTTCTGTCTGTCACCTCGTGCATTCCTGACGCATGCATTTTCGCATTATCACCCCTTATCTCTTGCATTCAGGTCTCTCACGTTCTTGCCTCGTGCATTCTTGCCTGCCACATTCTCACTGTGTGCCTTCTCACTTCATGCATTCTTGCCTTGCTGAAATCTGCATACAATGCGGGCTCCAATTATGTCACAAGCTGATCGACTGATTTTGCTAGCATATTTCCAAGATGGAGGACAAAATGAAACAGTGATAGAAACACAGATATACAAATACAGTGAAACCTGTTTTGAGAGACCACCCCAAGGGCAGGCCAAAAAGTGGTCATATAAGGCAGGTGGTCTCTCAATGGAGGTGCAGTAACATGGGAAAGATAGCAAAAGGGAGTTTGGAAATATGGTCTGAAAACGCAGGTGGTCCTTGATGACAGTGGTCTCTCAAAACAGGTTTCACTGTACATCAATATAATAATATAATGTATTAAAGTAAGACAGAAAGAAAATGTGCATTTTAATTTTGTTTCATGTGGTTTAACTGGATATGGATTTGGACACATCTGCACACTGTTTTATGTTATGAAGACAGTCAGGTTCTGCCAATGCATTTTACATTGCCAGCTTTGGATTGTTCGAGAGAATAAATTTTACTGAAGTTTTATGACCTTATACAATTAGTTCACCTGGATCATAGAAATAGAATTTTCAACAGCAAACAGCAGCCTTGTTGACTTCTTTGAGGAATAATATCATACAATTATGGACTTTCCAGTGGATCGACTTGCTTTGGATATCGACCAGAAAAACCAATGTCGACCGAGGTGGGGTTGATATTGGTCTTTCTGATCGAAATCCACAACATGCCTATATCCACTGAAAAGTCCATAAATTATTGTATTAAATAATAAGAACATGATTTTCCATATTTACTGTTAAAAAGTGATGAATTCTTAAATAGTGATAACAATGAACAAAAAATAGACATGCTGTGGATATTGACCAGAAATCCAATGTGGACCTCCGCCTCTGCCATTTTCCTTGGACAGTGGCACACGGCGGTCACACATGTGCATACACAAAGTTAATGTCAACTTGCCAGCAGACATCACATAATAGCAAAACTTAAATACGTGATGGGAATTACCCAATCACAAACTGCTTATTCTTAGATCATTAAAGCAGTTTGGTGTATTTGTCTGTACCTGGAGATAATGTGGGATTGACCATCAGCTTTTTTTTTCCAGCTCCAGTATAAATAAATTAAAATTTATTACTACATCTTTGAATCACAAAGGTAACAATTCTCAATATGCCACACTCGTCAAGCACATTATACCCCCTTTAATCTTTCAGAAATAGATGTGCGTGAACCATGCACATTTCACAACAATCTGTTACACAGCAAGCTTGAAGTGATGGCATGTCTAAGGACCTATTGGCTGAAGTGTAGCTCATTAATCATTCCTGAGGCAAATAATTCTTGCTTTTCTCTGTGTCTCTCTTTCCTTCTTACATTAATGCATTAAACTCTATTAATATTATGACATATTACTACATTTGACCATTTGTATATCTCATTTTCTGCCATAATTCTGACTCATTCTCCATCTCGGAAATATGCTAGCGGTACCATTGAATCAGAAGGTGACACAGGCCTATGTAAATTTCAGCATGGCGATAATGCAGGACTGCACAAAGTGAGAATTCAAGAATAAAAAGCATAATGTGTGAAGCAAGAATGCTAGAATGTGCATAGCAAATAGGCAAGACTGCACAAGGCAAGAATGCAAGAATGCATAAGACTAGAGAACCCCATAGAAGCTTCCATAATTAAACTAGAAAAGATGATTTGCTGCATAGCAAATCAGTGTGTGTGTGTCTTCAAAGCATATTGGTATGGCAATGTACACTTTGTCCATAACACAGGAGTAGAAGTTGGAATGACATCCCTATCTATTATAGCTTTGAAGTTACTCAAGATTTAAAATTTCTAATGGTGCTACTTAGCATAATTTAAATTGCTACAACTTTTGTAATTCATTAGGTAAACAATGGTCAGAACCCTGTAGTAGCAGTTGAAATGACATCTCTATCTATAATAGTGTTGGAGATATTCAAGCTTGAAAATTTCAGATACTGCTAATTAGCATAATTTAAATTGCTACCACTTTTGTTTCTGATTCAATTCATGCGCAATGGTCAATAACCCCATAGAAATTGAAATGACATCTCCATCTATAATAGTTTTGAAGATATTCAAGCTTTAAAGTTTTAAGTGCTGCTAATTTGCATAATTTAAATTGTTACTTTTGTTTTAAATTCATTAGATGCGCAATGGTCAATAACCCTATGGTGGAAATTGGAATGACATCTCTATCTAGTATACTTTTGAAGATATTCAAGATTTAAAGTTTCAAATGCCCCTAATCTGCATAATTTTAAACATCTTCATTCCTCTGCATAAAACGGTCCATGTATAGAGGTACAATGATGCCAAGTTTGGAGTTCCTACATATAATACTGTCAGAAAGTGTCGAACAAATTTACTGAGAGAGAGAGAGAGAGAGAGAGAGAGAGAGAGAGATGAGAGAGAGAGAGAGAGAGAGAGAGAGAGAGAGAGAGAGAGAGAGAGAGAGAGAGAGAGAGAGAGAGAGAGAGAGAGAGAGAGAGAGAGAGAGAGAGAGAGAGAGAGAGAGAGAGAGAGAGAGAGAGTTGAAACACACATTTTAATAATGTAATGGTAAGGTAAGACTACTGAAAACTACAGTGCACTTCAGTTAATCATCACAAGATTACTTTGATAGACATGCATGCCATGTACATCTCAATCTGTACATTATATTTTTGTTAGGTATGCTCCACAGACTTTCCAAAAGAAAGGAAGCTAAAACTAGAAAGAAGATTTGCTACACAGCAAATCTGTGTGCCTCCAAAATTTGCATAAATTTAAATGCTACAACTATACATTAGTGGTTCATTGCATGCACCTACAGCACAAACCTATAAACTGCAGTTGGAATGGTAATCTCTACCTATGACACTTTTGAAGATATTCAATACTTCAACTTTCAAAGTGTCCCAAATCAGGATAAATAAAACCATCTAAAACTTTTGCTTGTGATTCATTGGCTGCAACTACAGCACAAATCTATAAATAGAAGTTGGAATGACACCTCTACCTATAATAATTTTATTCAACATACTTAGTACATTCCAGTACACATGAAGGTTCTTGCTTTTACTTACCATTGTTCATTCAGTAAAATTCAGTTAAATAAAGACACAAAACATGAAATTCAGTCAAAAAGGTAAAATTCAGTCCTTTTTGGGGGAATGTTGTTGTGGCGTGTTTTCTCTGCCATTGTCATAATCCCAATGTAAGCCATGTTTGGATTTGTATTGAAATCAGTGTGATATACACGTGGTACATAAAGTTCTGTTGTTTCAAACGAGTCCTGGCAGCTAACAATGCACAGCTGTGACAATTCTCATTTTGATAAGGATACCACTGGCACTGGTTGTCAGATTTTTCAAAGATTTTTTTAATCATAACTTTTTGTCACTGAAAAGATATCAGCAATTATTTCTTTACCTGCTAACTGGGACTTAAGTTGAAGTAATAAGATGCACTTCTCCGAATTATCAAATGGATACTATCTTAATATTGTTTGAGTGTAAAAATGCCTCTCATGTAAATACCTGCATTCCTATAGTCCAATGGAATATAATGGTCCAGGTCAACAGCTTTCCTCAGGACACTGGGCACATTGTGCTCCAAGCATGCTGAGGAAAGCTGTTGACTGAGTCCAAAATCTGGCACTGAAAGACTTAACACAACAAGGGAATTTTGAGTTATCAATTAACAATTATGCCATCATAGAGATAATATTGTATAGATTTTTTTTATGAGCATAACTCCTTATCAGATTTATTAGCTACTATAAACATATGGGAATAGAATAAAGATGTTTGCACAGCCCAGCTACAGCCTCTGACATTGTCAATATAAAATTTGTACAATCTTTATGAATGCTGAGACTGTCATGAAAGGTACACTCAGTTTTGTTAGTTTAATAGTCACACAAGCATTTCCTCCAGAAAACCATGTAGTCAGTCTGTCTTTATTCTGAGCTTGCAGTGTTCCCCAGCAAGTGTTAATTCAGCATTTATACGAGTAGGGTTAATGTTTTAAGGAGTTAAATGATACGATACAATAATATAAACAAAAAACCGTCATAAAAGGAATACCTTAAATGGAGGGCTGGAGTCACTTGGTCTCATGCTGAAATCAAAGGAGAGCAGTATATCCACAGCACGTTGAGGCCTTAGAACAGGAGGGAAGGGAGAGTTGAACGTCAGACCTCCATCCACCATGTACAGCTTCTTACTGTCCGTGGGATGCATCTCAAATATACCATCAAATGTTTCCCCTGCAAACAGACAGCCTTATGAAGGAACAAAAAAAAAAAACACTGATGCTAACAGTTTATCTCCTTTACAGCTCAACCTGGCCAAAAAATCTTGCAAGTACACCTAAAACTTGCACTCGATCTTGGATTAGGATCTGGAGAATTTTTTACGTGAACTCCATCTGCAAATTTCATGTTATTAAGCAGTTTAAGTTATCTGATACAGTGTGAAGCACAGCCAGACAACCTTCCAGCTCCAAGTCCTTTATGAAGGCAGGCCTCCCTGCCACAGTTTTGTCCCCATTATCTGTCTCCCAGGCTGTTTGTGAAACCATAATACTGTACATTGCTTTATTTTGGTGTGTATAAATTTTCACAGGTTTTTTTTTTTTTTTTTTTTTTTTTTTTTTTTTTTTGTATTTTGGACATTGCACTGTTGTTTTGATTTCACTGTTTAAGACACAATTTCTATTTAAACAATGTTAAAATACTTCTTTATTTTCCCGGTTTTGTGCCATCGGCTAAATAAGCAAAAATAAAAGTACATGTGCTTCAAAATTAAAGCAATTTACAGTAATGAACATTACTCTGTCAACACTTTGTTTCAGGGTCTTTGTCGAGCCAGATGACTTGTGCTGAATGCACATTCTCTCCAGCTCTTCGTCAACATGTGCTGACAAGCTTCTTTCTTATAGACAATGACATTGATTGAGTGACATACACACTGAGATCTACTTGGGATTTTTTTTTAATTATTTGCACACCAGTCTCTCTCTTTGTGAGATCATGCACTCCAATGTGTGGCCATCGGCCTTTTAAGATGGCATTTATGAAATACTTTGTACTATCTTTCCCTGGTTAAATTTGACCTCCATTGGGATGTACCCTAAATTTGGACCTATCCTAGGAGAGGCCTTTTAAGGATGAGAAATTTTCTTTCACAGGGGAAAGTTCTTATTCCTCTTCCTTTTTATTTCAAAAATGTTTGCTCACATGTGTGTTAGATTTTGCAGTACATGCACACAGGGATGGGTATCGTTACTTATTTCTGTATCATGATACTTTTCGGTACAAAGCCACGTACCACGATACATATCACAATATATCATGAGAGTGTACAAGCATGTAAGAAGTCATCACACTCTTTGAATTTACATGCAACAGTCAGTACAACAGCCTTTGTGCTGGTGTTTTGATTAATCATTCTGCCATGTCTACATACATCCGCAATGAATTGATGGTGTGGGCTGTGGAATGTGTTTTATTAGCTGTTCAGCTCCATACAGGGATGATTTTCTTAGATTTCCTCATATAAAATGCATAAGTTGTGGTAAAAGTCTTTCATCATATCGTGCAAATTCGATACACAAGTAATGTTTCATGATATGGTTTGGTACAGAGTTAGTATAGCGGTATTTCGATCTATGGTCCCAACTCTACATGCGAAACTGTGATCAACGCAGTTTGGAGATGGGTAATCATTGGCTGATTTCCTCCTTTCCTGATATTTGATTTGCCTATGTTGATGGCCATAAAGCTTTATGATTTAAAGCAACAGCAGAAAGCAGCATTCACCTGGTAGTCACTTGAGAAAATGACTCATCATGTAATTTCATAGCATTGTCTGTATTTGAAATAGTGTCACCTTTCGGCAGAGACAACTCCTAGAAAAAATACACTCGTCTCCAAAGGAACCTTCTATGAATACACATGAGCTTTACCAAGTGATTTCCATTTTAAGGACACCTCATAAGCATCTAATTTTATTTGGAAAGATCACAATTTAGAGATCTGACGGGATTTAGTCCACAAAACAGGTTTGCCGTAGAAACGTATCAAGTAAACCCGCTTGCCATCTATGGCTAGAGCGTGTCAGGCCACAGAACGTTCCATCTGAACTTTGGTTTTGTAGTGTACTCTTGCCTGAAAATTACCACTTTCTACCATATGCTCTTTTGGCCATGGTGTTGTGACACAGGGAACATAAGAAGTGGTTGCAATTTCAGATTTCTGACAATTGGTCTAGCTGACTAGGTTCTGAGAGTTTACCTCTGGTCTCATATGGCAGGAAGTCTAATCCTGTACAGATACAGCTGACCATTTTCCCCTGTAAGTGGCTGGCTGTCAAATGTCAGCTGCTTTTAATATCGATTTTCGACATTTATGAAATCTAAACGGACAGTGAAGAGGAGACATATCGAGTTAACATTTCCAAGGTGAACAACTTTCCCTGGTGTGCCAGGGAAAGCTGTTAAATCAAGTCTTAATTTCAATTCGACAGGGTAAAGGTTACATTTAACACGATACAGCAGTCCATGTATCCAAAGTTATGTGGTCTATCATGCCGGGTGGTCCGTATAGCTAGTACCACCACATTAGGTTGGACTTACCAGGTTTCGTGTCAAATGGAGAATAAGGATACACGCTAGTGAGTGACAGGCCACGCATGAAGTTATGGACCATGCCCGCCCGGCCCGCCCGTGTCTTCAACATCTGGGAACTGTTACACAATCCTTCCAGCATCCCTGCCCAAAAGCTTTTTTGCTTCATTTCTTTGGGAGTCTTTGGTTTCTGTAGGACAGACAGTTTGCGGGTGTATTTTTGGGCTTGTGGTGCCCTGCTGGTTTCCCCATCACTGGACTCTTCGCCCTCACTGTCAGAGGTGTCACTTCCCTCACTGTCATCAGACATGCCGATGGCATCATTAACAATGTTCTCTGGAAGTACACGGCAATATTTGATGTCCAACTTAGACACATTGAACATGTTCAATACCCCACACATATAGGCACCTTGAACATGTTTAATACCCCGCACATATAGGCACCTTGAACATGTTTAATACCCCGCACAGACACATTGAACATGTTCAATACCCCACACGTATAGACACATTGAACATGTTCAATACCCCACACATATACTTCAAGATAACTTGGGGCACTTGTTTCACAGCATTAACTGAATTTTTTTTTTTTGCCACATAACAAACTGTTTATTACGCTTTGTTACATGTGGGTTGTACCTCTTTATTTTGTGATCTTTACTGATATTTCCGTTGTTTTAATTTTAGGCACAAAAAAAAACCAGTTTGACTAGGTTTGTATATTTTCTGCTTGATTGAAGAAGAAAACAGTAATCAAGATTAATGTATATAAACTTTAAACATTAAGGCCTGGATATATCAACCATGACACAATTTTAGATGTATAATAGCATGTTTGGTATTAATCAAAGTTGAGATTCATAATTCAATAACTAGTATCTTAATGGTGGCATAAAGCAAGTAAAAAGTGTACCATCACAAGTTAAAAATTGGTGGTAAAAGACACGAGTACACATGGTGTTCTCCATGGATAGTAAAAAATAATCATGTGTGAAAGAGTTTTAAGCACCATCTGTGCAGCAAAAGAAAAAGAAAAAAAAATTCTTTCAATTGCACAAATTTATCTTGATAAAAATGCCATAAAAAACTTTGGAATTACTGTAAAGTGCTTAAAAGGTAACCTGCATAAAAAGATATTTGCAGAAATTTTTGTAAAATTGCGGCTTATTTTATGAATAAAGAATGTGTAGAGCAGAAATTTTAACAAGGGGTTAAGAATTATAGCACATGGCCCAGAGGGGCGATGTTCTACTAACCTAGCCTGTGCAGAACCCTGCACACATTATGTGGTTTTAGCATTAGCAAAACAAGGCATAAGAAGGTTCGCTCATGTAGAAATGTCTGACCAGTTTTGCTATCGACTTACACAACTCTTCAGACACTGGTCTGATGGCCAAAAGTGCATGCTCATATAACAGGGCATATACCCATAACTGTGTCCTGATGTATGGTGATGAGTGTTAGTGTCATGTCACAATAAATATTTTGGCAGCCAAACATGACGTGTTGTAATATTCACCCTGTAGAGGGCACATCAGGTGGGAATATTTCCATAGCTGTTGCCATATAGCACCCATATGACCTCAGCAAAAAGTGTCATGGTTTACAATTTATTCTTGATGACACATACAAACCCAGATCCTTTCTTGTATTTTACATGTTGCAAAATGTGACTGTATCGCTCATAAAGATAATGAAGATAAGATTTGTTGAAAATTCTCTTGTAAACAGTCAATGATTAAAAAAGGGTCATGTTTGGTGGCTTAAGGACAACCATGTCACTCCCTCTGGTGTTTGAGTGATGTACCATCTTTTTCAATTCTAAATTTCTACAGTAGTTGGAGAACAAATCCATTCCAAAAATAAGATCCATTTAGATATACCTAGTCATTCCATTTCAGTTTAAACCTTTCTCAAATTGGAAAGACATTCTTGCGAATATAAGATAACAACTTTACACCATTTTTGTACATAGTCAGAAAAAAAAAAACTTGAGTTACATCACTGACACAGCAAAATACAGGATCCCAAACAAGTCAGCTTTCATAGTGGCATACCACTGTATATAAAAACCCACAGGCGCTTTTGGACCTGTATCCACTATAGGGGCAACTTTTTCTACTACAGTGGTCCCTGTCTTGAGAGACCACCCCTAGGGCAGGTCAAAATATGGTCTCTCAAAACAGGTGGTCTTTCATTAGAGGTACAATAACATGGAGAAGATAGTACAGTGTTCTGAGAGAGTGGTCTTTAAAGGATGTGCAGTCTCTCATTGGAGGGGTCTCTCAAGACAGGTACCACTGTAAGCCAAATCTTTGACTCAGCGAGGCTCTTGACTGCTGTGCCCAGTGCAGCTACTTAATCCATAGCCTGGGGACAACTTCAGTGTCTGATACAATATCCCTATTCTGGGGCCCACCGTTGCCAACTACTGCTAACATCAAGGCCTTGTATTTGCATTTTTAGGTAATGCTCTCACTGGAAAAGTCCCATGATATATTTTACACTACATTCAGTCGAAAAATTTATCTCCTGTCAACACTAATAGCACATATATTTTGGATACTACCTCTTCAAAATATCCAATTGGGACTAACCCACAGGTCTTGGCTGCCAATTTGAAAATTATGGATTTCGCACCCAATGGTTTGTGAGGATAATAATGGGACGATTGTGGGCCAGTTATAATATATGAAACCAAAAGTATATATTTTACAAATATTTCAGAGCATCAATAATGGTCTGATATATGCTATGGCCGCTATTCACTTTGATATCCACATCAAATGTATTTTGGTGCGACTCTCCCGCAATGTATTGTGACAGGTTCAAAATAGTGCTCTCCACAAATGGTACCCATGTGCAAGATTTGTATTGCCAGGATATCAGGTTGTTTTTGGATTTGAAACTAATGATAGTAACTGCTTCAGACACAACCAAGCGGGCATATTAGAGCTGAGATAGTAAGTAATGTTTTAAAAGTACTTTAATGACTGTTTGCCCAGGTAACTTGGAAAACAGACACCTGGAACCTAGCAAAATTTTACGATAACGATCACAAAACAACCTGGGCTATGCTGTTTGCCCACCCCAAGTAAACCCTCCAGACAATTTGAAATAAAATGCAGTGTTTGAGTTGACTTTACTGCAAAATAATGGCACATGCTAGCCATTTTCTCAATAAAAATTTTCAGCCTGGGTTGATCAATTTTTGTTAGGGAAGGGCAGCCTGAAACTTCTTTTTAATTTTATGTTTCATACAATTTATTTATAGTTGGCTTTTTCAGTAGGGTCAGTCGAGCTACCAGAACCACATATATATTTCTGTTAGGTCTTTGGTAACTTGGCCATTTGTTCAAACATGTTTGAAATGGATGTTCTTTCCCCCTTTACACATTACCTCCTTTGAAGTCAGTTTAATTTGTTACCTGGGCATTGCCAGGGGTACTTTTTTAAGAGAAAAACAGTGTGAAAATAGTAATAACAGAAACCCTGTCCATCCATTTGCCAACAAAATGACTTCCCCAGTGCCTGCCTAGCCGCGTAAGCTTACTCGAATCAACAAAGAGAAATGAACCTGGATCCTGCATATGTTGAAATCCATTGATTTGTAGCTTTAAAAGTGACACAGTACGAACTACCTCTTCAAAATATCCAATCGAGACTAACCCATAGACTTGGCTGCAATTTTGAAAATTGCGGATTCCGCACCCAATAGTTTGTAAATAAGGACAGCATTGGGACTGTCTTTTGGGGGGGGGGGGGGGTATAAAAAGCATAATGGTACATTTTGAGTTGCACTCTGGTGCACATTTGTTAATTGTGATTTGAATCTTTGGCCTGATTGGAAAACTTGAAAGCGTGCATGAAAAAGACCGACACCCAAATGTGTCACACTGCATATGTGACACTGATTAAACAATACACGTATTCCCAAAACAAAGGCAAAAAGGCATTGTGATCCAGTAACACACTGCAGTGGCAGGCAAAATGTGATCAAATCTGAGTAAAAATCAAGAGAATAGTTCAAAACTGCTACAGGGTGTTTGCTAGAGTTTTAGCACAGTAACATTACTGTTAACTGCAATGAAAAATAGCACAGCAAATGTGTAGTGAGTGCATGCCTTCATACAAAAAATAGTATCAAGTATTTACTAAGCTGCCAGGCTGACCTTATCATGTAACACTTATAAGCTGAGCACAAAACACCAAAGTGATGTGTCAGAAAATGCAGTCAACAACAAATTATAAAAACCACCAATGGCATTATACAGTACATGTGTATCGGCGCGAACAGACAGTTATGCATATATAAATTCATGAATACAAAAATCATCTTAAGCAACAAGCAAAGACAGAAAAGTCTGCACATATATTGATGGTAACTGTGGTAACCTTACCTTTTTCCCACACATTTGTATTGCCTGAGACATACAACACCAGTTACAAACAATGTCACCTTCTACTCTTTTAAATCATTAGACACTCAAAGGCAAATATAAAATTGTTATAATATGAAACAAGTTTTAGATTGTTAGCGTTTTTGTGAATGAAGTTGCAATCTACTACTCCCTGAAACGTGTGTCTAAGATATCAAGGAAACCTGCATTTAAAAGTTCAGGATGATATTTGATACACTAAAATGTTATTTGAAATAGCTTTTTGAGATAAAAGTTTATGTTAGTCACTTGTGACAAAGAGCCACACTCAGTTTTGAAAACAGGGTGATATTTTATGACAGGTTTGATAATACAGTAATATTAATCTGATGTATTTGTAGTGCTAACAGTGACAGTGCTACCAGCTGTATTTGGCCTACCCTGCTCAACAGATCCTCCTTCATTGCAACATAGTTTTGCTGTAAGATTAATATGAGCATTCAGTGTGTAACACATACAATTTTTTCAAACCTGAGAACATCAGTTGTCACTCTGATACTGCTGGAGGAAATGCATTTATTGATTTACTGTCAGTTTATTTTGGAGTTTTGTGCAAAATACATGGTTTAGAAAACACCCGAGAAAAATGTCTATGTGACCTAGGCGACACTGTGGGCTAATTTGTAAATATAGTAGAACCCAGATCAATTTAATGATTTTATGCTTTTATGGCCCAAGAACGGGGTTGGTTTATGTGTTATGACTGCCACTGGATCGGCCCTCAACTATCATAACTCATGCCCATAAAATTTCAGATAAACGAAAAGTGAGTAACTTTCTGGATGATATGTGTAAAAGAATTTCACGTACATGTGGCAGGTAGCTGGGCAGGTAGTTGCCTGTGAGGACAGACTTACAATCGCCTATGTATTTTATATGAGCAATTTTATCATATGGTGGTAACAGATTGCATGGGAGCCACAGTCTATCTCCGTTGGCAAGGCAGACAGATGCTTTGACCAAAATCCCATGGGTACAACAGCTGGGCAAATTTAGAACAGTCAAATCATATTGCTTCAACAGCCGGGCAAATAAAGCATGGTCAAGCCATATTGGTACAATGGCTGAGCCAATAAAGCACGGTAGAACCTTATCAGCACAACAGCCGGGCAAATAAAGCAAGGTCAAGCCGTATTGGTACAATGGCTGAGCCAATAAAGCACGGTAGAACCTTATCAGCACAACAGCTGGGCAAATAAGCACGGCCAAATCTGATTGCCATAACATCTGGGCACATAAAGCGCTGTCAAATAAGCATGGTTGAACCCTATTTGAACAACAGCTGCGCAAATAGACATGCCCCTATCTTTAAGTGTAGTAAGTATGTTTTAATGAGGACTAGTCACAATCTGAAATAAAAACTCTTTAAAATTTCAACATGAATTCTTTGCTATTTTGAATTACATAATGAGGTATCATAGCAAGTCAAATGAGGACATTTCTAAAGCCATACAAAAATATATTAAGAAGTCTAGTCGGTTTAACCTATGAACACCATTGTATTGTTAGGATAAACATATATTCAAGCTTACAAATCCTTTGATCCAACTTCTAATTTCTTTTCTGGATTGTGGTCATGTATTTTTTTCCCCAAAATCTTGTAATAGTATTTTGACATTTCATTGTCTTGTTGCACACATACAAGAGGCCCTAATATAGTCATGCTGATCCTGTGGGGCAATTGTTTTTGTGAATAAAACATGTTCAAACCATTTGTAAACACAGGTAATATAATATAAAGAATTTAAACTTAAATTTTTGTGTAACTGTATTATCATTTGACATTAGGAAAAAAATGAACTACAGGGCTGTGTGAACAGCCCATGCTCAGCTGACCTAAGGTTGTCCGACAAAATCAAGGTTGCAACTGAAAAGACCTGTGTTGAGATTTAGCTGAGTGCATGCATATGACATTTTGAAGTATTTCTAAGACGGATGACTGAGCCTCAGTGCAGCCTGACCAGCAAGTCAGCTGAGCTAAAAATTGCAGCAGCACCTGGTGAGCAAATTAAGAACTAGGAGACCTCTAGCAGTGTTCCTGTGTGATATCAAAGCAATTAGGTGAGCGGTTTGAGAGAAGATTTTTATAAGATTTGCCCAAAAAAAAGAACCAAACAAGTTCATGAGAAATTAAGAAAATCACTGAAGCATGACCATTTGAATAAACTTGGTAGACACCACCCAACGTACACTAGCTGCTTTGAAGTTTGAAGTCAAACGGGTTGATGGTCTCGGAAAAGGAGTCGAAATGTGAATTAGCATAAGAATGCCCATTGAGCTACATAGTAATCAATAGGCAAGGTGCATGTAACAATAAGTACCCAAATTGAAAAAATCGTTAAAAATCAGGAATCCACAGCAGTGCCACCTAGTGAGAAATTTGTTTGACCCTTTCACAAGGACCATATCCACAAAGTTTCAGCTTAATCTGAGAGAAGGTTCTGGAGAAGTTGAAAATAGCAAAAAAACATAAAATCATAAAAATATAGAGAAAAAATTGCAACACCACCTGGTGAACAAATTAAGAACTAGGCATCTCTATTTTTTAAAATTTGCCTCAAAAAAGAGCAAAAAAACATTCACAAAAAATCCAAAATTCACTGGACACTTGAACAAACTTGGTCTACACCCACCCACGGTACACTGCTACCAAATTTGAAGTCAATCCGGTGAATGGTTTTGGAGAAGTCAAAAATGTAATTGTGAACGGATGGATGTCTGTAGTATGTTACACTTTTGTACTAACAATGATCACAAAGTGAGTGTATGAGGTAATTGACTGTAGTCACCTCTACACCCAAGTGATGAAATAGGAGGAGCCAACAATGAATGATGGTTTCTGACTGTAGACAGACTAGAGAAAATCTCTAGGTGGGTTTAAGTTAACTTTACGGTATACCAACTATCACCTTACCACCACTTCTATGTCAGCCCTACCTAAATCTATAGATTAACATACCATACATACATACATACATACATACATACATACATACATACATACATACATACATACATAACTTTATTTCATGAGGGTGACTCAGCTAGTGAATCCTCACTTATCTCCCCCCGAGGCCCTCAGCAAGATGTTTCAATACAATGTATATACAATTCCAAGTAATAAATGATACTGTGTGGTTTTTGCAATAGACAATAATCTGCTAGTGTCTTGGAATTAGTGTTGTATTTTGTCAGTACTGTTCCATATCTATGGAAACACTTCAACAGAGTTTTTATATAGGTATTGTGGCATAGTTTTTTCATCAATATTATTATTATCCTTACAAATTCACTTTTTTTGTGATGCCTTTCCAAGAGGCTGTCAACACCTTCCTCAGTGTTGCCAACCTGCCAAACTTAAAATCCGGGAGATAAAAAGTAACATTACGGGAGGTTGATAAATTAATATGAAATATAGAAGGGAAATATTGATGAAATTCCAGGAGGTCACTCAAAATTATCAAAAACCCACACTTTTTCAAGTATTTGCAGCATAAAATTCCGGGAGTCTCCCGGGGAATCGGGGAGGGTTGGCAACACTGCTTCCTCTTTGATTTAAGACACAACTCAGCTGGTGTACCTGGCACACACAATGGGTTCACAAGTGCCCAAGCCATACCAAGCAGTCTGACCCAGCACATGCTATTATCAAAAGTTTCATCTCTTAATCTATTCAAGTTGCTCCTGTTGAAGGATGAAAGTGTAACCGTTAAGCAGGCGACACTTGACTTCCTGTACGTTTGAGGAAAAAGTGCAAAGGTTAGTGTCATCAGACAGTGTGCTATATCTCACCAAGGGCTTGCTTGCTCTCCAGCCTCATGAGCTCAGTGGGATCCATCTTATTGTGGCCCTCCTCAAACAGGCGAGAGAAGAGGATGGTAAAAGCACTGCCCCATACACCTTCAACAAAGGATACAACAATGTACTGTCATATTGCCCCACATGCCAGTCAATAACACATACAGCAATGTAATATCATGTTGTTCCACATGCATGTCAAAAACATATACAAAATTTTATGTTCGGAACAAGCGGGACTTGAACCTGCAACCTTTGGCACCAGTCGCCTAGCTGAAATGTAATATCGTGTCGTCCCACATGCCTGTCAACAACATATACAGTGAAACCTCCCTATACCGAACACTCTTGGGACTGAAAAAAAGTGTTCAGTATACTGAGGTGTTTGGTGTAGGGAGGTTTGATAGCATTGAAAGTATATATTTGGAACCGAGAAATGGTGTTCAGTATAGAGAGGTGTTCGGTATACGGAGGTGTTTGGTTAGAGAGGTTTTACTGTACAGCAATGTAACATCATATCATCCCATATGCCTGTCAACAACATATACAACAGTTTAATATCATATTGCCCCACATGCCTGTAAACAACATATACAACAGTTTAATATCATATTCACATGCCTGTCAACAACATATACAACAGTTTAATATCATATTGTCCCACATGCCTGTCAACAACACAAACAGCAATGTACATGAACTATCATACTGCCAAACGTGCCTGCCAACAACATATAGCATGTAGTCACCCTCCTATCAACACAATGCTGCAATATACTTTCATGCTGCTCTGCACTCAGCTCAACAACATACATTGATATAATACAACATGGTGTCACACTGCCTACATACACTAGCAGCAACATACAATATACAGTGGTACCTGTCTCGAGACACCCCTCCAATGAGAGACCGCATATCTTTTTAAGACCGCTCTCTCAGAACACTGTTCTATCTTTACCATGTTATTATATACCTCTAATGAAAGACCACCTGTTTTGAGAGATCACATTTTCACCTGCCCTAGGGGGCAGTAATGGGTGCTATGTATGCTGTGTGGTGGCCGAGTGGCCCAGCAGGTGCCCAGGAGGATGGCGGCAGGTCCCTGCTGGTCTACCTGGCCGCTACACGGCAGATTTACCTCATTTTACTTCATTGTTGCTGATCTATCTTGTATTTTATAAACTATCTGGTACTCCCTGTTTTTTAAATTAGATTTTTTGTATGTTTTATACCTTTTATACCATGTCGGAAAATAGCTCTAACGAGCTAATGTTTATTGTACCAGAAACCGACACGAAATAAAGCTGAACTTGAACTTGAACTTGAACTTGGGCAATCTCTCAAGACAAGGGACAACTGTACTGCCAAACTGCAACATGTGTCTGTGATCAACAAGCTACATATACAGCAATATACTGGGTGTCAGACTGGCTGACACTGCTGTCAACAGCATGCAACTAAGAACATCCTGTCACACTGCCCCACTCACCTGTCAAACATCTCACCCAGGAAATGATGAAATGCTGCAATATGGAGGTAAGCTTTGTTTTTGTTGTGGTTTAGTGGTCAAAACTTGCATATGGTTGCAGGAAATTCAGGAGACTGATGGACAAAGTATATCCTGGGACACCCAGGTCTACAGTGTATTGCTTATGGTGTGGTTATATGCACTGAACAGAATAGTAGTGGTTTATCTGCACACCGTGGGGCAGAACTGCTGCCCTGGGAATACGTTGATCTCTAAAACTGGAGAAAGGAATAGATTTCTAATACCGAAACACACATTGGGATCATTGTGTCTAAAACAGATTACCATATGATAATACTGACAAAATTATGCATCAATTATGAAAGCACAAATAGCTTAAAAGGAAAAAAGTAAAATTCAGCGCAAGGTTTACATATTTTGGTACAGCTAAAGATCTTTCTCCTGAAAACAAATGCAGGGAACTACCATATAATTTTTAATGTGGCAGCTAGATGGCACTAAATATGAAATACCCATATCTAGTGAGGTTTAGTGGTCAAAACCTACATATTTATGAGTACAAATAAAGAACAAGTACATGACATAGGTACAAATAACTAAGTATTTTGATCTCGTGTTCAATGTCAAATTAATAAAAATGTGTGCTTTATTACATATAATACAGATTCTTTTATTCTCCAATTTTGTTTGTCATATTCTTCTATTATCGCTCTAACAATTGACATAGGTTACATCGGCTGTACTGGTTTTTGTCAAATTCAATTTCAATCTTAATTTGCATTGTGACATTACATATTTTAGATAGATGGCTAAAATCTGTTCTTTCTAAATTTTTTACTTTTTTTTTTTTTAAAGGGAAATCCAGTGGTTCTAATATGTAAGAGTATACTTTCAACCGAAAATTTACACAAAATCAAAGGTTCACAAATAGTTTTCAAATATATTATCCCAGCCCATAAGGAGTGCAAAGAAGTGTGCACTTTTTATGCACTTCATTTTGTGTGCAGTACAATTCTGTGGAAGTGCTAAAGAAGGGAACGCACTCAAAATACACTTCTTGCACACTCAGGGCAATTCCTGTACACTTTTTGAAGTTATATCAATAGTATGTGCACTTCTGGCACTTGACAAATTGCAAGAGTGAACTTCCAATGCACTTTTTAAAGTAAGCTAAAATGATCATTTCATGCACTTTTGTGCACTTCTAGTACATGGGTCTTTTTCAAGTACAACATACAGTTGTTGTGAGGGCACCCTGTATTTCATCGCATTTTTATAAGCATACGTTATGGATAATATGTGGTATTTTAAAATTTAAAACACCAATCAAAATGTGTGAATAATGGTTATTGATCATAAAAGAAATATAAATTTCATTTCAATGCGTCAAACTATTTTTTGAAATCTTACTCTTCTTGTATTATGATATTAGGAAGGCATCATAATTGTGTAAATTTTATATGCAGTTAGACAATTTCAAAGTATGATAACAAACATCATTCCTTTGTATAAAATACTAAACTTATATGGAGCTTTAACAACTCCTTTGTGCTTCCACAAATTATGAGAAAATATGGAACTAAGCAACAAGTGGTAATGTGTTTACCATATCATATGCATAGAATATGTTTTTCCATGTACACAGGTTTCAATATACGGGCAGGAAAAGTAGTATACTTCAGTGGAATTCCATCCTCATTTCCATACTTCCAGTGCACTTCCCTATAAAACATATGCAGCCTAGAACTTGCACTCCATGGAAGTGTGCACACTATTAGTGCACTTTTCCTTGCACTTTCAGGAGAAGTGCATTGTCACTTTTCTGCACTTCCTCATAACAGGGGTATGACTGGACATGTGGCACTTAAATTCTTTATGTTAATTTACGTTTGGCAAATCTGACAAGATTTTTATGTATCTTGATGTTTCACTCGCACAGCAAGAGCTTGAAACTACGGACTCTGTAGATTTGAAAAATGTAGCTCCTAAAGTTGCTGCCAGGGGGTACTGTATAATGATAGCCTTGTGAGCAGGAAGGTCCAAATTTGCAAGGTATTTGATTATGCTGTATCTATGGCCATGCATAGTAACTGTACGTGTATAGACATGGACTTAATTCATGCAGTATCAATGTAAACTAGAATATTTTGGAACAAGTTAATACATAACTTTGAGCAGGGTGATATGGCGGTATAGGCAGAGGAGCTGGTTACAGAAAAGAAAAGAATACCAGGTACATTGAGTATTAGGTGGCTATATTCAGGAACTTGATCACAATGACACCATTAGTAAACCAGGTTCTGAGCCACACTATTAAGGCTCTACAACATTTTCCTATGCAAATGAACGAGCCACTGCACAGCAGCTCTACGAGTGTCTGCCTAGTGCCAGTAAAAGACAATTATTAAATGGGGAGAGTCACACCACTGCCAATGTACAGGTGCTGTGCACTGGTTTCCTGAGGGACCTGTACAGTCGCTTTACAGCCACAGTAGTCCTACTCCATGTTTCTTTCCTCAATCTATGCAATGGTTTTGGAGAAGTTAACACAGTGAAAGCCGTGGAGGTGCATCCAAGGAACTGTAATCAAAAGTTGTAGAATTTTCACTTGTGTTTTAGGGGCACTTGAAAAGTTTGAATCTTCAATATCTTCAAAACTATTATATGCAGAGGTGCCATTCAAAGTTCAATTGCATATCCAATGAACAACAAACATAAGCTGTAGAATTTTGATTTATGCTAGTAGTAATTTGGGGCACTTGAAAATTTTAAATGTTGAATATCTTAAAGACTATTATACGCAGAGATGCCATTCCAAACTTCTGCCCAGCTTCAAGATGCCTTGAAACTTGGGAACCATCTGGCAGCTGTCTGTTTGGCAAGAATATCTGGTTGTTTGCTGGATAGATGGTGAACCAGGCAACAACATTGCAGCGTGTGGAGTACACTTTCCAGAACTTGGTATACACAGCTCTCTCTCTCTCTCTCTCTCTCTCTCTCTCTCTCTCTCTCTCTCTCTCTCTCTCTCTCTCTCTCTCTCTCTCTCTCTCTCTCTCTCTCTCTCTCTCTCTCTCTCTCTCTCTCTCTCTCTCTCTCTCTCTCTCTCTCTCTCTCTCTCTCTCTCTCTCTCTCTCTCTCTCTCTCTCTCTCTCTCTCTCTCTCTCTCTCTCTCTCTCTCTCTCTCTCTCTCAGGCATATGGTAAACCTAGTATTATTTTATTTTATTTTATTTCCCAGAGAATGAGGTTACACTAAAAGACAGGCTACCAGTTAGTCAGTACCTAAAGTTACCATACATACGGTATAATAACTATATGGTCAGTAAGTCGGGAGCTCACTCCTGTATTCCTGTTCCAGTTCAGAGTCCGAAGCACTTTCCTCACTGGAACTGCCTTATCTCGTCTCCTGAAAATTCAGGCTGAACCACGTATCCCTCCAAATGATCATCCATAATGATGTGTCAGAAATAAAATGTTTACAGGAGTAACTCAACAATCTGATAAAGTCAAACAAGATTCACCCAAATCAGCTGGTCCAGGTACCTGGCCAGCAGGCTGTGTTCATGAGCTTGAGAAGTCACTACATTACTTGAAGTTTCTCTGAGCCGTCACTACGTAGGTGATGAAGCTGCCGAGCAGAGTACTGATATCAGCAACTTTTATTGCTAAGGTTTATATCCTTCAACAGATGCACCATATACTGCAAATTTATATGTACCAGTAGCTGTTGGAATTACATATACACTTCTCTCTGTTATGGGTTTGAAGATATTTAAGATTTAAAATTCGAAATACTCCCAGTATTCAATGAAGTTCATGTATGATTAATGGTAACATCTTACCTTCTGGGCACACATACTGATTTGCTTATACATTTTTAATCATTACAGATACAGGTGTCAATCCAACTATAATTTTTTTAGGTTTATGCTATAGCTGAGCGCAATGAAATAAGAGTAAAAGATGTAAAATATTAATTCATGCTAATTAAGCACACTTATGGGATTTAAATGTTCAGGGTATCTTCAAATGTATTGTACACAGGTCAACAGCAACATTGATAGGTTAATGGCACAAATGCATCCAATTAAATTACATGTAACATGAAAGTTGTACATATGTAATATTCATGAGTGGGCATTCACAACTTTTTTCAAGAAGTCTGCAACCAGTTGCTTGGCTGGATGCAGCTCAATATGGGAAATGCATATTAATTTCCAGCAGGAATCTGACCCTTTTGCTAGTCAATGGTGACACTAATTAGGTGGCATGATCAGTACATACTGACAGAAAACCTAGGGTCTTATACTTCTACAATGAAACCTCTATTTACCGAACACCCTTGGGACTGGAAAAAAAGTGTTCAGTATAGTGAGGTGTTCGGTATAGGGAGACTTGATAGCATTGAAAGTATATATTTGGGACTGAGAAATGGTGTTCAGTATAGAGAGGTGTTCGGTATACGGTGTTTGGTTAGAGAGGTTTCACTGTATTTGAAGCAATAAATACTCACTTCAGATACGTGAATTCCTACATCTAGCTCAGTGTGCATTTGGAGAACCCAACTGGCACTTTTTAAAACAGATAACCTTTGAAGAGCTCATCAGGGCTGTAGTTGTTTTCCAATTACCATTAAACATATAATGGTTACAAGATTCAAATTCCTCATGAATATACCTTTCATTCAAATACCAACAAGCTTAGTCTAATGCCAAAGTTGTCTCAGTCAACAGCTTTCTTGGGACACTTTGAGCGCAAAGTGTCCCGAGGAAAGCTGTTGAGAGAGTACCTGGCCAGAGGTCTGCCCAGACATACTGGTACTTCCTTGTTGACTGAGACCAGCCAAACAGCACTGAAGCTAATGTGAATGTATTATTGAGAGACAGACGGAACACTGGCTGTATGTGCGTTATTGTCTGCACATAAAAATACCAAATAATTACGAACACATTCTTTGTTTGAATACGAGACATGAATAGTAATTTCCAGCCACAAAGCGTGGGGTTCGGGTCTGTCAATCACATATCAGTGTTAAAGACAGGGATAAATACCCCTTTCTCACAAAATTAGTGTTTTTTGTTTTTGTTTTTTTTTTGTTGTTGACAAAATTAAAGTTAAAAATGCCAAAATAATACTCACTCAGTGCTTCCTAAAACGTATATAAGAGAAAATTTCCATCTGCCTGTACAAAGTATTTTTTAGTTCCAAACATTGGTAAAATCCCATCTGCCTGTACGAAGTATTTTTTAGTTCCAAACATTGATAAAATCCCACTTGCCTGCACAGGCAACTGCCCGTATTTCACCAGGTGAGACTATGGTTACTAAGACAACCAGGCTGTTACATGGTAATTAAGAGGAATGCATGCATTAACCAACAAGTACCTGAATTAAAAAATCTCATGTGTTGCGGCAGGAAACTCATATGCATGTCTCCTATTAAGCTAGACCTGTTTAGCGTCAGGAATCACACACATACCTTGTAAGAAGTGCAGAGGTGGTTCAGGATGTTGTTTTGCTACTTGACCCATGAAGAACTTGCTGCCAAATAGGTCAGACTTGAGAAAAGTGCCATACTTGGGCATGCCAATCTCATAAGGTGAAAACTCTACCCATTCTGAAGTTAAAAGTACAATAATTACATGCACGTATGGAGGAAACAAGAAGGCTGTGTGAACAGCCTATCCTCAGCTGACCTTGACATTCAACCAATAATAAATCCCACCCTAGTCTAGGGGATCAGGATGTTGGAGAGGAAGTAAAAAATGTGAGGTTTCATCACAATCCCCATTGACTTACATGGTAATCAATAAGAATGCATGCATTAACCAACAAGTACCTGAATTGAAAAATTCGTTAAAAATTAGGGATCCACATGTATCACTACAAAGAAAACAGCCTTGTTTACCCCTTCCACTGGCTTCATATCCACTATTTTCAGAACAATGTCAATGATGATTCTGGAGAGGGAAGTCAAAAGTGGCCTTAACGCACAAAATCCATCAAAAAATACAAAAAAAAGCGCAGCACCACCTGTTGAAGATATCAAGGTCCAGGCGTCCCCAGAAGCATCCCTTTGCAATTTCAATGCAATTCGCTGAGTAGTATCAGAGAAGGCCATTTTCTAAAGATTTTGCCAAAAAATTGCACAAACAATACATAGAAAAATCCAAAAATCCATGAAGCATGACAATTTTAAAAAATTGGTAGAGACCCACCCAAGGTAGATACCCAACAAGTTTGAAGTGAATCTGGCTAAAGGTTTCAGAGAAGAAGTCGAAAATGTGAATTAGGGACGATGGATGATGGACCATATACTATAACCTCAGCTGACTTGTCAGCTGAGGTAAAAATGTCTGTTGAGAAATCAACCTCATGCAAGGGTGGCCTGTAGTTGATTTTTTATGGCATCCAGTCTACTGGAGACAATATTTCACTCAACAAGGAAAGTTCCTGACACAGCAATGTGAATGTTGTGACACCCAATTGTTATTTCACCCTGCACTCCTAGGGAAAAATCTGTTAAGATATTTGTCAGATGGGGAGGGGGGGAGGGTAAAATTAATCAATATAATGCTGGAAAACTTGCCACTTCAGGCAATATGTGATGCAGATGTTGAAAACTGCTTCATGGTATGTTGCTGCAATGTTGCTCCATTGAAAAGCAACCATAGAATGGTGACAATTTACATGATTTAGGCAACATTCTGTACACATAGCATTCTTGCATTAGGTGTACATGGGCATGTAGACATGTCAATTTGTGCATAAAAACTTGATGTATATGTCACAGTATTTTTACCTCAGATTGGCCTATCCTCACCTTTTCCTGGCTGCATAAAATACTTCTCAAACTTACAATTCACATTTATTCTTTAAAAAAAAAACAAAAAAAAACTTCCAGTTCTGAAAGCCTTGAATATCTGGTTTCAGAACTAAAAATATATGTACATGCAGGTACTTTGCCTATCCATGAGTTGTACTGACAATTGCAGAAGTTGCTATTGACATTATCGTATAGACTATGGATACACAACACTGTGCAAAATAAACTTCAGAGGACAAAAGAAAGTCCTGCTTTGCCAAATTTGAATAAAATAGAACAGTCATCACCAACAAGACTGGATACACCCCACTCGGATATTCATTAGTCTCTGCATGGAGACCACTGATTGGCAGTTTGATGTGGCTGGTGAATCGAGATATTTTGCTTGCAAGGATTCCGTTACGGCCCTTTTGTAAGAAGCAATAATCACATAAAGTTGGAGGAAGATTTTGGATGCACACAAGAATATGTCTACTGACAAATGCTCATCTAATGACAAATGGCCACTGTAACCTTGACCTACATAAGCTCAAGGTCATGGTTGCCTCACAACACACCATGTATTGAAGGAGAATAATAAGATGTGATTATTCATGAAGGAGTTACGGTCCAGACAAAGGTTTGGCTACTGATGCCAGATGTGACCTGACCTATAAACCTCAAGGTCAATGTTGTTTCATGACACAACCCCAAGTGATAAACAACAATAATGTACAGTTGGAGGAAGATCTATGTAATAATAAAGGAGTTATGGCCTGGACAAGGCCTTTCAACAGAAGGACAGATGGACAGAGAGAGGGACATGGTGAAACCAGTATACCCACCCTTGCAGGGGCTATAAATATATGTCACACAATTGGTCACGCACTTCAAAATTCAGGTATGTCAGGCAATTTATCATAAGCTTTACTGAGAAACTTTTTTTAACACCAGTGATTATCTGCCCATTAAAGCTAGCGTTCCTGCATACTTACACATGATCTGTTACAAACCATATACAGAAGGAACAAAAAGACATGCACAATCAAGTGGCAGGGCCAGAATTTCGCAAAATTTTGCAAGAATCTATTTGGACTTTTGTCAATTAGTTTTCTCTTTAAAGAAAGACAAGTTTAAGAGAATCTTTATGAGAATAGATTCTCGTCGAAATTCTGGCCATGAGTTGGGTACATGGAGATCAAGATATTAACACTACTGTATACTCTAAGGGCCTGTATTTTTCTGTTTCAAAAAAAAAAAATAGAAATTCTGTTTCACCAGCCAAAAATTTCCAAATTCCCTTTCAGTAGTTTTCTTTGTGTGTAAAACACATTAAGGCAAAACAGCAAATTCTGTTTCAGAGGTGACAAAAATTTATTCCGTTGCGTTTCCGTTAAAAACGAAAAAATACAGGCCCTATACTCACCATGAAAGACCATGGCAGATACATGTTTCTTGACATGCAGACACGTGTACAGAGGCATCGGGATGTTGCCGTTGTGTATCTTGGGTCTCTGGTCCGTCAGCTTGCTGTCCAGCCTCTGAAAGATAGCCTTTGTTATTGTGTATAGTCACAGATATGTGACAGATGTGAACACTTGTCATATTGAGAACATTGTGCTGTCATAGGCCATAATTTTTATTACTGCAACGAACATGACTTACTTGTAAGTGTCTTACATGAGGAACCAAATGTGTACAGTGTCTCTGCACTCCACTGGGAAAAAAATACAATTGTAAACAATGACGATGTTTGTGTGTTGTGTTGTGTATTCATTTTGATAAATATATTATCTCTATAAACAGACTATAAGTCCTGGTTTTCTTCTTCACTCCAGAATACATGGAGCTTAGTAAATACCCATCAGCAACTGAAACATATCATTGCTTGTGCAGGACTACAGGCAGGACCCCTGCAGCAACTGATCAGGATCCTCAAGTGCTGCCCTCTGTGGGCTTACAACTCTAGCCAATCAGAATGTTTGTGTATTGTGTTGTCAGCTAGTTTCTAGCTTGACATGATGCACATATTGCCACACATTTAACCTTTAGAAGGTTATAGTCACAGGTCTGAGTCAACAGCTTTTCTCAGTGCACCCTGGGCGCTAAGCCTCCAGGGTGCAGTGAGGAAGTTGAATCTGTTGACTCTTGCTGTCCTGGTCAGTCTTCCTAAAATTTGCACAGAAAACAATTTGAGAAAGGACAATTTATTCAACTAGAAGCCGATCAGTGTCCGAAAACCCTCGGCCAGGATGGATGGAGAGACAGACAGACAGACGCTTAGGTGACGACAATAACCTTGTAGGTCAAGGTTACTTCTGTTTGACCTAATGACAAAGCTTTGGCATAAAATGCAATGAGCACAGATATCATCCCTTGCCAGGCAAGGCCATTTTTCTTGAATGCGGCACTGTGGACCTAAATAGGTGACCAAGTGACCTAGCTTTCACTAGGTGTCAGAGGCATCCTTAGGACCAACTGTCATAAATAATTGGTGCAGCTATGATGAGAAAATTAAAATTTGAAGATATCATGGTACCATCATTTTTTTCTTCAATGCAGCACTGTGACCTAAATATGTAACCCAGTGACCTGATTTTGATAGGCTTCTGAGGCATCCTTAGGACCAACTGTCATAGATAATTGATTAAGCTACATTCAATATTTTTTAGATATTGTGTTTAATGCCATTTTTTTTCTTTAATGTAGTACTGTGACCTACTAGTAAATATGTGACCTAGTGACCTACTTTTCAATAGGCACCTGAAGCACCTCAATGGCCCCCAGTGATAAAAATTTGGTCTCTGTAAAGTGACTATTTTTGGAGATATAGTGTTAACAAGGCATGGACGGACAGACGAGTAGATGACGACAATGCCCCTCCGGCCTAGAAGGCTGAGGGGTAATAAAATGGATTAGCGGTAAGCAGATGACTCTTGAAATTATGGGTCACTGCCAGACCAGTTTGACATGGGAAAGTGTTGACAATTACAATTATGAAGTACAGTGGTCCCCCTCTTATAAGGCCACCCCAAATGAAGCCAAAAAGTGGCCTTATAAGAGCCCTCCCTTGAGGAGGAGAATATAATGGAAATACCAAACTTTCTGCAAAAGAATGCTGGCCTTTCATTAGAGGGGTGGCCTCTGGTGAGAGGGGCCTTATAAGAGGAGGAACCACTATACCAGATATCCATTAACCTCCAACATGCTGCTGAGGGACCCCTGTGAAATTATTATAATCAATTACAAAATTTTGACAATGATCATTTGTCTCAAATTTATTTTTTTTGTTGCAAAATTTATTTACTGGAACAACATATGAAATTCATATGGTTGCTGGATCACTTGGTCATTTCAATTTACAAAATTGGCAAGAAAATAAATATCAATTTTCTACTCTTCAGCACTATCTAATCTGCAACATCTATATATAGACCACACATTATGACAGGCCACCACCTATTTAGCTGTGTCTTATATCACCACACTATAATGCCTAGAAGATGTCAATCTAAACTGTTGGTACAATCATACATGCAGTTAGCTTAAAGGATTAATATTACATGTACTAGCAAAGAGTTTATGCCCTGTCCTGGTTCTACCATCACAACACTTCAGCTGAAGGCGAAAGTGTTGTGATAACAGGTAAATCAGTATACAGGCAAATGTACCACAAATGGGCATCAAATGTGGAAGTTTGTTATTGCATAATATTGACAGCCTTGACCTTTTTTCTCAAAGCCATGGCGGAAATCGATTTTCACAAAAATATGAAAAGACAGAAAAAAATTGCAGCACCACCTGTTGAAACAATTAAGCTCTAGGGCTCCCCAGAAGTGTCCCAACACAATTTAAAAGCAATTGGCTGAGCAGTTTCAGAGATTTTCTTAAGATTTTGCCCCCCCCCCCAAAAAAAATAACAGCAACAAAAAAAAAAAAAATCAGTAAAATTTTAAAAAATTTGGAGTATAACCATTTGAACAGACTTGGTAGGAACCCACCCAAGGTACAATCCCACCAGGTTTGAAGTGAATCTGGCAAGTGGTTTTGGAGAAGTAAAAAAATGTGAATTGTGAACGAATGAAGTACGATGGACAGACAGATGGAGAGATGATGGAAGACAGACCATCCTATCAGCTTAGCTGACACTTTTTGACAGACAATTCTGCTGAGCTAAAAAAGAACATTCACATAATTTTGCTATTTTGGCATAACATATATATATATATATATATATATATATATATATATATATATATATATATATATATATATATATATATATATATATATATATATATATATATATATATATATATATATATATATATATATATATATATATATATATTACTATAGGTGGCACCACCAATATGGAACTCAACCTAGATTTTCATACCATTTATAAGTCCTGAAAGTTATATGGGGCTAACATGATAACTAGTGACATCTATCATGTTCACAAGTAAAAGTTTATGGACAGATGGACAGACTGACAGAGTGAAGGACAGACATATCCACTAAGTTTCAGAAATATCTCAGTGACTGTTTTGGAGGAGTTTATTATAGCCTTAACATCAAATCTAAACATCAATCAAGCCCAACCTTCTGAACAAAGTTGGCAGAGACCCACCTGAGGTACATTCCCACCAGGTTTGAAGTGAATCTGGTTTACAGTTTTAGAGAAGGAGACGAAAATGTGAAAATGTGTATTTTCATTGCAATCCCCATTGACTTAGATAGTAATCAATGGGAACGCATGCACTAATCAACAAGTATCTGAATTGAAAAATTAGTTAAAAATTAAGGATCCTCAGTGTCACTAAAAGACATGAATACACTTCCTGAACAATTTTGTTTACCCCTCCCACAAGCTACATATCCACTATGTTTATGAACTATGTCAGTGATGGTTCTGGAGAAGTCAAGAATTGCCTTTACACACACAACTACCTACAAAAATTAAAAAATTAAAAATGGCAGTGCCACCTGTTGAATCAATTAAGGTCTAAGGGTCCTCAGAAGTGTCCCTATGCAATTGGGACACAATTAGCTGCATGGTTCCAAAATAGATGATTTTTTAAAATTTGCCAAAAGATTCATTAAAAAATTTGTAAAAATCACTGAAGCATTATTAACTGATGTTTTGGAGATGAGGTCATATATGTGAATTGTGGATAGACAGACGGACAGATGGACGAGGGATGATGGCCCATACTATAACCTCAGCTGACTTTACAGCTAAGGTAATAAAAAGGACCCAGACTTGACTGGTATAAAAGCAGATTGGGACAAGTTTGTATATAATAGACCTGTTCATACCAAGTTGTACTGAACTTTTCTGGACTGTAGTTAACTATGCATTTTATTTTTGGCCTGATTGTCCAATCAGCAAGGGGCAGAGTCTGGCCAACGCCTCCATGATGCCACAGCTAAATGCTAGTGATTACAGCATGGATTGTGCTGAACAGTGCAAATCTTTTACCTAAAATGTCACCTCAGTGGTGAAACGTGCATTTTTACTTTGCTGACAGTTTGATTTTTCATTAACCCCTAGCACGCCATGTTCAAGCACATTCGAAATGTATGTGAATATCATTTGCCACCATTGTGGAGTTCAGCTGCATGCAACGGAAGCCAACCTTCAGATTCCCGCTGCCCGCAATCAGAGGTTCCAAAACTCCCAAATTTTCCGTAAATCTCCTGAAATTTAACTCATTTCTTTCAAGTCTTTCGATCTCCCGAATCTTGAAAAAAAAAACCCCTCCCAAATTACCAATTTTTTCCCTTAAACAAGGTGACATTATGTATGAATTGTTTGTGTTGTGACAGAGTTTTTGTGTGACCCAGGTGAAGTAAATGTAAGGAAATGAACTTATTCCTTACATATTCTTACATGAGTACCCATGGGAGAAGACTACCTCCAACATGGAGATTTCGATCTGGGAACCGGGAGAGTTTCATCTCCCTGTTCCCAGATCATAACAAGAGGGCTGTGTGAACAGCCCGTGCCTCAGCTGATCTTGACATTCATCACACTTGCAGCTCTATGAACTTGGGAAAGGATCAAGGACACCATGTTCTGAGTAAGTCTGACCTTTATAGAAGAACACTTACATGTACAACATCAAAGTTCAAGTAGTTCTCAAGTTATAATGAAGAGTAAAATTCATGTATGTTGCACTGTGACCCCACAAACAAGGTCAAGGTCATTCATGTACTGTCTCAGCATGACCTTCATACAGAATAATTAACATGTGTAGCTAACTCAAAACAGATCTCAAGTTATCAAATAAACAGTAAATTTCGTGTCAGTTGTCCTGTGAATTAGCATTAGAATGCCCATTGACTTACATAGTAATCAATAGGAAAGCTCCACTGACTGGTAAGTACTGTAATTGAAAATCCTTAAAAATCAGGAATCCAAAGCAGTGCCACCTACTAAACAACTGTTTGACCCTTCCACAACAACATATCCATCACATTTCAGCTTAATCTGAGGGACAGTTCTGAAAACAAGTGAAAAATAGCAAAACCATACTAAAAATTCATTAAAAAAATTGCAGCGCCACCTGGTGAACAAATTGGGAACTAGGTGTCCCTGGGAGTGTCTATGAACGATATCAAAGCAATTGGGTGAGCGGTTTCAGAGGAGAAGAATTTTGAAGGTTTGCCCCAAAAAAGAACAAACAAATTCATAAATCCAAAAATCAATAGAGCATGACCATTTGAACACACTTGATAGAGATCCACCCAAGGCACATCCCCACCAAGTTTGAAGTAAATCTGGTCAATATTATTAAAGTTATGACCATTACAAGAAATTCCCATGTTAAACTTTCCTATTAAAACTTTTGTAGAGATTTTTGAAAAAAAATCATAAAAAAATCCAAATTCATTGGAACATGACCATTGGAACAAACCTGGTAGACACCCACCCAAGGTACATTGCCACCAAGTTTGAAGCAAATCTGGATGATGATTTTGGAGAAGAAGTCGAAAATGTAAATTAGCAATAGAATGCCCATTGACTTACATGGTAATCAATAGTAAAGGTGCATTCAAAAAAAATATAAAAATCAATGGAGCGTGACCATTTGGACAACTTGGTAGAGATCCACTCAAGGTGTATCCCCACCAAGTTTGAAGTTAATCTGGATGACAGTTTTGGAGAAGTAGTCGAAAATGTGAATTAGCATTAGAATGCCCATTGACTTCCATAGTAATCAATAGGAAAGCTGCATTGACCGACAAGTACCAGAATTGAAAAAATCCTTAAAAATCAGGAATCCGCAGCATTCCCACATAGTGAACAACTTTGTTTGACCCTTCTACAAGGAACATATCCACCATGTTTCAGCTTAATCTGAGTGACGGTTCTGGAAAAGAAGTCAAAAATAGCTATAACACACAAAAATTCATAAACAATTAGGAAAAAATCGCAGCGCCACCTGGTGAACAAATTAAGAACTAGGAGTCCCAGGGAGTGTTCCTGTGTGATATCAAAGCAATTGGGTAAGCGGTTTCGGAGAAGAAGATTTTTTAAGATTTACCCAAAAAAAGAACAAAAAATTCATTAAAAATCCCAAAATCACTGGACCGTGACCAATTGAACAAACTTGGTAGAGACCCACCCAAGGCACATCTCCACCAAGTTTACAGTGAATCTGGCTGACGGTTTTTGAGAAGAAGTCGAAAATGTGAATTGTGGACGACGGACGGACGACGGACGGACGACCGACGGACGGACGACGGACGGACGACGGACCCTCAAAAAACCTCAGCTGACTGACAAGTCAGCTGAGGTAAAAACAAAAAAAAAACAAAAAAGTTGTGTTAAATTATTTACCCCTGGTAGTAGCGTTTCCCCAACCAGATAACCAAAGAAATCAGTAAAGCTGACAGGTTGCCCCCGCGCCTTCTTGGTGATGATATTCTTGATATACTTGTACATACTGCTGGGCTGGAAGAGGTACACCACCCAGGAAGACGTCACGTTCTCCTTGAGTTCCTGGTGCAGGTCTCCAGGCGTCTTGCTTGGCCACTCAGGATTTGAGTAGAGATGGGACAGATACCTGTCAAGCACATTTTATATGTTAAGACATGGTCTGACAGCTCTTGCGTGTGTAGAATTCTGCATGTCTGTTGGGCACCACGCTTTAAAATAGTTAGGTAACTTCATCAGGTCACGGAAACTTCTACCTTTTGTAAATGCAATTGGCGGCAGTTTCTGTCCACACGTAAATTACAAAAATGTGCAGCGTTACAAACCTATGAATTGAAGTGGGATTTGTTACCTGAACCTATAATGGTTTTTGGAGATACTCAAGATTTAAAATTTCAAATGGCCCTAATTTGCATAATCTTCAACATATTCTCTTCTCTATATTAAAAGGCACAAATTCATCTATAGACCAATAATCATGCCAAGCTTGAAGTTTCTGAGTGTAATAGTGTTTGAGAAAGAAAGAAAGAATGTCTGTGTTGGCACACAGACATAATTGGCGCCAGCTTCTGTCCACATTGTATGTGAATTCCTTCCATAGTAAGACTATCGTCTTGATTCAGAAATTACAAGTGGCAGATGTAGTTATCAACCAGGTTGAAAAAGAAGACTATAGGCCTGGTATAAACTCTTTCCCTGCTGACCCAATTAATTTGTTACCATGTTAATAATTGATGTGAGACATATCACCCATAAGAGGAGTTATTTTGGCTGTTACCTACATCATAATCACAACAATAACCTAACAGTAAACATTGCTCTCATGCGCATCATAACAATAATAACAAGAGGATCATGATGATCCTGTGCTCTGTTGACTGGGATCTGCTTTTACAGTATTGGAACACATGGACATTTGATTCAGCATTTATCAAAGATACAAATTGACAGTGTAGAAAAGGTGATAGTTGACTTTATTCAGGAAACAAAATTGAATAGGGCGACCTGACTTGTCCACGGTAGTACATGTATTATCAATTGACATACCTTGCTGTTTCAATGGCTGCCGATGTACAGTGGCAGCACTCACTTACAGTCACAAAGTCTGATATCGCATAACTTTGTCAAAAATTAACATATCCACATTATTTTCGCAAACTTTAATTGTCTAATGTCCAACTATATTTTGATAAAATTTTAAGCAATTCTGTTCAGCCGTTATGGTGAAGAAGTCGAAAATAGCCTTAACAGGCAATAATTCATAAAAAAATAGGAAAAAATCACAGCGCCACCTGGTGGCCAAAATAAGAACTAGTTGACCCCAGATGACCCTATGCGCAATATCAAAGCAATTGGTTTCGTAGTTCTTAAGATGAAGAAATTTTTTTTTTTTTAAAAAAACAAATTAAACAAATTCATAAAAAATAGAAAAATTATTGCATCATCATCGCCTTCGCAAACTTAATAGGCTGCATCCAGATCTAAATTGAGGAAGATAGGACTATATAAGATGATCGATCATATTTGTCATGCATGATTTATTTTTACAGACAGATTTCATGACGTACCCTTTATTTTATGTAGCAGGGCGTGTTAGTTGGTGGGAAGTGTACTCTTTAGTCTCCTGTTTCTTTACTACAGGCAATTATGCAGATAGTCCACATAAAGCACCTGATATTCATTCTTCTCCTACTCCTTGTCTGAAGGTCAACCTTTGAGGAGGCCCAACACCCCAAATTGATCAGCAGGTAGCGGTCCACCTGGGAATCATCCATGTGCAGAATCAAAACATTCTATGTAGCAGTTTTTGAGAAGAAGTCGAAAATATAAAAAGTCTAACGACAGACGGAAGGACAGACGGAAGGACAGACGGAAGGACGGACGGAGGACGGACGCAAACGGATTCTATAAGCTCTGCTGACTGACAAGAGCTAAAAATTCAACACAGGCAAATCCGAGCTGTGCTAGAGAGGGAGTACTTATTATTAATCACACTGTTTTAAGTATAAGATAGAAATATCCAGTGTATTTTAAAGTACACATGTATGTATATTTCAGCATTATTATTTACCCAGTGGCACCCTAATTAAACAAATTACTGTAACCTGCTTTGTTTTTTCAGTATTTTCATTTTGTGTTTTACATGCTGAAACTATGTTTGAAAATTCTAAAATACTGCAAAATTCTGAGACAACTGAGTTTCTTTCTATTTCAGGTTTTCCTGCTCAAAAATATAATTGATTTTGCTTAGACGCATGTGGGTCTCAATATATGGGGCTCTGTTGACTAGAACATATTTCATAGCTCCATACTTTTTGTTAAAAATTACAAATTTAAGACTCTGCAGATTTGTCAAGTTTGAAACAAGAGGCCCATGGGCCTGATGCTCTGATGACCACCATCACCAAAAAATTATTTTCTGAAATGTATTCAATCCACACACTTGATACATTTGACATCCCTTGGCCTTATTCTTTATCAAGATATTGAATTAGATGTCCTTTTCAGTCCTCAATGACCATGAAAAATAGGTCAAGGTCACACAATCATTGGGTCATAATGCCCCAAAAAGTAGGTCGTCAAGCAGAGTTTTATATACAATGTACTCAAGTGCAATTTTGATCTGGAGGCTCAACTCTCTTTACCATTGATGTCCAAACTACAACCTGCCATAAAAAATTACCTCTTCCAACATAACAGGTCTGGTGATCTTACAAAAATAGGTCAAGGTCATTGACCTTACATAACATATTAGCATTGGACATGATCTATAATTTAGCATGTGTAATTCATTTATTTTTTGACAAGTGGAATTTTGTATCTTTCAAGATATTTTAACTCACAATTTGTGGTAAAATTATAGGCAACATTATAGGCGACGCTGCTAGTACATGTATCACAAGCAATCAAGATTTTGACCTCTCCCACAATCCCACTAAAAACTTAAGGCAAGTCTAATTCAATTCATTTTAATCATATATGTAATTTTATATCTTAAAACACATTTTGGCTCAAAATACCTGTCAAAATAAAGGTGGTATCATAAGCATCTTAAGACTTTGACCTCCTCCACAATGCCACTAAATTTCAGAAAGATCTATCAAACATTAAGGATGCTAAAGAGGTCACAAGGTTTTCACATTTTGACCCATATATTACATAATACTGCAGGTGGTGCCACCAATATCGCACTGGACCTAGATTTTCATAAAATTGAAAAGTCATGAAAGTCATGTGGGGCTATCTTAAAAACTGTTAGCTGTATCACGCTCAACAGCAAAAAGTTTATGGAAAGATAGACAGAATGACAGGTGTACGGCTGGACAGACATGAGTGATTGCATAAGCTCTGCAAACTTTGGTAGGCAGAGCTAAATAAAAAAAAAGTTTATACATGTGAAAATAAAGTCACTTAGAAGAGATATCTTGCTTTGTGACCACAGTAATGGCTAAATTTTGTGCTATGGCTAGGCCTGGGTAACCAAGTCAACTGTTTACCATGCAGATCCGGACAGTCCTGCCACGTATGTCACCATGTCCAGAACTCTGGAGTCCACCAGTGCCTTAAACACCCCACTAAGACTGGTCATGGCACGGAAACCTCCGCCTGAGCCCAGTACACCAATAGTAGGTACCTGTAACGACAGATAGGTAGGCAGACCGTCACTGTACGAGGAGTCCAGCCAGGATTGGCGGCCATTACATTTAAGAGTCGTATGTTAAACAAGAACCAGTGTACAGTGAAACGTGTTTTGAGAGACCACCCCTAGGGCAGGCTGAAAAGTGGTCAAATAAGGCATGTGGTCTCTTAATGGAGGTGCAATAATATGGGAAAGATAGCAAAAGGGACTATGGAAATATGGTCTTAAAAGGCAGGTGGTCTTTCGTTACAGTGGTCTCTCGAAACAGGTTTCACTGTATCAACAACTTAAACCACAATGCCAGGAGCTGTAAACACTCAGCACACCAGATGAAACTTGTCCAAGAACAACATTAAAATGGTCACTAACGTCAAAAGAGACCACCCCGACAGCAACAAAAAAAAAGTGGTCTGAAACACAGAGGTGGTCTCTGCAGACAGATAGACAAACAATACTTGGACATCTGCAAAGCTTTCCACACATGGTCTGTTTGTTCAAATCGGGTAATAACTTTTGAGTTACTGAAGAAAAACAATAAACGTTGACAAGTGCCAAACTCAATGATAACTGGGTCATGTAAGCTCTCAGACCTGAAGTCAGCAGAGCTGAAAAAAAATCCCCCCTAAAAGGCATCAGAATTGGCCAGAATGGATGCATGGCAGTTGATAACATGAATGTGTCACTCACCATAAAAGCTGTATCATGAAAGTAATACCTCTGTCATTACTTTCAGGAATATTTGTACATCAGTTTAAGTTTTACCATTTAATTTATTTCAAGAAACTAAACTGCAAAGAATTTTTAGAACTGTCAGTCAGGTCAAAAATCACATGTAGTGCTTGCAGTTATGCTGTCACAATAGGATGTATTCATATCTAGATGCGGTCCTGCTCTAACACCTATTGAGCAAAAGAGGGAGCCACCTGCATCAGGGCAGATCCATGTATTTAGCATGGTCAAAAGTACTTTCTCAAGAGATTGAACGACACAAACACACAAGTATATCAAGAAAATGTATTAACATACATTTGAAACATAAAGGATGCCTAAATTGATTAGAAATGGACTCTTTTGGTTCAAAAGGTGTTATTTATGGATGTTTATGTAGTATATAATACAAATCTGCCCTGATCATGGTGGAAGCATCAGTCTGTTGCCCCGGCAACACAGGAACTGAGCAGGATCGCAGTTAAATATGAATGTCTCCTATTAGTTCCATATAATGACGTACATATAATGTATGTAGCAAAATACCTCTTTCAGGATGCGAGGCCCTCGATCTCCCAAGATATCTTTCATGGCCTCGAACACATGTTGTCTCCGAGCTTGTATGAAGTGTTTCTCCTCAGGACATAGAGCCAAACTGTACCGCAACTTCGGATTATGACTGTCAATCACAATGAAAAGAGACCGCAATCAGTAGAAGAATTGCAGCACAGGGTCTGTGAATTGAAATACATTCAATTTTCTATATTGACTTAGCTCATTAGAATGTCCATTTGAAAAAAAAAAAAAAAAGAAAAGAAATCAGCCAAGTTTATCGACAATATGGAAACTCTTTGCTTTTACTTACTCTGTGTAGGGATAAAATTCAAAGTCGACTTCGGATGTCTGCAAATAGAAGTGAAATCATACCCTGTACATGTCGACTATTCTGCACACACTTAGGATTAGTACCTTGTGTGTGTACCATTTCATGCACAATATCAATAATAAAATAAACCCTTCTCAGCATATTTTCTTTTATGAAACCTCTTAAGAATGGAAATAGTTTCATGCAAAAATTCTGCAAACATGCAGATAAAATCAGCAGAACAAAAGTTCTAGTAGTATCCAAGTGTTGTATATATTGTGGCCTGCTGGCTACCATCACTGCAGTAATGCATGTATATTTTACATGTAGATTGCAGCAGTGATGGCGTACATATTCACTTCTAAATCCAAATTTTCTTTCACTATATAGTGAAGGAAAATTTTGATTTTATGCATATTGTGCATTATTTTGTTATAATTCAAAAAACCAGGCAGAAAGCCTCATGTACTGCTCTCTCGCTGTCAAGGAGACAATCTGCAGCCAGGATTTAAACTCGTTCCACGCCAGTCCCTGATTTTTCCGTTTATTTACCTAGATTTAAGATGACAATTGCGTATATAAATTCTTCATGAAAAGAGCTTTCATTCAAGTACCAACATGCCGATAGTCTTAAGTCAGTGGTTCTGGCACTGCCTGGCAAGTCATGGTGCAGCTGCCACAAGGGCAGGCAGTGCCAGAACCACTGACCAATGCCTGTCACCATAGTATGGAATGAGTTAATGGACAGAATAAAGAAAAAAAAATTTTAAAAACCACCCTCATCCATAATTACTCAAAAAAGTCACAACATCCCTTTACATCATTTTATGGTTTTTGGATATATTCATGTTGGATAGAGGAAAGGCTCTGTATTTGTTTCTAGTCTATGACTGTGTATAGTTATGCACCAATGTAAGGTTTCAATTCAAGTGCAATCAATCTGAGAATACATATTGATTGTTTTGTTAGTGCATACATGAACACAGAGTCAGGTTGATTTGTGAAATTTTTGTGAAAGCTCAAATTCAAAGCCGTCATTCTGTGCTTGGGCCTTTGAATGGTCCTATCTATTAGTTTTCCCTCTCTGAGAAGGCACATGAATATATATGGAATCCTTTTTCAGGGTAAGTTTAAAATTTATTTTTTTCATTATTATTTTTTTTTTTTTAACATTTATTGGTGCATACGCTAGTTCATATAAATTCTACAAGTCTTGCCACTATAAGCGAGAAGTTGTTGTACATTATGCATTTACATGTATTCATCTTAAAGCGCACACCCACCATTTTTTTTTCAAAGAAAGGACCTCCAAAATATCCCATAGTTTTCAAGGGAATGGTAGAATTTATTATTACACTTAGGATCTACATTTTTTTCAGCTTTTGAATATGATATGTTATTACAATTAAACCTCATTATAATGACACTCAAATATCCGACATACTCAATATAATGACACAAATTTTCATGGGAAAAAGTTCATTTTCTTTGTATTTTGATTCATCTATCTGACATATTCAGAACATCTGACACACTTCTTAGGGAACAGATGGTGTCACTATAACAAGTTTTCACTGTATTTCACATTCATACATTCTTTAAATTGAAATGGGTTGTCTTTACCAAAGGTAAAGGTAAAGACACGCTGCTGCTATCACATTAAGCATGTCCCGGTATACATATTTAAGGCTGTGAAACATGCTTGATGGTTTGCCACTGATGATCCATTTAAAATATATTTGGCTGTTGCAGCCATGAATTTTCAAACTTTTGAAATGAATATATAGTAGTATAGTATTGCTTAATTTATGTGTAGGTATAGATATAGCCAGTGCCTGGGTTGGCTATGGAGATTCTGCAAAGAGAATGGATTGTGAGGTTTGTTTGTTTTGTTTTTTGTTTTTTGTTTTGCTCAGAACTATACGGGAGATGTGGCACTGTTGCTCCTGTTTGTATGACTTTAATGTACCTCTCAAGCCTGCCTTTAAAATTTTGAAAAATAAACTTCTGTAACCATAAATAAAATAATAATACATCATAATTTTAAAAGCAAATGACCAGGACCACAAACAACCAATAAAACAATTTTAAACATTCTAATTTTAAGCCAATTGAAATATTGACACCTTGCCTTTGAAGGACACTATGCCATCTCTGTTGTACTATGGGATTGATATAAGACTTACCCCCAAGAAGTGGAAAGTTCCTTTGAATCGTACACCCAGAGGAAGCAGGTTGACATTGAGTCTATGTGAACTGAGGGACTCATCACTGATCAGGTTTGCATCCATCAGCGTGATGGCTGTGGGCAGAAATATTAACCCTGTTTGTAGTGGGTGGCAACATTGCTATTATTACTTTCCACACATCATGGGCGACTTGAGATTACCATCTCACAAGAGAAGGCTATAAACTCTTTAGGACCCCAGAGGTCAGCACTTTAAGGTGATCATTTGCATAATTTTACTTATTTGCACAAAAACAAATCCCTTTGAAGCTTTGGTTAAGCAAATAGCCACAGTTATGCAAATGAACACTGTCATGTGCT
Organism: Hermodice carunculata; assembly: GCA_964020975.1. Lineage (NCBI taxonomy): Eukaryota > Metazoa > Annelida > Polychaeta > Eunicida > Amphinomidae > Hermodice > Hermodice carunculata. The sequence goes on along the minus strand of CAXHWN010000809.1, from coordinate 115,293 downwards.
GCCACCTGTGGTCCTAAATTCCAGTACTGCAATCAGTCTTTCCCATCTAAGGCAACACCAAGACAAGAAAATGGTAGGAATTTCTCCATCCAAATCATCAGAGTGGAAGTGTCTTTTCTGCCAAAAACCAGCATTTCTTTGTCTTCAGACAGTATATATGTATCTTGACCTGCATTACTTGGCCTGATGTGTTCAGATGTGCAATGGTAACAAAATATAAAATCAAGAAGATTGTAACAGTAACACATTCAGCTGACCCAGCACACTTTAAAGGTACAGGCATTCATATGGCACTGCATGTATACAATACGAATTACATATAGGTTACATGCAGTCACTCGTGTAAAGTCTCATCTTGGCCAGTATAAAGGAACATCAAAATGTACAGTGCCATCAACAGGCTTAGCATCAAATTCCTCACTCAAAGAGTTATAGTTATCAAATAAAAGGTAAAATGACCCTGTGACCTTTGAAATAGGGAAGGGCAGTTTCTTAAGTTTCCAGAAACCTCCACTACACGGCGCGAGTCATCACTTTCATCCGGGTACTCGCCTGCAGGTAAACAGTGGTCTCGGCGGATTTGCAAACACTGTGATAACATTGTACGTATCGGCAATCAAAGTGCCAAAAATGTTCCTTTTCACGTAATATCTGCCAATGAATTTTACACACACGAAAGATAAGATTGTATTATAGCAGAGCATGAATGCATTTGTTCGTATGTTGTGTTAAAAAAGTGAAAAATCCATTTGAACCGCGGTGACCGGGAACCGCATTCTGCTTGTTACATTCCTGCCCACTAGATGCCTAGCGCCACTCGACTGTGTGAATGGTCGAAATAAACACAATAATAAAGAATATTCTTCGACAGTTATTAAGATAATGCAATGATCACATATAACAAATTATCGACATAGCACATAATATGGACTCAACAGCATGAGGATTTCGTAAGACTCCTGTTGCAAGGATTTAATGTGACCCGGTTCATCGCGGGCGATAATGGAGGATCGAGTAGGATAAAACAACATTGGTCATCGCATTTTAAGAAGTCGATTGCATTTTATTTGCGTGGTGTGTTGTCTTTGTGTCAAAAATAAAGACAAGTAGACAACCTCATCAGAATATGTTATTGTAGATGAATTCCCAAGTTTTACAGTGTTACTGTATGTGTGTGGGTGGGTGTGGGGGGGGGCGGCAGGTAGCGTTAAAAGTTAAATTAAAATTAAAATCAAATGTGATTAACCCCACAACAATGTGTATTTTGTTGATTCCTTGATTGCATTACTTTCCACAAAAAGTGTTTATTAATGATAGCATTACCATGATTATGAGTTACACTTGGTTATTCCATTTGCCAAGAAAAACGCTCAGTTTGCACCATGCATTAACACATCGTAGTATGCGACGCTACTCAGGTTGACCCGCGATTGAATACCCGGATGAAAGCTGTCCGCAGCGCCACATGGCGGTTAATGAGAGAACGCAGAGTTATTGCTCTACCATATTGGTCAAGGCCACCTAGCTCGGAGGTACAGGACCATCATGTGTGCATGAGTATCCAAGTTCAAGTCCAAACAGCACTCGAGTTATTCAGGGAACAGCATTATGCATTAAAATGGCTCAGTGACCTTGGGAGTTACATCAAGGTATCCCTATAAAGCCTCAGCCTAGCCCTTACAGAACACCATCACTATGTGCAATATCAAAGTCCCAGCTCAAATAGAATCTATACTAGTGGATTAAATGTTAAAACAGCTTGTCATACATAGTACAGCTTACTGTGTATGTTTTTGAATTTTTTTACTGAAACTGATAAAACAAGGAGACGGGGAGAATGGGTGATACCGGGACATAGATATTTCCAGAGGAGCAACCCATCTTTTTACTTACTCATCACATTTTGCTTCAAGGGGTCAATGAGAAAAGTAAAGGTTTCATTCCATTCTGGATTGACGTCATTGTCCTTGTAGTTTGTGAGTTTGGACCCTGAAGGCGCCGAGAGCATGTCCATGTGTACATAGGGATCTGGTGTATCCACTGCAAATGAAATGAGAAAAATTTATAAATCAATGCTATCAGCAGTCAGCACATGACTGAACACAGTTCATTAGACATTAGTTCACCTCACATATAATATCATTTCTTTTACCCACAAGTAATTTTCATGTCAAATAATTGCTTATCAGAGTGTTGTATCAAGAAACAGGAGCAAACCATGCTCAAATTTGGTGTAAAGGAACTTCATGATAATAAAAATAGGGCCTGATAATATTTCTGGGTCATTAGAATTTATCTTTATTTTCCTTTCAAAATTTTTAAACTTCATGCAAAGCCTTGGATTTGACATCAAAAGACTAAGCAGTAAGCGGTAAGCAATAAATACGGCTTACATGTATAACAACCTCTCTGCAGTAAGCAATAAATATGGCTTATACACAACTTTCAAAACCTCTGGCACCGCCAGCGGCAGAACTCAAAACTTCAATGCAGGGCGAGGGTCGTCAATGGTCTTGGCCGATTGCATGGCCAGCAATGCTGAAAACACTCAGCAATGTGGAGTTGAGTCGATTGATTTATGTGGTAAAATGGGAACTATTCTTATTATTTTTGCGGTTATGTGCCCCTTGTAAGTTTACCTTAATGTTTGTAAAATTTTCAGAACATACAAAGTGAACTAGTTATGGAAATTTTGGGGTTAACTTTCACATGCATTCCTGTTGGACGTTTGTTTATATGAGGTCATAGCAAGCCGCAAATGCCCATATTTCACTACTTTATTTTGGCCGGTGTTTGGGATGGCAAGTCTTCTAACTTGCTGAATCAATTAAAGTATTGAATGTTTCCTTCCTGGTGTGAGTGTTTCCAATAAAGGAAGCATCAGCAATGCTGAAAGCTACGATGTATTTTCTGAGATAAAGTTGACGATGGATTCGCTTGACACGTACAATCAGCTGATAGGTGGGACAGGTAGGAAAAACGCCACGCAACAGGTCTTCAGGGATTATTGCTTGTAGTGATGGACAGCACAATGCTAGTTACTTTTACTCTATAATTGGCATGGAAATTATTTTTAATATTGATCAATCAAAAAGAATAACAAAAAATATCAAAATGCTATGTCTGTCGTTCTTCTAGGAAAAGCCATCAAGTGTTGTCACGGTCAACACCACGCAGTCATTTAGCCTATCATCAATGTAGCGAGACCTACAAAACTAGTTGGATAGACACCTCGTAGATGTAAGCGCAGTTCTAGCAATTTTGCTCACAAGTACCCAGGTTTCTTTTTATCTGACCTTCAGAATTAAGATGCCAGTGCAACTAATTAATTCTTTCACCTTGAATTTAATGGTACACTCAATCATTACGAATGCCAACACAGGCTACAGCCACAATGTCTATTCAATGTGTTGTATCACTACATGGCCAGCTCATCTGACAAGCAAACGCCTCTCCCAAAATGTACCAAATTATTGCTAATTGCACTTTATTTCAGACAATATAAGTCCATAGATATAATTGATTGATATTCATGGTCAGTATATTCAAACAAAAAGGCAGTAAATGCCATATTTATAGTTGTTTCAACGTCTTTTTCTGCATCCTCATTCATGGGTTATGGGCATAGACTTGTGAAGGATTTTCTTGTGAGTGTGAAGGCGCTGCCTCCATTAATTTAGCAAGACAGTGTGACCTACAGCTGGCGCTGTTTCAAAAGTTGTCTATATGTACAACAAACTCTCCGCAGTAAGCAATCACCATGGTATATATGTATAACAAACTCTCTGTAGTTAGCAATAACTATGGCCTATATGTATAACAAACTCTCTGCAGACAGCAATAACCATGGTATATATGTATAACAAACTCTCTATAGTAAGCAGTAACTATGGCTTATATGTATAACAAACTCTCTGTGATAAGCAATAACTATGGCCTATATGTATAACAAACTCTCTGCAGACAGCAATAACCATGGTATATGTGTATAACAAACTCTCTGTAGTAAGCAGTAACTATGGCTTATATGTATAACAAACTCTCTGTGATAAGCAATAACTATGGCCTATATGTATAACAAACTCTCTGCAGACAGCAATAACCATGGTATATATGTATAACAAACTCTCTGTAGTAAGCAGTAACTATGGCTAATATGTATAACAAACTCTCTGTGATAAGCAATAACTATGGCCTATATGTATAACAAACTCTCTGCAGACAGCAATAACCATGGTGTATATGTATAACAAACTCTCTGTAGTAAGCAGTAACTATGGCCTATATGTATAACAAAGTGTAGCTAGAAGCCGATCAGTGACCAAAACCCCTCGGCCACGACGGATGGACAGATAGACAGACAGACGGACGGGCGCGTAGGTGATGACAATACCCCTCCAGTAGGTTAAGGTTATTTCTGTTTGACCTAATGACAAAGCTTTGGTGTAAATGCAATGAGCAGAGACACCATGGCAAGGCCGTTTTTCTTCAATGCAGCACTGTGACCTAGTTTCACTAGGTATCTGAGGCATCCTTAGGACCAACTGTCATAAATAATTGATGATGCTACATTCAATATTTTATAGACATTGTGTTAATGCTGCTTTTGTCTTTAATGTAGTACTGTGACCTAGATATGTAACCTAGTGACCTACTTTTTGATAGGCACCTGAAGCATTTTAATGGCCCCCCTCTGATAAAAATTTAGTCTCTGTAAAGTGAGTGTTTTTTGGAGATATGATGTTAACAAGGCATGGATGGAGAGACGGACGAATGGACATGTAGGCAATGACAATACTCCTCAGCCTAAAGGCTGAGGGGTAAAAACTAGACAAGGGCCACGACAGTGAAGACATCCATCTGTGGTGCTGTGTCGTGTTTTACTTGAAAATAACAGTAGACTTTGGTATCTAGGAGTCTGACCTGTTTCGCCTGTCCAGGGCTCTTCAGAGACTACCAAAAATTGCTGCGTTTGTTTTTACCTTGGTTTTCATAGGGCCCAGACAACATACATGTACTACATGACAGCTTGGGCCTGACATAAAACCTATTGTCTTTATGTTAGGAAGACTAACCGACTTGATACCATGTTGGTTCAAGTTAGTTCACGTGTTACAGTTAGCACGTGGCTAATTATCATTGTAAACATTTTGTTGTCAAGGTGGTGACGCGCCATCTGGTGAAAGCCTCAGAATGGAAATTTATCCATGATGGGAGGCTATGTTTATATAGTAAACAAGACTGAGAATGTTGATGTGCAGGGTAAAAACATGTTTATGCTGGCTCATGAGGATTCATGGACCTGGCTGCGGAGGAACTTGTTCCTGATAAATAGGTAGGCAAACCTTTTGTACAGAACTAAGTTGTTCTGATATGACTATCACACAGACAATGTCACTGGGGGGTAGGCATGTGGACTACAAGATTAGCATAATATGAATCAATGGTGCCTATTTCCCCACGACATTCAGACCAAAAGGTTCCATAGTGCACAATTGATAGATCCATTGATGTTCTTTCTGCAGTCGAAAAGTTTCTGGGTTTTTTTCAACCTTGGAGGAGTCTGTATTTAGCTCAAGATATTGGACTTTCAGTTGGAGTCCATTGTGGTCCAGCTGGACAAAGTGTCTGCCCAAAGGTTGGTTACCATCCCCTTTCTGGACATAACAAAAGTGTTCCCTCAGTCTGTCCCTTAGTTGGCCAGAAGTTTGTCCAACATATTGCCTGTGGCATATGTCACAAGTTAGCAGGTAGATGAGGTCCTTATGTCTGCATGAACCTCCTGGGAATGTATTATATGAACGTCTGGTTTGGGTGCTTACTACCACTCCACTTATGTTCATCCGATCACAATGAAAAAAAAAAAAGCAAAAAAAACAAAAACACCGAACACTCTTGGGACTGGAAAAAAGTGTTCGGTATTGTGAAGTGTTCAATATAGGGAGGTTTGCTTACATTGGAAGTATATATTTGGAACCGAGAAATGGTGTTCAGTATAGAGAGGTGTTCGCTTACAGAGGTTGTACTGTATAGCAAACTTTCTGCAGTAAGTAATACACATGGTATACAGTGGTACCTGCTATTTAAGACCACCCCTACAGCCAACAAAAAGTGGTCTTATACTGCAGGTGGTCTTAAATTGAAGGTATATTTAACATGTAAATACAGCAGAGGGTCTTAAAAGAGTGGTCTTAAAAAGACATGCGGTCTTAAATTGGAGGTGGTCTTTAGAGCAGGTACCACTGTATATGACAAGCTGTCTGCCAGCACTGTAGTGCCAGCATGGCTAAGCACAACTCACAGAGATCTCCCGTCCATCCTTTGGTTATGTTTCTCCCTTTCAGCACTTTGACCTCCAACACTCGACACAGCCGATTCTCCACCTGCACAAACATGAACACACTTATTGAAAAAAAAAAAAATCTTATAGCAGATCTTATTGCTCATAATTGTGAATGAATATTCCCCCCGACCCTCACTCCCCCCCCCCCAAAAAAATCCTTATACTAGATGGAGTGTGGCTGTATGTTTGGGCATAGATTCAGAATGCAAGTACATTATAGTACATGTAATAGGGCTTGACCTGTTTGGCTGTGCAAAAACCATTATGAATCTACCGTTTGGCAAATCTATGTGCATGTTGACCCCTCGTGACCTTGAAAATAGGTCGCTAGTGTTGAATGTATTCCTTATCCTATCGATAGCAACAGCAGGCCTAGTTTCATGCTTCCGTTGCAATCATCACCAAGATATAAGCCCATATATCAGTTTGCTTGATCTTTACTTTGACATTTGAGGATCATTCAAGGTCAAAATTCATCAAGCATTTAAAAAATAGAGGTTGACAATGCTTATATCAGAAGAATTCGCCAGACTTGTTCAGCATGGGTGTCAAATTCAGAGCAATAGGCAGCAGAGCCATAATGAAATCACCCACACAAGAAACAAAATGTTGCCACGGTGGAGCTGGTCACAGTACAGCTACTGTACATCAGCTCCACCCTGGCAGCATATTTCACAGCCGCTCAATTGTGGGGATGGTGCCTTTGCAGGCCACAGACCACAGTTATAAATCCTTCTATTTTTCATATTAGCATTTTTCAGTCTAAAAAAAACAGCATTTTGGTATTTTAAAATTCCGTGAACAGCATTTAAGAGATAAAAATGTCAGAACAAGAGGACTATGACAGTCCTGTGCTCAGCTGACATGCACATATACCCTTGCGATTTTTTAAGATTTACCCCCAAAAAGAAATTCATAAAAAGTCCAAAAATCAATGGGGCATGACCATTTGAACAAATCTGGTAGAGACCCACTCAATGAACATTCACACAAAGTTTGAAGTTAATCTGGACGACAGTTTCGAAGAAAAAGTAAAAAATGTGAATTAGCATCAGAATCTCCATTGACTTACATGGTAATTAATAGGAAAGGTGCATTGACCAACAAGTACCCGAATTGAAATAATCGTTAAAAATCAGGAATCTGCAGCATTACCACCTGGTGAACAATTTCTTTGACCCTTCTACAGGGAACATATCTACCATGTTTCAGCTTCATCTGAGTGAAAGTTCTGGAGAAGAAGTCGAAAATAGCAATAGCACACAAAAAAAATCATAAAAAATTAGAAAAAAATCGCAGCGCCACCTGGTGAACAAATTCAAAACTAGGACTCCCCAGGAGTGTTCCTGTGTGATATCAAAGCAATTGGGTGAGCAGTTTCAGAGAAGAAGATTTTTTAAGACTTGCCCCAAAAAAGAAGAAAAAAATCATAAAAAATCCAAAAATCACTGGAGCATGACCACTTGAACAAACTTGGTAGAGACCCACCAAAGGTACATCCCCACCAAGTTTCAAGTGAATCTAACTGATGGTTTTGGAGAAGAAGTCGAAAACATGAATTACCACAGCAGTCCACATTTACTTACATAGTAATCAATAGGAATGTGTGCATTGGCCGATAAGTACCCGAATTGAAAAAATTGTTAAAAATCAGAGATCCACAGCAACGGCACCTAGGGAACAAACTTGTGTGACCCTTCTACCAGGAACATTTACACCAAGTTTCAGCATAATCTGAGAGATGCTTTTGGAGAAGTTGTCGAAAATTGCAAAAACACACAAAAATTCATAAAAAAGATAGAAAAAAATCGCAGCACCACCTGTTGAACAATTTAAGTTCTAGGGGCCCCCAGAAATGTCCCTATGCAATTTCGAAGCAATTGGCCTAGTGGTTTCAGAGAAGAAGATTTTTTAAGATTTCCCCAAAAAATGAAAAAAAAAGAATTCATAAACAAGAGGGCTGTGTGAACAGCCCATGCTCAGCTGACCTAGACATTCATTACACTTGCAGCTCTGTGAACTTGGGAAAGGATCAAGGTCACCCATGTTCTGAGTAAGTCTGACCTTTATAGAACACTAACATGTGCAACATCAAGTTTCAAGTAGTTCTCAAGTTATAGTGAAGAGTAAAATTCATGTATGTTGCACTGTGACCCTAGAAACGAGGTCAAGGTCATTCATGTACTGTCTAAGCATATCCTTCATACAGAAACATTAACATGTGCAGCATCACGGTACTAACTCAAAACAGATCTCAAGTTATCAAGTAAACAGTAAATTTTGTGTCAGTTGTCCTGTGAATTAGCATTAGAGTGGCCGTTGACTTGCATGGTAATCAATAGGAAAGCTGCATTGACCGATAAGTACCTGAATTGAAAACATCCTTAAAAATCAGGAATCCAAAGCAGTGCAATCTAGTAAACAACTTTGTTTGACCCTTCCACAAGAACATATCCATCCACAAGAACATATCCATCACATTTCAGCTTAATCTGAGTGATGGTTCTGAGAACAAGTAAAAAATAGCAAAACCATACAAAAATTCATTAAAAATTAGAAAAAAATTGCAGCGCACGTGGTGAACAAATTGGGAACTAGTTGTCCTGGGAGTGTCTATGTATGATATCAAAGCAATTGGGTGAGCGGAGATTTTAAGGTTTGCTCCCCAAAAAGAACAAAAAACAAGAGGGCTGTGTGAACAGCCCATGCTCAGCTGATCTTGACATTCATCACACTTGCAGATCTATGAACTTGGGAAAGGATCAAGGTCACCCATGTTCTGAGTAAGTCTGACCATTATAAAAGAACACTAACATGTGCAACATCAAGGTTCAAGTAGTTCTCAAGTTATAATGAAGAGTAAAATTCATGTGTGTTGCACTGTGACCCCAGAAATGAGGTCAAAGTCATTCATGTACTGTCTGAGCATGACCTTCATACAAAAACATTAACATGTGCAACATCACAGTACTAACTCAAAACAGATCTTAAGTTATCAAGTAAAAAGTAAATTTTGTGTCAGTTGTCCCGTGAATTAGCACCAGAATACCCATTGACTTCCATAGTAATCAATAGGAAAGCTGCATTGATCGATAAGTATCCGAGTTGAAAATACTTAAAAGTCAGGAATCTAAAGCAGTGCCACCTAGTAAAAAACTTTGTTTGACCCTTCCACAAGAACATATCCATCACATTTCACTTTAATCTGAGTGACAGTTCTGAGAACAAGTGAAAGTTAACAAAACCATATAAAAAATTCATAAAAAAATATTAGAAAAAATTGCAGTGCCACCTGGTGAACAAATTGGGAAATATGTGTCCCTGGGAGTGTCTATGAACGATATCAAAACAACTGGGTGAGCAGTTTCACAGGTGAAGAGTTTTGCCCCCAAAAAACGAAAAAAAATCATAAAAATTCCAAAAATCAATAGAGCGTGACCACTTGAAGAAACTTGGTAGAGATCCACCCAAGGCACATCCCCACCAAGTTTGAAGTAAATCTGGCCAAAAGTATTTAAGTTATAACCATTACAAGAAATTCCCATGTTAAAACTTTTGTAAAGATTTTTGAAAAAAAAATAATAAAAAAAAACAAAATTCATTGGAACATGACCACTCGAAAACTTGGTAGACACCCACCCAAGGTACATCCCCAGCAAGTTTGAAGTTAATCTGGATGACGGTTTTGGAGAAGAAGTCGAAAATGTGAATTAGCATTAGAATACTCATTGACTTCCATAGTAATCAATAGGAAAGCTGCATTAACCGATAAGTACCCGAATGGAAAAAATCATTAAAAATCAGGAATCTGCAGCATTCCCACATAGTGAACAACTTTGTTTGACCCTTCTACGAGGAACATATCCACCACGTTTCAGCTTAATCTGAGTAACGGTTCTGGAGAAGAAGTCGAAAATAGCTAGAACACACAAAAATTCATAAAAATTAGTAAAAAATTGCAGCGCCACCTGGTCAACAAATTTAGAACACAGAGTCCCTAGGTGTCTTCTCGTGTGATATCAGAGTGATTGAGTAAGCGGTTTTGGAGAAAAAGATTTTTTAAGATTTGTCCAAAAAAAGAACAAAAAAATTCATTAAAAATCCAAAAATCACTGGAGCATGACCATTTGAACAAACCTGGTAGACACCCACCCAAGGTACATCCCCACCAAGTTTGAAGTTAATCTGCATGACGGTTTTGGAGAAGAAGTTGAAAATGTGAATTAGCATTAGAATGCTCATTGACTTCCATAGTAATCAATAGGAAAGCTGCATTGACCGATAAGTACCCGAATGGAAAAAATCGTTAAAAATCAGGAATCTGCAGCATTCTCACATCGTGAACAACTTTGTTTGACCCTTCTACAAGGAACATATCCATCATGTTTCAGCTTAATCTGAGTGATGGTTCTGGAGAAGAAGTCGAAAATAGCTATAACACACAAAAATTCATAAAAAAATAGAAAAAAATTGCAGCGCTACCTGATGAACAAATTAAGAACTAGGTGTCCCAGGGAGTGTTTCTGTGTGATATCAAAGTAATTGGGTAAGTGGTTTCAGAGAAGAAGATTTCTTAAGATTTGCCCAAAAAATAACAAAAAAACTCATTAAAAATCCAAAAATCAATGGACCGTGACCATTTGAACAAACTTGGTAGAGACCCACCCAAGCCACATCCCCACGAAGTTTGAAGTGGATCTGGCTGACGGTTTTGGAGAAGAAGTCGAAAATGTAAATTGTTGACGGACGACGGACGGACGGACGACGGACCATAAGATAAGCTCAGCTGACTGACAAGTCAGCTGAGCTAAAAAAAAAAATTCATAAAAAAATCCTAAAATCAACAGAATGAGACCATTTGAACAAACTTGGTAGAGATCCACCCAAGGCACATCCCCACAAAGTTTGAAGTAAATCTGGCCAAAATTATTTAAGTTATATTACAAGAAATTCCCATGTTAAACTTTCCTATTAAATCTTGTAAAGATTTTTGAAAAAAAATAATCATTAAAAAATCCAAAAATCATTGGAACATGACTATTGGAACAAACCTGGTAGACACCCACCCAAGGTACATCCCCACCAAGTTTGAAGTAAATCTGGATGACGGTTTTGGAGAAGAAGTCGAAAATGTAAACTAACATTAAAATGCCCATTGACTTACATAGTAATAAATAAGAAAGGTGCATTTACCGAAAAGTAGCCGAATTGAAAAAATTGTTTAACATCAGGAATCTGCAGTATTCCCACATAGTGAACAACATTGTTTGACCCTTCCACAAGGAACATATCCACCACGTTTAAGCTTAATCTGAGAGACGGTTTTGGCAAAGAAGTAGAGAAAAGCCACAACACCAACAAAAAAAACAAAAACAAAAAAAAAACCAGAAACAAGAGGGCTGTGTGAACAGCCCGTGCCTCAGCTGATCTTGACATTCATCACACTTGCAGATCTATGAACTTGGGAAAGGATCAAGGACACCATGTTCTGAGTAAGTCTGACCTTTATAGAAGAACACTTACATGTGCAACATCAAAGTTCAAGTAGTTCTCAAGTTATAATGAAGAGTAAAATTCATGTATGTTGCACTGTGACCCCAGAAACGAGGTCAAGGTCATTCATGTACTGTCTCAGCATGACCTTCATACACAATAATTAACATGTGTAGCTAACTCAAAACAGATCTCAAGTTATCAAGTAAACAGTAAATTTCGTGTCAGTTGTCCTGTGAATTAGCACTAGAATATCCATTGACCTACATAGTAATCAATAGGAAAGCTGCATTGATCGATAAGTACCCAAAATGAAAATCCTTAAAAATCAGGAATCCAAAGCAGTGCCACCTAGTAAACAACTGTTTGACCCTTCCACAACAATATATCCATCACATTTCAGCTTAATCTGAGGGACGGTTCTGAGAACAAGTGAAAAATAGCGAAACCTTACAAAAAATTCATAAAAAAGTTGCAGCGCCACCTGGTGAACAAATTGGGAACTAGGTTTCCCCGGGAGAGTCAATGTACAATATCAAAGCAATTGGGTGAGCGGTTTCAGAGAAGAATTTTGAAGGTTTGCCCCAAAAAAGAACAAAAGATTCATAAAAAATCCAAAAATCAAAAGAGCGTGACCATTTGAACACACTTGGTAGAGATCCACCTAAGGCACATCCCCACCACGTTTGAAGTAAATCTGGTCAATATTATTAAAGTTATGACCATTACAAGAAATTCCCATGTTAAACTTTCCCATTAAAACTTTTGTAGAGATTTTTGACAAAAAAATCATAAAAAAATCCAAATTCATTGGAACATGACCATTGGAACAAACCTGGTAGACACCCACCCAAGGTACATTGCCACCAAGTTTGAAGTAAATCTGGATGATGGTTTTGGAGAAGAAGTCAAAAATGTAAATTAGCATTAGAATGCCCATTGACTTACATGGTAATCAATAGGAAAGGTGCATTTACCCCAAAGGAGCCGAATTGAAAAAATCATTAAAAATCAGGAGTCCGCAGCATTCCCACATAGTGAACAACTTTGTCTGGCCCTTCCATTAGGAACATATTCACCACGTGTAAGCTTAATTTGAGTGACGGTCCCGGAGAAGAAGTCGAAAATAGCTATAACACACAAAAATTCACAAAAAATTAGAAAAAAACTGCAGCGCCACCTGGTGAACAAATTAACAACAAGGAGTCCCTAGATGTGATCCTGTGTGATATCAAAGCATTTGGGTAAGCATTTTCGGAGAAGGAGATTTTTTAAGATATGTAGAAAAAAAAACAACAAAAAAATTCATTAAAATTCCAAAAATCACTGGAGCATGACCATGTGAACAATATTGGTAGAAACCCACCCAAGGTACATTGCCACCAAGTTTGAAGTTAATCTGGAGGCTGGTTTCGGAGAAGAAGTCGAAAATGTGAATTAGCATTAGAATGCCCATGGACTTCCATAGTAGTCAATAGGAAAGCTGCATTGACCGACAAGTACCCGAATTGAAAAAATCGTTAAAAATCAGGAATCTGCAGCATTCCCACATAGTGAACAACTTTGTTTGACCCTTCTACAAGGAACATATCCACCATGTTCCAGCTTAATCTGAGTGATGGTTCTGGAGAAGAAGTCGAAAATAGCTATAACACACAAAAATTCATAAAAAATTAGTAAAAAATTGCAGCGCCACCTGGTGAACAAATTAAGAACTACGTGTCCCAGGGAGTGTTCCTGTGTGATATCAAAGTAATTGGGTGAGTGGTTTCTGAGAAGAAGATTTTTTAAGATTTACCCAAAAAAAGAACCAAAAAAATCATTTAAAATCCAAAAATCACTGGACCGTGACCATTTGAACAAACTAAGTAGAGACCCAGCCAAGGCACATCTCCACCAAGTTGGAAGTGAATCTGGCTGACGGTTTTTGAGTAGAAGTCGAAAATGTGAATTGTGGACAACGGACGGACGGACGACGGACGGAGGGACGACGGACGGAGGGACGACGGACGGACGGACGACAGACCCTCAAAAAACCGCAGGTGACTGACAAGTCAACTGAGGTAAAAATTTGCAGGGCCACTTGGTGAACAAATTAAAAACAAAGAGTCCCTAGGTGTCTTCCTGTGTGATATCAAAGCAATTGGGTGAGCGTTTTCGGAGATTTTTTAAGATTTGTCCAAAAAAAGAACAAAAATATTCATTAAAAATAAAAAAATCACTGGAGCATGACCATTTGAACAAACCTGGTAGACACCCACCCAAGGTACATTGCCACTAAGTTTGAAGTAAATCTGGATGACGGTTTTGGAGAAGTCAAAAATGTGAATTAGCATTATAATACTCATCGACTTCCATAGTAATCAATGCGAAAGCTGCATTGACCAATAAGTACCTGAATTGAAAAAATCATTAAACAAGGAACATATCCACCAAGTTTCAGCTTCATCTGAGTGACGGTTCTGGAGAAGAAGTCGAAAATAGCAATAATACATAAAAAATCATAAATAATTAGAAAAAATTTGCAGTGCCACCTGGTGAACAAATTAAGAACTAGGAGTCCCCAGGAGTGTTCCTGTGTAATATCAAAGCAATCAAATCAGCGGTTTCTGAGAAGATTTTTTAGGATTTGCCCCCAAAAAGAACCAAAAAAAATTCATAAAAAATCCAAAAATCACTGGAGCGTGACCAATTGAACAAACTTGGTAGAGACCCACCCAATGTACATTGCTACCAAGTTTGAAGTCAATCTGGAGGATGGTTGCGAAGAGGAAGTCAAAAATGTGAATTAGCATTAGAATGCCCATTGACTTACATAGTAATCAGTAGGAAAGTGCATTTACCGGCAAGTACCCAAATTGAAAAAATCGTTGAAAATCAGGAATCCACAGCATTCCCATCTGGTGAACAACTTTGTTTGACCCTTCCACAAGGAACACATCCACCAAGTTTCAGCTTCATCTGAGTGACGCTTGTGGAGAAGAAGTCGAAAATAGCAATAACATACAAAAAATCACAAAAAATTACAAAAAAATTGCAGCGCCGCCTGGAGAACAAAATAAGAACCAGGAGTCCCCAGGAGTGTTCCTATGTGATATCAAAGCTATCAGGTGAGTGGTTTTGGAGAAGAAGATTTTTTAAGGTTTGCCCCAAAAAGAACCAAAAACAAGAGGGCTGTGTGAACAGCCCGTGCCTCTGCTGATCTTGACATTCATCACACTTGCAGATCTATGAACTTGGGAAAGGATCAAGGACACCATGTTCTGAGTAAGTCTGACCTTTATAGAAGAACACTTACATGTGCAACATCAAAGTTCAAGTAGTTCTCAAGTTATAATGAAGAGTAAAATTCATGTATGTTGCACTGTGACCCCAGAAACGAGGTCAAGGTCATTCATGTACTGTCTCAGCATGACCTTCATACACAATAATTAACATGTGTAGCTAACTCAAAACAGATCTCAAGTTATCAAGTAAACAGTAAATATCGTGTCAGTTGTCCTGTGAATTAGCATTAGAATGCCCATTGACTTACATAGTAATCAATAGGAAAGCTGCATTGAACGATAAGTACCCGAATGGAAAATCCTTAAAAATCAGGAATCCAAAGCAGTGCCACCTAGTAAACAACTGTTTGAACCTTCCACAACAATATATCCATCACATTTCAGCTTAATTTGAGCGATGGTTCTGAGAACAAGTGAAAAATAGCAAAACCATACAAAAAATTCATTAAAAAAATTGCAGCGCCACCTGGTGAATAAATTGGGAACTAGAGGTCCCCGGGAGTGTCTATGTACGATATCAAAGCAATTGGGCGAGTGGTTTCAGAGGAGAAGAATTTTGAAGGTTTGCCCCCTAAAAAACAAAAAAATTCATAAAAAAAAGGAAAAAATCAATAGAGCGTGACCATTTCAACACACATGGTAAAGATCCACCTAAGGCACATCCCCACCACGTTTGAAGTAAATCTGGTCAATATTATTAAAGTTATGACCATTACAAGAAATTCCCATGTTAAGTTTTCCTATTAAAACTTTTGTAGAGATTTTTGAAAAAAAAATCATAAAAAAATCCAAATTCATTGGAACATGACCATTGGAACAAACCTGGTAGACACCCACCCAAGGTACATTGCCACCAAGTTTGAAGTAAATCTGGAGGATGGATTTGGAGAAGAAGTCGAAAATGTAAATTAGCATTAGAATGCCCATTGACTTACATGGTAATCAATAGGAAAGGTGCATTTACCGCAAAGGAGCCGACTTGTAAAAATCATTAACAAGAGGGCTGTGTGAACAGCCCGTGCCTCAGCTGATCTTGACATTCATCACACTTGCAGCTCTATCAACTTGGGGAAAGGATCAAGGACACCATATTCTGAGTAAGTCTGAACTTTATAGAAGAACACCTACATGTGCAACATCAAAGTTCAAGTAATTCTCAAGTTATAATGAAGAGTAAAATTCATGTATGTTGCACTGTGACCCCACATACGAGGTCAAGGTCATTCATGTACTGTCTCAGCATGACCTTCATACAGAATAATTAACGTGTAGCTAACTCAAAACAGATCTCAAGTTATCAAGTAAACAGTAAATATCGTGTCAGTTGTCCTGTGAATTAGCATTAGAATGCCCATTGACTTACATAGTAATCAATAGGAAAGCTGCATTGAACGATAAGTACCCGAATTGAAAATCCTTAAAAATCAGGAATCCAAAGCAGTGCCACCTAGTAAACAACTGTTTGACCCTTCCACAACAATATATCCATCACATTTCAGCTTAATCTGAGGGATGGTTCTGAGAACAAGTGAAAAATAGCAAAACCATACAAAAAATTCATTAAAAAAATTGCAGCGCCACCTGGTGAACAAATTGGGAACTACAGGTCCCCAGGAGTGTCTATGTACGATATCAAAGCAATTGGGCAAGTGGTTTCAGAGGAGAAGAATTTTGAAGGTTTGCCCCCCAAAAATAAAAAAAAAATTCATAAAAAATCCAAAAATCAATAGAGCGTGACCATTTGAACACACTTGGTAGAGATCTACCTAACGCACATCCCCACCAAGTTTGAAGTAAATCTGGTCAATATTATTAAAGTTATGACCATTACAAGAAATTCCCATGTTAAGTTTTCCTATTAAAACTTTTGTAGGGATTTTTGAAAAAAAATCATAAAAAAATCCAAATTCATTGGAACATGACCATTGGAACAAACCTGGTAGACACCCACCCAAGGTACATTGCCACCAAGTTTGAAGTAAATCTGGATGATGGATTTGGAGAAGAAGTCAAAAATGTAAATTAGCATTAGAATGCCCGTTGACTTACATGGTAATCAATAGGAAAGGTGCATTTACCCCAAAGGAGCAGACTTGAAAAAATCATTAAAAATCAGGAATCCGCAGCATTTCCACACAGTGAACAACTTTGTTTGGCCCTTCCATTAGGAACATATCCACCAAGTGTAAGCTTAATCTGAGTGACGGTCCTGGAGGAGAAGTCGACAATATCTATAACACACAAAAAATTCCAAAAAAAAATTAGAAAAAAACTGCAGCGCCACCTGGTGAACAAATTAACAACAAAGAGTCCCTAGATGTCTTCCTGTGTGATATCAAAGCATTTGGGTAAGCAGTTTCGGGGGAGAAGATTTTTTAAGATTTGTCCAAAAAAAAATACAAAAAAATTCATTAAAAATCCAAAAATCACTGGAGCATGACCATGTGAAAAAATTGGTAGAAACCCACCCAAGATACATTGCCACCAAGTTTGAAGTTATCTGGATGACGGTTTTGGAGAAGAAGTCAAAAATGTGAATTAGCATTAGAATGCTCATTGACTGCCATAGTAATCAATAGGAAAGCTGCATTGACCGATAAGTACCCGAATGGAAAAAATCGTTAAAAATCAGGAATCCACAGCATTCCCACATAGTGAACAACTTTGTTTGACCCTTCTACAAGAAACATATCCATCATGTTTCAGCTTAATCTGAGTGATGGTTCTGGAGAAGAAGTCGAAAATAGCTATAACACACAAAAATTCATAAAAAATTAGGAAAAAATTGCAGCGCCATCTGGTGAACAAATTAAAAACTACGTGTCCCAGGGAGTATTCCTGTGTGATATCAAAGCAATTAGGTGAGTGGTTTCGGAGAAGAAGATTTTTTAAGATTTACCCAAAAAAGAACCAAAAAATTCATTAAAAATCCAAAAATCACTGGACCGTAACCATTTGAAGAAACTTGGTAGAGACCCACCCAAGGCACATCTCCACCAAGTTTGAAGTGAATCTGGCTGACAGTTTTTAAGAAGAAGTCGAAAATGTGAATTGTGGACGACGGACGGACGACGGACGACAGACCCTCAAAAAACCTCAGCTGACTGACAAGTCAGCTGAGGTAAAAATCAGGAATCCGCAGCATTCCCACACAGTGAACAACTTTGTTTGCCCTTCCATTAGGAACATAATCACCAAGTGTAAGCTTAATCTGAGTGACGGTTCTGGAGGAGAAGTCGAAAATATCTATAACACATAAAAATTCCAAAAAAAAATTAGAAAAAAACTGCAGCGCCACCTGGTGAACAAATTAACAACAAAGAGTCCCTAGATGTCTTCCTGTGTGATATCAAAGCATTTGGGTAAGCAGTTTCGGGGAAGAAGATTTTTTAAGATTTGTCAAAAAAAAAACCAACAAAAAAATTCATTGAAAATCCAAAAATCACTGGAGCATGACCACGTGAACAAAATTGGTAGAAACCCACCCAAGGTACATTGCCACCAAGTTTGAAGTTAATCTGGATGACGGTTTCGGAGAAGAAGTCGAAAATGTGAATTAGCATTAGAATGCCCATTGACTTCCATAGTAATCAATAGGAAAGCTGCATTGACCGATAAGTACCCGAATTGAAAAAATCGTTAAAAATCAGGAATCTGCAGCATTCCCACATAGTGAACAACTTTGTTTGACCCTTCTACAAGGAACATATCCATCATGTTTCAGCTTAATCTGAGTGATGGTTCTGGAGAAGAAGTCGAAAATAGCTATAACACACAAAAATTCATAAAAAATTAGGAAAAAATTGCAGCGCCACCTGGTGAACAAATTAAGAACTACGTGTCCCAGGGAGTGTTCCTGTGTGATATCAAAGCAATTGGGTGAGTGGTTTCGGAGAAGAAGATTTTTTAAGATTTACCCAAAAAAGAACAAAAAAATTCATTAAAAATCCAAAAATCACTGGACCGTGACCATTTGAACAAACTTGGTAGAGACCCACCCAAGGCACATCTCCACCAAGTTTGAAGTGAATCTGGCTGCCAGTTTTTAAGAAGAAGTCGAAAATGTGAATTGTGGACGACAGACGGACGGACGACGGATGGACGGACGACGGATGGACGGACGACGGATGGACGGACGACGGACGACAGACCCTCAAAAAACCTCAGCTGACTGACAAGTCAGCTGAGGTAAAAATCATAAAAAATCCAAAAATCACTGGAGCGTGACCATTTGAACAAACTCGATAGAGACCCACCCAAGGTACATTGCCACCAAGTTTAAAGTGGATCTGGCCCATTTTTTTAGAGAAGAAGTCGAAAATGTGAATTTTGGACGACGGACGGACGACATACCCTCACAAAAGCTCAGCTGACTTGCTCAGCTGACTAACAAGTCAGCTGGGCTAAAAAAATTTTTATTAATTTTTAGGTGAAATTGGTGACTTTTTTCCTATTTATGGATACATTCGTAACATTTGTCTGCAAAAAATATGACATCTATCACTGCTGAGGCATTAATGGGGGATAGGGGGAGTATCAGTTACACCAAATCAGCATCTAATACCAGTCATTATGGCAGTATTTTCCTGATATAATCTGAATTATGGCAGACAATGGAATAGTTTCAGTGTTTAAAAATTATTGACCCATTAAATTGCACAGTTTAAGACCAGTAGGTCACAGTTTAGAGTAGCAGTATTCGGCAAATTATGTTTTTTGGTACTTAAATTATGGAATTTTAACGCGCCTACTGTTTGAACATTAGGAGGGCAGTTGGGTGATCCAGCTTCCACACACCAATAGTGCTATGCCTTTTTTTCTGCAGTAGACTGCATAAGTTGTGGTTTATTGACATGGTTTCTGATGTATGTGCACATATTAGAAAGAAAATGACAAAAGTTTGTACAGTTACTCCAATATCACAAATACATATTTGTATTCACCAGTGCTCTGATTTTAAATTTGATAAGCACCCAATTATCAATCCAATTATCAGGCATAAGTGTATTCAGCCAAGGGTTTAATGGAAACTAATTTTTATTTTACCTTGTTTCACTTTCTGAAACTCTTGTGATTATATGTGGTTGTGTGTCTAAATTCAAATGCTTTGCCACCTATGTACACTAGCTTGGTAAAAGTTATAAAATCTGCAGTTCATAAGTGCTGTCATCCATAATTATTCATGGATATAAACTGATTCATTTAAGTGAAAATAATATGCTGATGAAGTCAACAGCTCAACAAAGTCAGCATACCTGATTTTAAATGATTTACCTCAGTCAAATGATACACATATATGACAAGCTTTTGTCTGCAAAAAAAAAAAAAAAAGAAATAAAAATAAAAGGGGGGGGGGGGGGGGGGGAGAAACAAAAGCAAAACCAAAAAAACAAAGAAATTTACATTTTACCTAAGATTTGTACTGCTCTACTGACAGACAATGCGCATTTTTTCTGGTATGCCCAAAATCACTTTGACATGATTTTGTATAAATAGCTCTGCATATGAATGGAGGCTATAGGCCTACAATGACAATGCCACAAAATTAAAAGTTTGAAACAGAGGGTTACTAACTTTCATATTAATGGGATTAGCATAATTTATTCATATCATATTAGCATTGTTAATTTCTCATACACACATATGATTACCTACGTGGTACCTGTGAGGTATCGTTGAATACAAAGGGCTATGGAAGCTATCTATCTACCAAGCAGTGAGCAAAGGAGGCATGGCCTGTGCACTTGTTAAATGTCTTGCAGTGAATCCTGTTATTATTTATGCAATGTGGTTCCACCGATAGGTGCAACATGTCTATGCACAAGGATTTGTGACATAAATGTGATACTTCATGAATTTTTGGAATGCCGAGACTGTTAAACTTGATATTCACAGCCAATCTGTGGGTGTAAAACTTTTTTTCTCCTTTCATAAGCTGGCCTGAGGTACACAATACCATAGCCCAAACCATTTGCCTTGTGATCTACAGTCCCAGGACCATATCTTGTATGCTCCATCCATGTAAAAGTTGTTAGGATCACTCAAAATTGTCCAGGCAGCTGTCAAAAAGTCCCATTTTTAACTTGATTGATGGACGATCATAAAATAACAACATGACCATGTGAGTCCCAATACATACAGAGTTAGCCCTAATAGGCCACAGACCACAGTTATAAATCCTTCTATTTTTCATATTAGCATTTTTCAGTCTAAAAAAATCAGCATTTTGGTATTTCAAAATTCCGTGAACAGCATTTAACAGATAAAAATGTCAGAAAAACATGGATGGATTTTTGTCATATAATTCCCAGCTTGTTAATTTGTGATAATTGAAATACGAAACAACACCTGGATGTCAGCTTTATACAGGTGTATGAACTGTGTTCTTGCAAGGGTCACATCGTTGTCCTTCCCCACCATAAAGTTCCCACCTGGCCAAGAATACAGTGCACCTATATGACCACCAATGAAGCAACTCTGCGATGCAGCAAACCTGACTTAGCTAACTTTATTTAAACAGAAGCTACAGCATGCTGAAAATGCAGTATTTTCACAATTACGGACTATCTCCGTTGGGATGCGCAACCAGCCAATCACAACTGTGGTCTGTAACCTGCACAGGGACAATGTCTGAACTTTCTAGATGCTGCCACTCGTTACTGCTGCTCCAAAAAGTGAGCTGTAGTATATACAGCCACTCCATTGTTTATTAACTCTTTCAGTGCCAATCACATCTTAAGTCGATCTACAATTAAAAGTCAAACTAGACTGAATTATCATTACGATCTCAGATTCGTATTCCTCTTAAAAAGACCTTTCATTCAAGTACCAGCATACCTATAGTTCCAAAAAAATATTCCCAGGTCAACAGCTTTTCTGGGCATGCATTTGGCACATTGCGCCCAATGCGTGCCGAGAAAAGCTGTTGACTCAGTCCAAAATTTGGCACTTACAAAGTTTATGCTGCTGCTCATCAAATAGGTGGAGTGGCTATACAGTCACTCCAAACTTGCATTCATGTACGTATACAAGTTAGCCACACTGACACTTGTCCTGTGACCTGCAATACAGCAACTTCAAGAGCGAACAGCTGTACACCCAGTCAGGGCTTTGCTTTTTGTCACCAGATTCTATTCAGTCTTGAAATCTTAAATAATGGAGTACCAGTACAGCAGCTGTGCCGCTGCTACAAGAAATAACCACAGGATGTCAAAATGACCAACTGATTTCAATCTTCCTGTGACAGTTTTTCCCTCCATTTCTGAGAGTTGAAATGCAGCACTATAAAGGTCAGCTTGGTGTTTGCTCTGCCTTCTTGGTCCAAAAGTTCCATATGGTTGCATGAGGTCAGGAGACTGATGGATAAAGTAACATTCCTGGAACAGGTGGATACACAATGTACAGTGGTCGGCCTCTCATAAGGCCATCTCAAATGCCGATTCTCCGCCTGCACAAATGTAAACACAGCTACTGAAACACACATCATCTTGCTTCGGGCAGACCTTTCCCACTTGTGCCTGACACTTTCCCTCACCCAGTTACTGTGACTGCACACTACAGTTTGTGTTCCAAATACTGTATCATAGTATTTTGTGGTAAACTATTTTTGGCTAATCTGAAGCCAGCATTTTTGTCTGCTGAAAGACAGAGTGATTCCAGTAACCTTGACTGGCTGTCACTGGCTAATTATTGTGTACCATCGGTACACCATCAAAAGACTAGTTATATGCAGAAACTCCAAACCAGGCATGGTATACTTCCATACATGGCTTTTTTTATGAAGATGGGTGATGTTTCGAAAACTATGGCAAGTTAGGGTTATTTGAATTTAAATAGATAAGACTAGGCAAGGCCAGTGGCAGTCAAAACTTAAGACCAGTGAAAACTCCGACCGGTTTCGCTCTTTGTTCTGAGCTCGTCAGGCAGTGAATTGAAAACACCGTTAATTACGCTGCTTTATATAGCAGGGGGTAACGTTGCCAAGGACAGTTGGACAACGTAACGTAAAAATTAACGACCATGCGTTAAGACAGATCTACCGGTCTAACCGTCAGATTGACGTGTTAGTATGGCTTGAAGATATTTACTCTTCACGTCATAATAGATCTCTCTTATTTGAATTTAAACTTTGAATATTTCTAAAACTATCATAGATGCAGGTGCAAGTGCCATTGCAACTGCAATTCATACAGGTTTATGCTGTAAGTGCATCCAATAAACCACAAACAAAATTTGTAGAATTTTACTTTATGCTAATTAAGCACACTTGAAAGTTTAAATGTTGAATATCTTCAAAACTATCATAGGTTGAGATGAATAGTGTGTGAGAAAATTATCAGGAGGAGGAGGAGGAGGAGGAGGAGGAGGAGGAGGAGGAGGAGGAGGAGGAGGAGGAGGAGGAGGAGGAGGAGGAGGAGGAGGAGAAGGAGAAGGAGGAGAAGAAGGAGAAGAAGAAGAAGGAGAAGAAGAAGAAGGAGAAGAAGAAGAAGGAGAAGAAGAAGAAGGAGAAGAAGAAGAAGAAGAAGAAGAAGAAGAAGAAGAAGAAGAAGAAGAAGAAGAAGAAGAAGAAGAAGAAGAAGAAGAAGAAGAAGAAGAAGAAGAAGAAGAAGAAGAAGAAGAAGAAGAAACATCAACCACAATAGGTTCACAACTGTTGAGTTGCACCTAGCTACTAATAAGTTATCCGTGATGCGGGAACAAAGACCTAATAGGTTGAGAGGAAGTGTCACTTACCTCAAAAACTTGAAATGGATCAAACCTGCAGGAAACAGAAGAGGGATATTACATGTACTGTCAGACCTGACAATCAAACATTGTTGTACACCATAATTAAAAATCTCCCGAAAAAATGAAGCCATGCCCCCTGAAACTTGGACCCATATTCTGGCCCCCCAAACACTCTTTGCTATCTATATATAACCAAATCCATAATGCCACGCCCCAAATATAACTGACTACATGTGTTTTTCATATTTTCAGGTTTCAAATCTACCCAAAGTCGATCATTTTTTACATGCACACGTCACGTCTGACGACAACCCACATTCTTCACATACCAAAGTGATTTGACGTTGAGGGGAGTAAATGAAAATTTCCCACAACCAATTGACCACCCTTCCAAATAGTGAAATGGCTAATCTATCAGTCTGTATTCGTGAAACTGGCTTTAAATACTAATTTATATCATTTTTTACCACTTTTCGTAACATTCCTTTAACCTGGCCGCCTGTCAACCATTGAACTTCCGGTTAGCAGGATAGCTTTGTCAACAGACTGTGACAGCCGCACACACACTGAGGTGATTCAAGAATTTTCAAAACTATAAATGCAATATGCACGGATACGTTAATATTATTGTAATAGTCATCCAGAAAAGGTGGCGAGCGTGATAAAAAGTGATAGAAAATTAAATTTGTCCACCGAAAGACATGTGTTTGCGGGGTCCGTCTAATTACAGAAAGCAACAGAAAGCAACCTAAAACAACTGCAAGGAAAACAACCAAAAGGAAGCAAAAGCGACCGAAAGCAACAGAAAGTGACCGAGAGCAAGCTATTTTTAGATACACATACTTTTGGTAAACGCGAGTCATTCCACTTGCCGATTATTTTTTCCACATGAACCTACAAGTCCCTCTTTTGGTATCTCCATATTACTTCCATAGTTTCTCCAACTTTGAAAATGCACACGAACCAACATTTTCCAATTTTAGTTTTATTAACATAAAGTCATAAACTCGTTCATGACGCGGAAATGGAAGTCAGCAACTGCTGTGGTTGCTGAGATCGAATGTGTGTATTTCGAACTTCAACAATCAATAGAAGTAGTCAATAGCTGATTATGGGATAATATGATCGACGGTTCAATGTAACAATAGGAGGAATTTTAGGTCAATATACGTAAGTATTCATGAACATAATCGCCATTTTCATTCACTTGCCCACATAGCAGGTATACTTACCCCTTCCGAGGAAAATAGGCCCCAATTATATCTCGCCTCGGGCTTTCGTAGTAACATATAGTTATGATAACTCTATATATAGTAGTAAGATCGCTTTACATTTCCGAATATCACAAAAAAGTATAATACATGTATTTAGATGCAGGAAAAAAGTTGACATAGTGAAAGCAAAGTCCTCTAAATTGGATTGTATCCCAGAGATGATCACAGTAGTTGAAGTCTCCCTCCCCTAACCCGCCCCTTGGGTCACTAATTCACACTCAGACAAGATAACAGCTTGACCCAGTGATGTCTTGCACATCGTACGCAGAACTCCGACTAGGTTCTTTTTTTTCTTTCTTCTTTTTAATAAATCCATGCGGGGAGGGGGGGGGCATTTATTGATACAGAGATTATAAAAGAAAATACCCAATTTTCATACTGGGATTGATGAAACATTTGCCACACTCTATGCATAAACTTCAAAATTTGAGATGTAAAGGTGGTAGACTCCCTTGTTCGGGGGCGGGGGGGGGGGGGGGGGGAGGAAAGAGAGAGAGAGTGACTTGGCAGATAGAACTTCATCAAGTCAGATTCAGTTTCACCAGTCACTGATGAATGTTGTTTTGAAATCACCTGGGGATACTTCAGTTCACCTACTTTTGATCAATCTACACCAGGTAATTTTTTACCCTCTCTCTCCCCCCAAGTGGGTGTATAAAAATTTGTTAAAAGGACCAAGCTTCATTGAATTTTGTTTGTTTGTTATTTGATCCGATTGTACAGATTTTGAATGCTGAATCTAAACAAACATACAACTTGCCTCTGCTATGGCGGCACTCACATATATATACATGAATTTGGCGCCGGGTCAGCATTACTTAATTGGTGGGAGAGGGGTGGGGGTACTTGGAATGTCCCGATATTAAATTGTATTTTTACAGGATTTAATCACCTTGATGGGGGGGGGGGGGGGTGATGGTCTTACCATAAGAAAGCTTTCCATACACCAAAAACACACCCAAAATACACCTTGCATTCAAGAAGTGCAGCAAGGTAAAGATATTTTTGAAAAAATGCGGATAGGTAGCTATAGGGTAATCAGAACCAAGTTTGATCTCTCATTATGTCCTTTTTGTGTTATTGTCTGCTTAGTGCACTCTCTGCCATATTTGTATTTTGTTGGTGGTGCCATCCCAAATGTCAAAGGCCCTGGCTCTGCTATGCAAGAAATTTCAGCTGGATAAATATTTATCTGTATGTTTGATGTTTCACAAAAAGTCCTTTTCTTTTTTCTTTTTTTTTCCAATTTGGATGGGCTATGGCCTGAAATTCAGCTAAGCTGGCGATTTTGTGGAACAAATTTACCGGCGACATAAGTTAGGAAAAGATACCAGAAATTTTTGCTCCAGTTTTGATGTGAGAAAACAGAAGCATTAGGAATAATAAAAACGAAGAGTGTTGTTTATAAATACGCTTGAAAATGTTTCTTTTATGAAGTTATGCAAAGTGAATAGACCATCTCCTATGAACAACCATATTTCTCCTAGTAATACATAAATTTTGGATACTCCCTATTCAAAATGTCGTATCGAGACTAACCCACACTGGCTGCCATTTTGAAAATTGTGGAGTCCGCATCCAATGATTTGTAAATGAGGATAGTAGTCGCCGGCTTGACAGTCGAGGCATCATGTCGCATTTGGATTTGTAACTGATGATGATAGCTGCTTCAGACGCAACCATAGGGCTGGATGCACTCTGCAACCGTGGCTATATGTCCAATGCAGCTATGCCCTTCCCCGGCCCACGTGAACCCCCCCCCCCCCTCGCCCTCAAACCCAAAAACCACCACCACCACCGCCTACAAGTTGATATAAATTACTGTATTGGAATTGATTTTTCTGAAAAAAAAAAAACTGACGGCCACTTTCTCGATAAAATCTTCCAGCCAGGTGTCGATTAATTTCTATTAGGGAAGAGCAGCTTGAAACTTTTTTTTAATCTTTCATATACTGTCAGTGTGTTTGAGTTGACTTTACTGCAAAATAACGTCACACGACGGCCACTTTCTCAATTAAAATCTTTCACCCAGGGCCGATAAATGTTTATTAGGGAAGGGAGGCTTAAAACTTTTTATAATTTGATATTTCATAAAAATTATTTAGAATCGGGACTCGGGCCTTTTTAATTTCTGTTGGGTCGGTCGGGTTATTGGACCACACATGTATTTTTTGTTAGGCCTTAGTGGCTTGGACATTTGTTGAAACATCCTAAAAATGGAAGTTCTTTACCCTTTGACACAGTGCCTCCTTTACGTCACTTTAATTTGTTACCTGGGCACAGCCGAAGGCACTTGTCTTAAGGTAAATCAAGGCTATCCACATGCAGGCAATTAAACCACATAGGCCCACATGTTGATTTCTTACCAGACTGAAATTAATAATCATCACAAATCACAAACAACCCACATATTACAGCCCTTTCCCCCTTTAATTAAGACTAATTTTAAGATTGAGTCAATAGCTTTCCTTGCCATGGGCAATGCACAACCCACGCAGAAGAATGTTGTTAACCTATGGTATGTTATCTTGAAAGGTCTTATCTATAATTTTCATTCAAAATTGGTTTTCATTGCTGTTGAAAGTAGTCAAAAAGAGTAGTTCCTGTCAACATTGTAGGATACATTACACTTGTAGCACAGAAGATATAGTGGAGTTTCAGGCAGGGTCTGCCTGGAGTGTGACCCTTGTGTGTGGGATATACCTGTCAGTGCTTGAATAATATTTTCAATATTGATTAGCATTTTACCCAATATGAGTGTAAATTGATTAGCATTACCTTGATTTTGTGTAGCAATTTTTAATGCGAAACTGGTTGTTTCAAGCACTGCCTGTGGTCCATGGTCATTTTGAGATCAGGGAACCAGGAGACTATACCAGTAGTACTAAATTAATGGGTGGGTAGATGTCCAACAATGTTTCATAAATGTGATTACATGGACTTCATATCTTCATAAAATAACAAGAAATTGCTCTGAGTATATATTAAAGATCATGGGTATCTTCAACCAGAATAAATGGGTTAATGCAGCTACTGAATAGGAGTACGGGAGATGCGTATTACTTGTGGTTCCGCTGTGGCCCTTATCATTCAACAAGGAAGTATCTGAATGTAGATCCCAGTGGCAAACATGACATGGCAAACAAAAACAAAAAATAAATGTATGTTGCTCTTGCCAAACTAACAACTAGGACAGAACTATTTCAACAGTCATAGTCATGTTCTCCAGACACTCAGTAAACTAAGTATTCTTTGTTCCCACAAATCTTATTACATGAACCATATTGTCCCTTTTTAGTGCCCCTGTCCTCTTACCATTGTGGCTTAGAAAATATTCCTATTTTAGACAATTTTAGCAACATTTTTCTGTTTTCTGCCCTGTTCTATGCCAAAAAAGGTCTGTTATCGAGACAAGTTCACTGCAAATTTCCTAAGCACCCTGGGTGCTAAATAGGGATAATACGGTAAACCTCTTGGTTTTCCATCAGTGTATACCTAGATGATGTCAGCTGATTGTCACTGTTGAGTTGTGGCTGTTGAGAGATTGTGGCAGTAAATTACTGATCATGTCCCACATTGTCTACAGTGGCCACACTTAAGAACAACTGACATGAAGGTTAAGTGAACATGAGACAAGTTTCCTTTAAAAAAGGAACCACACTTGACTGGTATAAAAGGGGAGAAATTGGTTGGGACAAGTTTGTATACAATTGACCTGTTCATACCCAGTTGTATCAAACTTTTCCAGACCGTAATTAATCATGCATTCCATTGTTGGCCTGATTGTGCAACCAGCAAGTGGCTGAGACTGGCCCACACCTTCATCTTTACAATGAAACGAAATCTTTATTGCACATACAACGTTTACAACAGATGCCACAGTTAACGCTAGTCATTACAGCATGGATTGTACTGAACAGTGCAAATCTTTTACCTAAAATGTCACATCAGTGGTGAGACGTGCATTTTTAGTTTGCTGACAGTTTGATTTTTCATTAAATCCAAGCACTTCCTGTGTTTTACTTTCTGATCCTTCCAAGTGTAATCCACCCAGCGTGGTCAAGCAAAAAATGTTAACAAAGCAGGGCGTGCTTCCTGAAGTGAACCGAATAAACCCGAGTCGTGTGAACTGGTCTAGGTCGGACATGTACGCCGGATCACATGTGTATGTTCTGCACATGGTCAAACCAGGGACGTGTTATAGATGGACTACCAACGGCGGGGCCCCCCTTGTACCATCTATGTTGCCGCTGCTCAAGTGATCGGGTGTTTGAGCGAGCACCTTTAGTGCTGAACAAACACAACACCACGGTCCGCGCTGGCCGCTGGCAGTCTCGTGGGCCAGGTCACGCAATGAAAGGCGAGAATAATCGCGTCACCGACTGAAATGTGCAAAATTTGTCACCGTGTTCCACATTTTAAAGTCAAAATTTAGCGTTATGACGGACTCAGCTACAAGAAATGAAACCACCATCATGATCCTACCGGCATACACTATCCATCTAAAACTACATTTTTTATTGCTAATTACGGCGTAAGGAGTTATGACGCACGCAAGTTGTCTAACTTTGCATCATTTTGGACAGAAAAAATGCAAAAACTAGCCCTTTTATCGGCTGATTTCAACAAAAAACACATTGATGGACTCGCACGGTTCTGATTCAAACGATGAGACTGGTTGCGCACGCATAAAACTTTCCGTTTTTGAACTTGGTACAATAGCACACCCGATGTAAGCCTGATGTATGTAACCCGATACAACCGAATGCGGAAACATAGATGGAACAACAAACGGACTGAGCAGGGGGATTAACTTGAGCGGTGCTAGTGAACACGCTTTGTAGTCGTCGCGCCCAGTTGACAACTAAAGGGATTAGCGCTCCCGTTGGTAGTCCATCTATAACACGTCCCTGGTCAAACAAACATAATGTTAAAAAATCATGAGTCCAGAGTATCAGCACTTAGTGAACAGCTTTGTTTAACCCTCTTACAAGCTATACTTCCATCAAGTTTCAAAACAATTTGAATTTTGGAGAAGTTGAATATAGGAACAACACAAAAAAAATTGTCAAAACATTAAAAAACAAAAACAAAAAAACGACCACAAAAAAAAAAAAAAACAAATAAAAAAACAAACATTTTATTGCAGCCCCACCTGCTGAACAAAGGTCTGGGGGTCCCCAGAAGTGTCCACGTGCAATTTTGGAGCAACTGATTGAGAGATTTCGGAGAATAAGATTTTGCCAAAAAATTGAAAAAAAAAGACAAAAATCCTCTAAAATACAAAGATCACTGAAGCATAACCATTAATGTGGTAGAGACACACCGAAGGTACATTCTCGCCAAGTTTGAAGTAAACCTGGCTGACAGTTTTGGAAAAGTTGAAAATGTGAAAAGCTGCTGGAAGGGTGGACAAAGGATGCCTAATCACCACATAACCTCAGCTGACTTATAAGCCAGCTCAGGTAAAAAGAATAAATGAAAAGTTATGTGATTGTGTGATTTAGATTGCAGATAAATGTGAATCAGAGGCATAATAAAAAATGCAGAGGCCTAAAGATGAAAGATAAGTTATTTGGATTAAAAAAAAAAAAAAAAAGAAAAAAAATCCAGCACCAAACTAGCTATGGGGTGTTGATAACACCTCTGTTCTCTTCCAGTGTGTTTACTTTAATCTGATCAGGAAATGAATTCACTTTCCCTGTTGCAGGCCACTTGGTTACTGTGACACATCTGGGGCACATATGCCCTGGGACAAATCTTTTACACACATGTAAAATAACAAATAATTGAACATGTGTAAATATTGTTCACAATTTCAAATGTGAATTAATATATTATACACACACCATGTATGTGAAAAAGATAAAACACATATGAAAAATTCTTTTGCACATGTGTGAAATAGTTTTACACATGTGAAATAAAGAATTAACTGTACATATGTGTGACATTATTTCGCGTATGTGCAAATCTTTTTTGTGGATGGACAGACTGACAAACTGATGGAGTGACAGACACACAGACATGAGTGATTGCTTAAGCTCTGGAACCTAAGTTCAGCAGAGCTAAAACACACACACACATACACAGTACACCAAGATCCAGCACAAAAACTTCATATGTAACAGAATATTACCAGTTTCACACACACAGTTACTTTCAATTTTCAGCACTCGATCTGCCTTATGATTATCACAATTTTATAAAGATTATTTGGTGGAAAACTTATCTTTATGTAAGTCATAATAGTAAATACACAAAGCATTTTATTAAGTTGCAGTTGTTTGGGAACTCCATCTAAAAGCATCTGAGTGGGTCAGGATAAATAACTGTAGAAAAGTGAATAAGTACAGGGACTGGCAGCGGGCCTGGCCCTTCACCTTGGATATCTGAGTCAGGTTACAGGATACGTGCTTACCGATCATCAACAGGTGCTCCGGATTGTCTGTTCCTCTGGCTGTGTACAACAGAGCACAGTACCATCACATTCTCATTGTTAAGTCAGTCATTCTTTCCCTTTTCTTGGCAAAGTCAATGGTGTTTAAAACAAATGCTGAAATATCTTTGTCCAGACATCAAGGAAGGGGGCCATTTTTCACGTCCAGTTGTAGACAAATTAGGGAGTGAATAAGTTAACGCTTTCAGTACCACGTTTTGATGGAGTCAACAGCTTTTCTCGGTGTGTGGGCATATGCCTTAAAGTGCACCAGCAAAACCTGGTCAGCTGGACTCTTCTTATGTATGGAAAGCTGTCTTGATACTTTGTCCCACTTGGCAATATCACTGAATTATTTAGCAATATCACCAAGTGTTCGTGATCAAATGAATACCTCATCAAGGAGACAACCAAAAAAAAAAAAGAAAGACCAGATCCACAAAGTTCCCAAAAAGGGAACTTTAATATAATAAAGAATTTAGAATGTTTCAGAAGAGCTTTTGGTCCATGGATTAATATTTTTTATTCTTAGTGTAATATAACAGTATTTTAGATCAATCACCAACCACCCCCCAAAAGACAACTTTGGAAGTCATATTTCTATTTATATCATAGTTAGTTTTGGGTTTGAGTGTGACGTATAAAAGGAAACAGAGAAGAACCGGCAACTCACTCATTGTCCGCTTGGTCCACATGGTTGTGAGCTTTGCTGTCGGCCATTATGTAGCTGTGTTATGTTAGTGCACACGCACCGCAGAGTCTCATCTCTTCTTCTTCATCTCATACATGTCTGTGTGCCATTATCCTGTAGATATACAAAACCGGAATTTTGTAAAGAAAACTGGTCACTGGGGAAACCTTTTAATGTAAAAGGACGAAAAACCTAGAGGACTGTGACAGTCCTGTGCTCAGTAAACCTTGGATTCAAAGACTAAATCGGTCTGGTGTCATGATCTTCAAATTAATATCAAGGTCACCTTTTTTCACGACCATCATAATCATTGTTTGCGGTATTTAAGTTTTCAATCCCAGTTCTGAAGTGATCATCTTTAAATGCAATGTGTCAGGATCCACTATCACCAAGATATAAGCAAATATTTCAGTCTGACCTTTCAAAGTCACTCAGAGTCTAAATTAAGAACAAAAGAAACCCCATAGGCACTTTCCTGTTAGTGTCTACAAGTAACCAAGGGCCTAGGATCCACCATTTTGCACAATTTAGCTACCATGTCAGTTTAACCTCTCAAGTTCACTCAAGGTCAAAATTAACAACTCCAAAACCCCATAGGAACTTTCCTAATAGTGTTTAAAAAGACCAAGGGCCTTAAGGATCCACCATTTAGCAAAACATAAGCTAACATGTCAGTTTGACCTATCAAGTTCATGCAAGGTCAAAACTAACAAGACCAAAAGATACCCCACAGGTACTTTAATTTCTATTTGTGTTAAATAGTGAGTATGGGTCAAGGATCTGCCCAATGCTGACACATAAGTTAATTAACTCTTTCAGTGCCAAATTTTAGACTGAATCTACAGTTTTTCTTGTTGTGCATTGGGCACATCGCGCCCAATGCACGCCAAGAAAAACTGTTGACCTGGGATATTCTCTCTGGTACTATAGGCATGCCGGTACTTGAATGAATGTTCTTTTTGCGAGGAATGCGAATCTGGGATCCTTCTGATAATTCAGACTAGTTTGATTTAAGTAAATTGACTTAAGTCACACTTGGGACTGAAAAAGTTACAATGTCACAGTTGCGGCTATTCCTATGGTAATGTTCAATGCTATATTATGTACATGTACCCTTACCAATAATTCCTAACTTCAATAAATTCATAAAAATCAGGAAATACCAGCAGCACTATGGAGTGAATATATGTATAGTGTGGAGTGAGTCCAGGTACATTCCCACCAAGTTTAAATAGCAAATCAAACTTGTGATGTCCTTAGCTGACCCTGACATTCCATAGTAAGCGAGGTCCCACCCTGACCTAATGGTACCCAGAAGGGTTCCGATCCAATTTCAAAGCAAAGGCCAAGTGGTTTTGAGGAAGATTTGTAAGATTTCGATGGTTTTGGAGAAGGCGAAAATGTGAAATACCATTGCAACCCCCATTGATTTACATTATGAGCAACAGAAATGTATGCATAAACTGACAAGTACCCAAACAGAAAAATTCATTAAAAATCAGGGATGCAGAGTGTCACCACATGTACCAAGTGCACAGCTTTGCAAGATGCTTCCACAAAGTGTATTACAAAATTCCAACACAATCTTAGGGACAGGTTTGGGGATGTCAAAAATAGCACACTACAATTTACAAAAAGAAAAAAAAAATGCAGCACAACTTGGTGAATAAATTGAGGTTTGGGGTCCCTAATTTTTTTTTTTTTTTAATTTGGACAAAAAATTTAATATCTTTAAACTGGTTTTTTATCATATGACTCAAAGTATTTGATCATATGATTACAAGCATCTAATCATGTCGCATTTGATCATGTCATTAAATACATGTATTTAGTTATATAATTAATTTGACTTGAACATATGATCAAATACTTGAAGATATAAAATCAATTTGATCATCTGAAAAAATACATTCAATGATCTGAATAAATATTTGAACATGTTTGAATACTGAATAAAGCAAGAAACACTGTTCTCCGGTTTACAAATATCTACACTTACTTCCATAATTAAAATTTTATATACTCAACGGAATTTACATATTTCAAATAATTATAGATCATAAAATATTAAGAATTGAATATACATGTATTGAGAATTATTTAAACATACGTGCATCTAACTCTGCAAATTGTACTTTGCACCTTCCCATCTATATTTCTTATCCAATGTTACAATGAATTACCATTGGTATGTTTTTATATTTGTTTTAACCAACTGCATAGCCTATGACACAGGTTATTGAAGACATGTCTCTGTGGATCAGGAGCACGTTGGTTCCAAAGTGCCTCAACATACATGGTGTCAGTAGGTGAATCTTTAAAGCCACTGTGAACCACAGTGCCACACATAATGATCACCAAATTCTGAACTTTATCCTGTTTCCAGGACAATCTTTTTGTATTGCCCTCAATCAAGCATTAGTACGCAATAATTCACATGGCAAATGTATCAACCAATGAAAACAGTCAATTTCCTTGCTCTTAGCCTCCTAAGAATACTTTCTTTGTGCTAAAACCATTAATGGTGGGCGGGGCAAGACACCGAAGGTACCTATGCTGTGATCAAAACTAAAAACAATTTTGGCAGGCCAAGTCAGGGATCTGAACACGTATATTTAGATTTAGATACAGTTAATACTGGTATTTAGATCTCTGATGAAGGGAAATAGACACATTCCTCACAGGTCACTATCCACTTCTGCCATATGCTAATAGTTTACTGGGTAGGGGTTGCCATTTTGGCATCCACACTCCTGAACCAAAAAACACTATTTTGGGGGCATCAATATCGCATAAAGTTGCCAAACTCATGGGACTCATGTTATCTATTTTAGTTTCAACAGTCCACTTCACCACACAGCCCAATCAGGCCAAACACCAGTGGCCCACTTGTTTAGCCTGCATGGTTGGCCTGGGTATGGCTTCCAACACTTATTTTCATCAAAATTTCAGGTGTAACAAGTTCTTTGTAGCCATCACTTTTTGCTACGTTTTGTTCTTTGTCACTGAAAAATAAGTCTTGTGGGGCTATCATGAGCAACTCATCAGGAATTTCTGTCAATTTTTCCAAAGTTAAGCAATCTGAGTCTGTCACTGCGCAATCCATTTTTATCTGTGTATATCCCGTGGCACTCTTGTATAGGCTTATTGTAAAATTACTTAACTACAGAAAAGACAATTCATTGTCACAGAGTGCATTTGAACTCATTTCATTGGTCAGATTTGATGTGAATCGTTATGTTCTAAGTAGGCAAGGTGTCATTTAGAAGCTGCTCATGATATTATGACGACCTACGCTAATGTTCCAGTGATAGTATCAGGAGGAGCTTGTAAATGATGCCTTACCTTTACTGACCTATCACGAGGAGCTTCTAATACTAAATGACTCCTTACCTTTACTGAAATAGTGTTACTTGACCACACTGCTTAGATTACAGCACTACGTGGGTGCACCAGTGCACCTAATTTCAAACTAAACTTTTTTTTAAGCAGCAGGAGTGTGTGTATATATATATATATATATATATATATATACATATATATATATATATACATATATATATACATATATATATATATATATATATATATATATATATATATATATATATATATATATATATATATATATATATATATATATATATATATTGTTGCGTTAGGTTTATCACTGTATCATATAACTAAATCAGCCATATACTTGTGCAACCACAGAGTTATTATATTAAAAAAAGTACAGTGCAACATGGTCAACACAAACACACATACATGCTTGATTGATGAGGGGGGGGGGGGGGGCAGGGGTCCAGTATACAGTTTAACAATAGATTTATACCAGTGTTTTTACATTTTACAGGTTATCAAATAGTTTTACAGAAAATTAAAATCATATTTTACATTTCACAATCAATCAAAAAGCCACTTTATACTTTACAGAAATTAAAATCACATCTTACATTTTACAGCTAATTAAAAAGCTGTAGTACACTTTACCGCCATTAATATTTCACTGTTTTACAGTAATTTAATTCATAAATTCTTACATTTTACAGATAACAAAAAGGGCCTTCTACACCTACTTACTTATATACCCCCCCCCCCACATACACACACAATTGATGGATTCACTTGAAGTTGACAGCATGTCTATGTGAAAATGCATGCAGTTGACCTTTCAAGTTTCATCACTGTATCCTTCTCTCAATGAGACATTAACTTGTGCAACCACAGTTAGTCTAGTAAAAAAACTACAGTGCAACATGGTGAACACTTGTAAACACGCATGCTTGATTGATGGATTCACCTGAACTTTGAACTTGATAGCATGTTTATGTGTATATACATATAGTTGCATGACCTTTCAACACCGTCACTTTGAACGAAACTACATGTCTTTGCTTGATGTGACATAAATAAATTGGCATATGCAGCTGGTCTGTATTATGCATAATAATAGTGTCGGGCTTACAGTTGTTCACCTCATTATTACAAAACGTACGCTACATTTGGACCAGAGACTAAGAATGGCCGGTGCAGGGAGGTGCAAGTGAACTTAGCACTTCCCTGGTCTTTGCATGTGCACAATCTGCATGATGCAGGGGCTGTGCCTGTGCCATGCCCATGGTAATTTTATATCAGCTGACCTTTCGCGTCATCTGAAGTCTGCTACGAGAAATGTCAGCCGGCATAGGTCAGAATATTCTTGTTGATAGCAGGGACACGCAAACACACAAAAAAAATCGCCATACATCTGATGGAGTGGTGATGGGTAGTAAGTATACTCGCCGAGACATTTTTGGATCTGGCAACAAGAATGATATGCTGACATGGTCTGTTTTAGAGACATGACCTGCAAAACTAGGCACGCAAACAATTTTCAGTGCGTATCAACCACTGTGTTGTGTTCACAAACGCACAGGTCAGCTCTAAGGTGAACATGCAGTGAAAAGTTCTTTACCTTCTGATCCTTGCCGACACTGACAGGTGGGCTGAAGAGCTGCGCCGCTCACTTCATGAGTAACTGCATGGTGTGCCAAGTGAGCATAAGTATGACCTACATGAGCCTCATGCATATGCATGGCAGGCTTTTGACCACAGCAGCTGATGGGTTTAGCTGTAAAGCCTGTATTGAGTGCAACACGCACAGAACAGAACCATGGCACTCAAGTGAAAATATTTAAAAAAAAAAAAACAAACAAACAAACAAACAAACAAACGAGAGAGAGAGAGAGAGAGAGAGAGGAAAGGAAATCAATTAATATATGAAATTTTCAAGTCTTTCAAATAAAATAAAATGTTTGACTTTTACTGTAGTTGTCGCAGTTGTACCAGCCGCTTTACTTTTAATAGGTAAAGTCACTGGAAGTATGCATATGACCCAACCTCCAGAGCAGACCGCAAGGGGCCAGTATTAGGCAGTAAAGAATATAAAATGTTCCTTGGCAGTTGTGTACAACCAATGCTATCAGTCAGTTTTTAAATTCCAAAATGTTTATATATCATTTAGAGGCAAATAACTATTATTATAATATTTGTTGATTAGATACAAGAATGAAAAAAAAAAAAACATACTGGTGTCAAACAATAGCATAATTGTATATTCTTTAAATATTGCATTATTAGTATCAGCTAATTAATAAAAATCTTTTGTTTCTCTTGCAATTCTTTCTTTCTTTCCGTATTTCCACCCTCATTTTGTCCAGAGTTTTTCCCAGAACTTTGAGAGCCAATGAACACATTAAAATTGGGTTTCAGTATAGCCCAATGTATGAAATTGATTCTATCTGGAGAAGTGCATGAGTTAAAACTTATAAAAATTAGAAGCATTTGAAGTGTGACTCTGTTACTCTTGGTCTCCTGTCAGCAAAGTTGCCATGCATACATTTACCACAAAATTTGGTCTTAGTGGCATACATGATTATGAAGTTGGACTCACAAAATTACATGTAGTTTTGCACTTAGTAAATTATGTTTACAAATGTAACTTTGGACAGTATTTTATTTTACGTGATTGTTAGGTCTTTGTTGTGAGCTTAACCTGAACGAAAAGTTAATTCTAGGCGTAATCCAGACGTCAATGAGGGGTAATCTTATTTAGTTACGCCTGTGATTTTCTTGACGCCCCCCAAAGAATATTTGGCAGGCGTAAAAGAATTACGGGCGTATTTCAGGAGTACTTTGAGGCGGAACACTTAAATAAAATCAGGCGTAAATTTTACAGGCATCCTTCATTTGACCTATTTTTCATATTTCCAGGCGTAAAATGATAAGCGTAATATAGAGGCGAATTTTTTTTTACGGGCGTCATTTGTTGATATTTCCTGGTATCATTACCCAGTGGGCCCTATGTGCCGTCTCATCTTATCTGTCCCATAATCAGGTTGGCCGCAGGGTCAGTTCTCTCCCTATCCTTCTGCAAGTTGGTTCTCTGGTTTCCTCAGGCACTCCTTGAGTTTCGTGCCTGTCCATTCTTGAGTATTATCTTTTCTTTAGTCTTCCTCTCTTTCTTCCTCTTGGTACTGTCCCCTGCATTTTGAATTCAACTTCATGTATTTGCCAAGTCTGAAATTCCAGCTAGCTTCATGAAGAAAGTCAAATTTTACACCAGTGATAAATAAATGCTAGAAATGCTGCCCCCTTGTATGTAGGTTACGCCTGCCAAGACAAGGGCGGATCCAGATTTTGTAAATGGGAGTTCGAATTGCGAGTGTCAAAGGCACGAAGCTCACAGCGGGGGGTCCCCGAAATTTTTGAAAAATCCATACTATGAAACGCGTTTCCCTGGCATTTGAGACTATTTTCACATGAACAATTTGATATCTAAGACACCCAAAATTAACTAAACTCGGCTTTCCCGTTAGCTATCATATTTCCTTTCAGTTTATGGCATACAGGGTTAGACATGTCCCAAACATTTTAAAGGACGGCAGGGCCAGTGCTTCAAAATTTCTACTAGATCATTCCGGTGAGCTCATTTAATGTGTCTGCGACAACTTAACTCATTCCACCCTGATGACGCTTTTTCCCGCTAATATCTAAATGTCGTCTGCTAATTGTATTTTACTAATTTAGGGATTATTTTTCAATATTTTGGATGAAACTTGCATGGAAGATCATTCCAAATTATATGCCCATAGTCAACAGCTTTCCTTGGCGCGCTCTGGGCGCAATGCGCCCAGAGCGCGCCAAGGAAAGCTGTTGACTCAGTCTTCTATCAGGGTGGAATGAGTTAATGACTGCAATTATTTCGTTCAAGTTGGTTCATCACACATTTTGTTGCATTCACAACATTCAAATGTACACAGTGTAAGCCTACATTTTAGCCAGCTCTGTTTCTTAAACTTGAGATGCCAGTAGTACAAATATTACCCATAAGACTGAAAAAAAGGTTATTGTATCCGTATGATTCCTTGTCTACTGCCTCTAGCATTAAATTATGTATTGAATGCCAAACCATACAGAGCCGATACAATCAAACCAGAAAGGATCTACAAAGATCTAATAATTTTACTTGTACTGTATATACTGCCAGTTAGGCTTGTGAGTCAAAATATGAGTTTCTTAGTAACTGAAGACATCGTGATACAAATGGAATGAAATGAACCTGTATTGACTGCGCTTCAATACATTAGTAAGCAATCTGTCAAATACAAGACATAAACAATATTTAAAGACGCACACTAAGCACTTACAATACAACACCATACAACAAAAGCAAAAAATTAAAAAAAATAAAAAAAAAAAGGGGGGGGGGGGCGTTCAAATAGGAGGGATGCATATGCACAAATATAGCGTATAAAGTGTTGTGTATGGGAGTCTATAATGTTTTATCCCTTATTACAATGCAATCTGTAATGCAAGTTTCAAAGACTTTAATTAATTTTGGATCTTTTAAGTTCATAATAAAACCAAACATATCTTGAGCACTATACGAATCAAAATCAGCAAATATTTTCTTTAATGTGTCTAGTATATTTTTCCGGGGAGTTTCAAATTGGGCACAAATCAAAACAAAATGATATTCATCTTCGATCTGCCGACATGTTTCACATAGACGTTCGTTTGCAGAAACTTTGTTCGGGCACTTATGTCTACTAATTTCTATTTGAAGATAATGAGCACCTAAGCGTAAACGCGTTATGTTCTTTCGAATGTCAAAATTTCTCAAAGCCCCTAGATATTGTTCAAACTCAAAATCTCTTTTAAATGATACATAGGTTCTCAATTTTGATTCATTGTCTTGTCGCGAAATTTCATTTTCCCATTGACTTTCAAATTTTCTTGTAATGCGTGTTTTAACTATTTTAGAGGGAAAGTC
The DNA here is from genome assembly GCA_964020975.1 of Hermodice carunculata. Taxonomy (NCBI): domain Eukaryota; kingdom Metazoa; phylum Annelida; class Polychaeta; order Eunicida; family Amphinomidae; genus Hermodice; species Hermodice carunculata. Next base: position 74,722 of record CAXHWN010000809.1, on the reverse strand, counting down.
ATCGAAAGATTCGTAATTATTCCAAAATTCCTGAAAATCTAATGAAGACAAAATATCGTGTATTGAGTTGAGCCAAATAGATCGGTAATCTTGAGACATTTCCAAATTACATCTAAAAGCATGATGAAGTAAGACTCTGGGTCTGATTTTACTATTCGAAACCATTCTTGCAGACCAAGGTCATGATTTTGAGTGACAGTGGGGTCCTTCCAAGCTCGCCCAATACTGCTATATTACAGGATTTACGATGTACACCAAAGCTTTGCTTAAGAAACTGAAAATGCATTTTTTCGAATTCTGTTTTGACGTAACCAGATATATTGTCAGGCATTAAGGTTCTCCATGGTTTGACATTATAGGCTCCCCCAAATCTCAAATGCATATAATAATACTGGAGATATTACTTTTTCAAACATAGATAAATACATTTTGAAATTGGTATCTCCCACGGAAACTTTCTTTAGCCTTGCCAAACTTTTCCTCGCTTTATCACAAAGTAACTTGATTGCAACATCAAAAAAAAAAAAAAAAAAAAAAAAAAAAAAAAAAAAAAATTATTCAAATTTGAATCCCAAGATAAACCATATTTTGTAACTGCTTCTAACTTCCTATCCTCGTGCATAAATTTTCTAGCTATCTCTTTACCTGTCTTATTGAATATCATAATTTTTGTCTTCTGTATATTAACATTTAATTTCCAGTCGTTGCAATAATCTTAATACATGTATACCAAGACAATTTTGTAGTCCCTTCTCTGTTTCCGAAACTAGAATAAGATCGTCGGCATGTAATAAGCAATTAACTCGTTTTTCATTTAAAGTAACAGGGTCACATAAAACATTAAACCTGTACGGTAAGTTATCAGTGAAAATGTTGAATAACGTACGACATAGAGAAAACCCTTCTTTTAATCTTATGCTTATTTCAATACTATCCGAAAGACCATTTGCGAATTTAATTTGTAAAGTTGATTGATTATACATATCTCTTATAATTCGAAACACATATCCAGTCATACCATAATTGAATAATTCGAGAAAACGCTATCCACACAAGAAAGGCACGAAGGTCACCGGAGGACAGGTCCCTGGGAAACGCAACGGTACCGAGGGCAGATCAAGCATGACCAACCAAGGTCTCTGCCCCACCAGCAAATTGTGATCACTGGCTTGCAAGCGCTAGTCTACTTTTTAGGCGTAAGAAAGCTAGCACATTCACCCGACTGGTGAGGGAGTATGACAAAGCTGATTTTGACATTTTTAGAGAAAAATTACTAGAAAGTGGCTGGGACGCCTGCTTTGACTCAAACAAAGTTGACTTAATATGCAAAAAGTGGACAAATACCTTCATGTCAGTAGCTAAGGAGTATGTACCAAACAAGAATGTAACAATTAGACCGAGTGGCGCTCCTTGGTACACATCTACCCTCCACACTGCAAAACGCAAGGTGGAACGTATCCACAAAAAAGCCAAACTGAGACCAGCACTTTGGCCATACTTTATGCAGTTGCGAAATCAATATCTTGAGGACTTAAGGCAAGCAGAAGAGAACTACTTTGAACGTTTAGAGAATAATCTCAACAATGACCATAAACGAAAAAAAAAAAAAAGCTGGTGGCACACAGTCAAATTCCTCTTACGAAAAAAATGAAGTATCTGATATTCCGGCGCTTTTCCATCATAATATAACATTTACCGATAATGATGCGAAAGCCCAGCTATTGAATGACATTTTTATCGACCAAACCAAAATTGACGATGCAAATTTTTCATTCCCGCCTCATGAAAGAACAACATAAATATTTTGGAAAATATCTCAATTAACAGCAACGAGGTATTTTGGATATTAAAAAGCTTATATATTTCTAAAGCTAATGGTCCAGATGGTATTAGTGCGCGTCTCCTGCGGGAAGCTGCTCCTGCTATTTCAGAGTCTCTCACAAAATTATTTAATATTTCTTTAGTCGAAAATAAATTTTCATCTGAATGGAAAAAGGCAAATGTGGTTCCAATTTTTTAAAAAAGGGTCCCCGAACGACTGCAACAACTACAGACCAATATCACTTTTAAGTTCTGTAAGCAAGGTTTTCGAAAAAGTAGTTTTCAAACATGTGGTCAATTTCTTTCGGGAGAACTTAGCCATATCAGAATCGCAGTCAGGATTTATACCGGGTGATAGCGCGTTTAACCAACTTGTATTTTTGTATCACCATTTTTGTGAAGCTGTCGACATGCGGAAGGATGTCAGAGTAATTTTTGCGATATAACCAAGGCTTTCGACCGCGTCTATCACCCGGGTCTTTTGCACAAATTAAAATCTGGAATAAACGGTTCATTGTTGCAGTGTTTCGGAGATTACTTGGAGAGACCTAAACAAAAAGTTGTTGTTCAAGGAGGGTCATCACAGTGGGGACAAGTCAAAGCAGGCGTCCCTCAGGGATCTGTTCTTGGACCCCTATTATTTTTAATATATACTAATGATATTGTAAACATTGTTCAATCATCCATACGACTTTTTGCAGATGACACAACTCTTTTTATTACGGTGGATAATGCCAATGCTGCGACCAATATTCTTAACACTGACTTACAGGAAGTGGAAGCTTGGTCACAGCAGTGGCTGGTATCCATCAATCAGACAAAAACCAAGAGCATGATAGTTTCTAAGATAAGAAATCATTTACAGTGCCCTGATTTAGTCTTTATGGACAGTACACTGCCAAACAAAACCGATCACAAACATCTTGGCCTCACCATTCGTTCTGATTTAAAATGGTCTAGCCATATCAAGGAATTGTTCACTAAAGGAATGAAAATGGTCAATATTTTGAAATATTTGTAATTTCGGCTTAATACGAAATCTCTAGAAACACTTTATCTTTCTTCCGTAAGACCTCTCCTGGAATATGGAGCAGTAGTCTGGGACAACTGTACTTTACGGGAGTCCACTCAGTTAGAAAATATTCAACTTGCTGCAGCCAGAATTATTACTGGTGCGACTACTGGGACTAACCACAATCTTATTTATAAAAAATCTGGCCTCGAGAAATTATCTTCACGTCGGGAAAAAAGCAAACTCATTCTTTTCTTTAAAATGATGAACGGTGACACTCCCCCATATCTACAAAATCTTATTCCTGACCCTGTTAGAGACAGAAACAGGAACAACTTCAGATCGGGTTCGAGATTGTCCCATATTAGATCACGAACGAATTAATTTGACTCTTCCTTTCTCCCATCTGTTGTTCGACAGTGGAACAATTTATCCACTGAAGTCCGTAACTTGGAAGACCTTGCAGAATTCATGAAAAACCTAAATCAGGGAACTGAATGTGTCAATAAACTGTTTTACAGGGGCGACAGACGACTTGCTGCATCCCATGCGCGTTTGCGCATGGGATGCAGCAGGTTGAAATCTGATTTATTCAAAAAGAGTCTTGCAGATTCTCCCAGGTGTGCCTGAGGTAACTTTAATGAAGATGTATTCCACTACTTTTGTGAATGTCGTTTTAACCTCAATCAACGAAACACATTACAAAGCAAAATTATTCCTTTTGCACCCTGCACTACTCAAACTTTACTTTTTGGCTCCAAAAGGTGTACTTTATAACAAAATGAAATAATCTTCGACCCTGTACATAGCTATAACAAAATAACAGGCAGACTGGGAGCAGTCACATAGGTTGCTACATGCAACATAATTATCTAGCTAAGTACTAATTAATTCGCTGGCGATGTATCTGATAAACGAGGACGTACTTCAACCATCTTTCCCTATCTGTGGCGTCTTCTCTCGTTACATTTACTCAAGCTTGTGTGGCAGTGCCACTCTATCTGTCTTTGAAACGTGACGTATACCTTAACACTGACTTGTCTGACGTTGTTATCAAGTCTTTTCTCTCTACCTCTCTATGTGCAAGAGGAATTTATATAGGGCTGCGCCCTGTTTTCCAATTGCTTTCCTTTGAAATAAAAATATATTTAAACCAAGGTCGTGGCGATACATGGCAACACGCCCAAGCGCAGAAAAACAATCATCGTGACAGACATGCTGAATCAATTTCACGTGGTCCCACGTCTTATTACAATAACGATAGAGATACTAGCCCAACATGTGGTAACTGCTTTGAAGACAATCACATGAAAAGACATTGCTGGCATTCTGGACCAGTATTATGTAATACATGCGGCTCTTACGGACATAAAAGTAAACATTGTGGTCAGTTTACCTCTCAATATAGAGGGTTGGCCAGGTAAATTTTCGGGCCGCCCATGGCAGACAGTGCAAGACACTATCAGCACAAGCGATTATTTTCAAATATTCGGTAATGATGAGTGTGAACATGATCAAAATATTGATGAGAAGGAGTCTTGTAATAGTAATATTGTTACAAATGCCTCCAATAGTGAACAAACAGTACAGAATCAAAAGAAATCAATGAAAGTAAAAATAAGAAAAATAAGCAAGGTAATAAGTTTCACCTTATGCACTTGAATGTTCGAAGTTTGTTACCCAAGTTCGACGAAATTTATTGTAAGGTATTTTCTGTTAATGAAATTTGGTTTGATAAAAACATCTCAAATGCAGAAATTCACATAGATCGGTACAATGTTTTCAGGGCTGACCGAAATCGTTATGGAGGCGGCTGTCTTCTGTGTGTAAAGACAGACGTAACTGCAAAACATCGATCTGATCTTGCTCCTGACAATGCGAGTGGCGTTGAGGCGTGTTGGACTGAAATTAAATTGAGGGGTATGTCCCCACTGCTTGTATGTTCGCTTTACAGACCGCCATCTGCTGGCAGTGTATATTATGAACCCTTGCTAGACAATATCACAATGGCACAGGGTGAGGATAAACACCTGATTTTTTTCTCTGGGATTTAAATATAGATTATAAAATTGATGAATCTTTATGTAAAAATCCTATCTATCATATGGAAGATCTTTTTTAACTTAAGCAATTGATAACTGAACCAACACGAGTGACTAACACATCTTCCTCCACCATAGAGTTGATATTGACTAGCATGCCCGATGATCACATTGAATCTGGTGTCCGTAAAATCACCCTAAGTGACCATTACATGGTACATACTACTTTAAAAGTCAAAAAGCAAAAGAAGAAATACAGAGAGGTCAGATTTAGAGACTACAAAAGGTTAAATGAAGCAAACTTCATTCAAGATTTATGGCATTCTGGGATATTTCATACAATTTTTCGAATATCTGATGTTAATAGTGCTTGGGGAAAATGGAAAAATGAGGTATTAAAAGTCAGTGACAACCATGCACCTATCAAAACTATGAGGCTGAAAGATCGAAGAAATCCCTGAGTGAACAAAGAGATCATAAAAATTGTGTATACACGTGATCGATTACACGAAACTGCTATAAATACAGGTGATCGTGAGTTCTGGCAAGAGTACAAGGACATGAGAAATAAGATAAATGGGTAAATCAAACTTGAGAAACGAAATTATTTCATGATTATGTTAAGTGGTCAGAATAGAAACCCCTCGTCCTTATGGAAAGACATTAGAAAAGTTTTGCCCAGTAAGAAGTCAAGCAATCAAATACCATACGGGATAAGCTGTGACGATTTTAGCAAATACTTTGCTGAAACTGGCCACAAAGTTGCCGATACAATACCTGATTCGGGACTGGACATACAATGGAAGGAACCCACTAGTATATACAAGTTCAATTTATCTAACTTTAATTCTGCGACTGTTGTACGAGAATTACAAGGGCTTTCAGAAGTGACTTCAGTGGATATCATAGGCTTCGATACTATTAAACTACTACGGCTTGTTGCTGAACAAATTTGTCCCTCTATTGCACACATTTTCAATCTGTCGTAGTGCCAGCTGACTGGAAATTGTCCTGCGTCACCCCAGCCTACAAGGGACATGGTCAAATGCTTGAACAGGCCTATATCTGTTGGGTGTCACGTGGACAAAATCATGGAAAAGGGAGTCCAATGCCAGTTGTTAAAACTATTTAGTCACGCATGACTTCAAAAGTGCTGACCAAAGCGCTTACCTTAAGAAACATTCACCCCAGACCTGCCCACATAAAATCACAGACGACTGGTTCTCGAATATGAACGATGATCTTATTACTGCTATATGTTTCCTTGATATTCAGAAATGTTTCGATACCATAAATCACAGTATCCTGCTTGGTAAACTTGAAAAATACGGCATATCTGACATTGAACTGGCATGGTTTTCTTCATATTTAAGTAACAGGAAACAGGTAGTCCCATGTAACGGAAAATTATCCAACCAACAAACAGTAAACATTAGGCTACCTCAAGGATCGACCCTTGGTCCTGTCCTGTTCTTAGTTTATGTTAATGATATAGTTCAATATGTTAATAACAGTTCAAGCAATTGATTTGCTGACGATTCAATTTTCTACACATCGGGTGAAACAATAAAAGAAGTTACTGACACCCTGCAACGCACTCTTAACGAAGTAGCCTACTGGTATAAGCGTAACAAACTATCAATAAATGCAAGCTAATCAAATATATGGTTATGGACGGTAAAAGAAACGCTAAAAATGACCTTCTCAATTTAGATGGCCGTGAAATGAAACAAGTAGATTGCATTAAATATTTAGGTGTGCATGTGGATGCAGATCTTTCTTGGAATAAGCACGTGGAGAAACTGCATACAAAAGTCATAGGGAAACTAACCGTACTAAGGCGATTTAGTAACGTTTTGCCAAGACAAACATTAGCATTGATATTTAAGTCAACAATCTACCTTGTATTGATTACGCCGACACTGTGTGGGGTGCATGTGCGGAGAAGGGGCTTAAAAAATAGCACAGGGACTGCAAAATGCTGCAGCCAGAATAGTCTCGAGTAATTATGATTATGTAAACTTTAGGGGTGAAGACATTGTTAGAAGTTTGAAATGGCAGACAATTAAAGAGAGGAGGCAGTTTCATATGGCTATTCTACTGTTCAAATACACACATGGTCTAAAACCTAACTATCTTTGCGACCAAATCTGCCTTCTAAATGGAATTAATCACTGTTCAACACAATACGCAACGGGAAATAATATCCATGTTCCTTTTCCTAAAAAAAAATAAATATATATATTCAAACGTTCGCTTGTGTATGAAGATGCATGCATTTTTAATAGCCTGTCGGATTTTTTAAAGGACTGTAAAATGTGTGTGATTTTAAATGTCAGTATAATGCTCATTTTTTTTAATGATGTCTTAGTACCTGTGTTTCTCAACTCCTTTTAGTTTTCTAGTTTGTAGATTTGTTTAATAACTTCGCCTTGTCATATTAGTTCAAACATATTTATTTCAAACTGGATTGCCTAATAGTACAAAGAGTGTTACTAATCGAGGGGTTCTCCAGACACGGAGACGCACCATATATATGTACAAGACACACAGGACGAGACATTATAAAGTTGAAAACTATGCACTTACACAAAATAGGCTATGTACATGTATGAGCACAAGAGATAACTTTGCACATGTGTGTGTTTACAATATACTGTAACCAAAATGAACATGCCATCAGAGGCGACTGAAGGCGAGGGCAACAACCCGACTAAGACCCGCCCACCCAAGCAGTCCAACCATTCATATTAACCCTTATAAGCTTTTAGTAACATCCTATTTGCAGTTCCGTTTTTAAGTTGTATTCACTCAGATAATTTTGAAGTCAGTTATTCATGATGGCATAAAAAAAGTTTTGACAGGCAGCTGCTTAGACATATATACCTCTATACATATTTGGACCGTGAATGTTTCCCCCTTTGTGTATCAAAACCAAAAGACTTTGTTTCCAAACAGTAGGAAAATACCCTGATGTAAAGAAAAAAAAATAGATTAAACATTTTGCCCAAAACTTTAGATAATGTTACTTCGATTTCTATCAACATTTCATTCAGAATTCCCATCATTGCCGGGCGACTTGTTGGATTTTAGTTTCTGCAAAGCTGTCATTATTTCTGTATCTTTAATTGTGGAGTCCAGGATTGAAAAGAAAACTGGGGCGTTATTATATAGCTCATTTAGCAATGATTTAACCTCGTGATCTCGGGGAGAATTACCATTGGTAGAACTGTGCATGAGACATAACTTTTGCGAAATGGTGAAACCACGGTCTAGAGTCAATAATATCACTAGCATTATCTATGTTTGTTTACAAAATTCCATCTCATTGTACCTTTGTCGTTCATATGGAACCAGAAAATAAGGCAGTCAAAGGAAAATATTTACCATTGTTACATAATTGATACCATCTGAAATAAAGGATATCATAAACACGTGCACTCATGACAATGCATACAGCAACTTAAATGACTGCCCTTATAGGGTCGTAAGGTTACTGCCGGGTTCGAGTTATACTGATATTGAAAGCTATATTCATAAATGCAAACTTATGTTTCATCATCCATAGACCACACACATGGGGAGGGAATATTAACTGTTTGTTTAGACTTTTAAATACCGTAGGCGTAGGCCGTAGCTGTTTCCGTGAATGCTAGAATTTGAAATAATACAAGACCAGGCCCATCCTGACGCAAATTCCAATTTATTGCATTCATGCTTGTTCTTATTAAATGGAATTCCATAAGTTTTGATAGAAAATATCTCTTTTGCAACGAATTATCATTGCCCAGACGGCAAGTTGGGATCGTCTGGGTGTACCACGGCTGCACTCCTTGCGGTACTGGTGATGGTAGGGTTCTGGGCGTCCCCTCATGTGTGTAAGGCTGAATGATCTTTTCCTCTGCTGCTTCAGCTTTTCTTATTTATTTTTCTTCATCGTCATCAGACCACGTACATAAAAAAACTCAATTCATACTCTCCGGAATCACTATGCTCTGTTTTATCTGCTGTAACTCTTGCAAACTGAAGGTGCTCTGGCTTAGAACACACACACCATGGCCAGCGGGTTGCGTTTGTGACAGACACACACAAAAAAAAAACCCAAAAAACCCCCAAAAAACCCCCAAAAAACCCCCAAAAAACCCCCAAAAAACTGATCCATGCTTAGTATAATAAAAGTGGTGCAAAAATCTTAGGTCTGGTTGTTTAGTACGATTATTCTGGCAATTTGGCACACAGCATTGGTCTCGCTTCCCCATGTTGGCGTATGGTACTGACTGTCTGATGCAGAGGTGTTACACGCCGATTTTCCCAACCCGCAAAGGCCAGAGTGAAGGCAGCAGACAATAATCTGGCAGACGATAAGCCAGCAGACAATAAGAAAAGTGATCGATTACTTATGGCAGATATAGGGCTATTGACTGCTGGCGTGTGAAGCTAGCAGACAATAACTTCCAGCTTACCAGAGAAGATGAGTCGCCTTTATGATAACCTATCGGTCTGCTGAAGTGTGGAGCTAACAAACAATAACTTCAAGTTTATCAGAGAAGATGAGTCACCTTTATAATTTAAGACCAAACAGATAATAAAATTCACTATATTTTGTTTCATTCAAAGTAAATGTGATTTTTTTATTGTCTGCTGGCGATCCATTTCATCCTCGGACGTTCCGCCATCTGGCGGACAGTCTGAAAATATGTGAAGCTGGCAGACAATAACTTCCAATTCCAGATTGTCACACAAAACACAAAACAACATGTTATGCTCGCCTTTAAAGTTTAATGTGTGTGCACAAGCCTAGAGTTAATTGGTTGATAGTGTCATAAAATCTTGTATTGAGATGTGTTGGATCCTAATTGAGCCATGGCATCGAAACATTTTATGAGGCTATGAGACTAATATTGGGCCGCAGCCAATTCGATAGCTATAACTTATTTCCCCGTACATCCCATGGGGCTTGGGTTTATAGACACAAAAGTGAAACTGAAGGTGGTAATTGAAGGTGAGCAAATCGACGCAGTTAAATCTGTAGTTAGGTCTGTTCTTTCAGACAAAACACTTGTTTTCAACAATTGTACCTTTAACCTCAGCAAATGACATTGATAATGATACATTATCCGTGTAAAAAGTGTCCGGAATTGTGTACTTTGGATCGTTAATCAACTGGTAATATGAAAACTACCATTGAACACGTTTGATAGAAAATAGGTGAGCACATTTGTTTGCGCGAGAGAGAGAGAGAGAGAGAGAGAGAGAGAGAGAGAGAGAGAGAGAGAGAGAGAGAGAGAGTTTGTTGTCTCTGTAGTAATTTATTTCCAGTTTGTTACAAAGTTGCTATGTTCATAAATGACCGTAGGGTTGGGTCACTTTGAGCACGTCCCCACAACGGAATAAAAAATCTTTTAAAAAGGCTTTGTTTGTATCGTACTTTTGACAGCTGTCAATCAGATTAAGGGGCTCCACACAGTCCCGATATCCAAGATATCGGGATTGTCTGGGGCACTGAACATCAAATGGTTTTTGCCACAAGGGGAAATGAAAATACATAAACGGTTTTGATCCAGCTGCCTTCGTGGCCTTTTCTCACAAATGTACAGTAAGATTGGAAGATTCGTTGGCACTTACTTTAATTCCAAGACAACAGTAATGATTTAATTCTTAAGTTTCATCTCCCAGAATATATTATTGTTTCAATCTCCTGCGGGCTTTGTTATAAACGAGCATACTGGTATTTTATATTTCAATTCCAATTTGTGCAGTAATGCAGTAGTCCTGCAATCGATCGAAACATATTTGCAGACCTGGTTAAGTTTCTGCTATAGCAGAACTATACCGTCCGTACTTTTAAGAGACTGTTGCGTTTTTTTGTTGCGAAGTTGAAAAGGGAAACAATTGTCATCAAAATTATCAAGCAAATAGTAAATAAAAGTGTTGACAAGTGTTTAACTCGGTGAGTGAAAACAAACAAACAAAGAAACAAAAAAAAACAAAACACCCTCTCCAACACTCCATACTTCAATTTTTCACAAGTCACGTCCATGATACCACAGCATGCGTCGAAAAGGTTTAGGCCTAATTAGCGACAATTTCTGCGTCTCCTAGTTTCAATAGCCTGAAAAACGGAAAGACAATTGAAACTAATACAAAAATCACCCCCCCTCCCCATGTATAACTAATTGATGTTTAAAAAAAACCGCTTGCTAGGTCTGGAAATATGAAATATTCAAACAGATCTAGGTGGCAAGAACGACACACAATATGTCTGACAAGTCTGTATGTAGGAATATACAAATCCTTCCGCGAAGTTCGGCAGGCACCGCTAACACACCTAAAAAAATCCATCCGCTAAGTGCTACCCAAAATTACGCAAAAAATTCACAAAAAAGTCCAAAGAAAAACCACGGACCTCGTATACTCCCATATTTGAGTACCTGGGACCCTTGATGGGCCCATTTTGACAATTTGGCCGCTCAGGGCAGGGTTCAAGGAGCTCAGATCCAGTCCCAAATTGGCGCCACACTTCCCAGTATTTCCTCTATACTCTTATGAAGGTGGGGTAAATGGAGTCATTTTTTGCTCTTTGTGCATTATGAAAAACTTGACCTCCAATACTCCCATATTTGAGTACCTGGGACCCTTGATGGGCCCATTTTGACAATTTGGCCGCTCAGGGCAGGGTTCAAGGAGCCCAGATCCAGTCCCAAATTGGCGCCACACTTCCCAGTATTTCCTCTATACTCTTATGAAGGTGGGGTAAATGGAGTCATTTTTTGCTCTTTGTGCATTATGAAAAACTTGACCTCCAATACTCCCATATTTGAGTACCTGGGACCCTTGATGGGCCCATTTTGACAATTTGGCCGCTCAGGGCAGGGTTCAAGGAGCCCAGATCCAGTCCCAAATTGGCGCCACACTTCCCAGTATTTCCTCTATACTCTTATGAAGGTGGGGTAAATGGAGTCATTTTTTGCTCTTTGTGCATTATGAAAAACTTGACCTCCAATACTCCCATATTTGAGTACCTGGGACCCTTGATGGGCCCATTTTGACAATTTGGCCGCTCAGGGCAGGGTTCAAGGAGCCCAGATCCAGTCCCAAATTGGCGCCACACTTCCCAGTATTTCCTCTATACTCTTATGAAGGTGGGGTAAATGGAGTCATTTTTTGCTCTTTGTGCATTATGAAAAACTTGACCTCCAATACTCCCATATTTGAGTACCTGGGACCCTTGATGGGCCCATTTTGACAATTTGGCCGCTCAGGGCAGGGTTCAAGGAGCCCAGATCCAGTCCCAAATTGGCGCCACACTTCCCAGTATTTCCTCTATACTCTTATGAAGGTGGGGTAAATGGAGTCATTTTTTGCTCTTTGTGCATTATGAAAAACTTGACCTCCAATACTCCCATATTTGAGTACCTGGGACCCTTGATGGGCCCATTTTGACAATTTGGCCGCTCAGGGCAGGGTTCAAGGAGCCCAGATCCAGTCCCAAATTGGCGCCACACTTCCCAGTATTTCCTCTATACTCTTATGAAGGTGGGGTAAATGGAGTCATTTTTTGCTCTTTGTGCATTATGAAAAACTTGACCTCCAATACTCCCATATTTGAGTACCTGGGACCCTTGATGGGCCCATTTTGACAATTTGGCCGCTCAGGGCAGGGTTCAAGGAGCCCAGATCCAGTCCCAAATTGGCGCCACACTTCCCAGTATTTCCTCTATACTCTTATGAAGGTGGGGTAAATGGAGTCATTTTTTGCTCTTTGTGCATTATGAAAAACTTGACCTCCAATACTCCCATATTTGAGTACCTGGGACCCTTGATGGGCCCATTTTGACAATTTGGCCGCTCAGGGCAGGGTTCAAGGAGCCCAGATCCAGTCCCAAATTGGCGCCACACTTCCCAGTATTTCCTCTATACTCTTATGAAGGTGGGGTAAATGGAGTCATTTTTTGCTCTTTGTGCATTATGAAAAACTTGACCTCCAATACTCCCATATTTGAGTACCTGGGACCCTTGATGGGCCCATTTTGACAATTTGGCCGCTCAGGGCAGGGTTCAAGGAGCCCAGATCCAGTCCCAAATTGGCGCCACACTTCCCAGTATTTCCTCTATACTCTTATGAAGGTGGGGTAAATGGAGTCATTTTTTGCTCTTTGTGCATTATGAAAAACTTGACCTCCAATACTCCCATATTTGAGTACCTGGGACCCTTGATGGGCCCATTTTGACAATTTGGCCGCTCAGGGCAGGGTTCAAGGAGCCCAGATCCAGTCCCAAATTGGCGCCACACTTCCCAGTATTTCCTCTATACTCTTGTGAAGGTGGGGTAAATGGAGTCATTTTTTTCTCTTTGTGCATTATGAAAAACTTGACCTCCAATACTCCCATATTTGAGTACCTGGGACCCTTGATGGGCCCATTTTGACAATTTGGCCGCTCAGGGCAGGGTTCAAGGAGCCCAGATCCAGTCCCAAATTGGCGCCACACTTCCCAGTATTTCCTCTATACTCTTATGAAGGTGGGGTAAATGGAGTCATTTTTTGCTCTTTGTGCATTATGAAAAACTTGACCTCCAATACTCCCATATTTGAGTACCTGGGACCCTTGATGGGCCCATTTTGACAATTTGGCCGCTCAGGGCAGGGTTCAAGGAGCCCAGATCCAGTCCCAAATTGGCGCCACACTTCCCAGTATTTCCTCTATACTCTTATGAAGGTGGGGTAAATGGAGTCATTTTTTGCTCTTTGTGCATTATGAAAAACTTGACCTCCAATACTCCCATATTTGAGTACCTGGGACCCTTGATGGGCCCATTTTGACAATTTGGCCGCTCAGGGCAGGGTTCAAGGAGCCCAGATCCAGTCCCAAATTGGCGCCACACTTCCCAGTATTTCCTCTATACTCTTATGAAGGTGGGGTAAATGGAGTCATTTTTTGCTCTTTGTGCATTATGAAAAACTTGACCTCCAATACTCCCATATTTGAGTACCTGGGACCCTTGATGGGCCCATTTTGACAATTTGGCCGCTCAGGGCAGGGTTCAAGGAGCCCAGATCCAGTCCCAAATTGGCGCCACACTTCCCAGTATTTCCTCTATACTCTTATGAAGGTGGGGTAAATGGAGTCATTTTTTGCTCTTTGTGCATTATGAAAAACTTGACCTCCAATACTCCCATATTTGAGTACCTGGGACCCTTGATGGGCCCATTTTGACAATTTGGCCGCTCAGGGCAGGGTTCAAGGAGCCCAGATCCAGTCCCAAATTGGCGCCACACTTCCCAGTATTTCCTCTATACTCTTATGAAGGTGGGGTAAATGGAGTCATTTTTTGCTCTTTGTGCATTATGAAAAACTTGACCTCCAATACTCCCATATTTGAGTACCTGGGACCCTTGATGGGCCCATTTTGACAATTTGGCCGCTCAGGGCAGGGTTCAAGGAGCCCAGATCCAGTCCCAAATTGGCGCCACACTTCCCAGTATTTCCTCTATACTCTTATGAAGGTGGGGTAAATGGAGTCATTTTTTGCTCTTTGTGCATTATGAAAAACTTGACCTCCAATACTCCCATATTTGAGTACCTGGGACCCTTGATGGGCCCATTTTGACAATTTGGCCGCTCAGGGCAGGGTTCAAGGAGCCCAGATCCAGTCCCAAATTGGCGCCACACTTCCCAGTATTTCCTCTATACTCTTATGAAGGTGGGGTAAATGGAGTCATTTTTTGCTCTTTGTGCATTATGAAAAACTTGACCTCCAATACTCCCATATTTGAGTACCTGGGACCCTTGATGGGCCCATTTTGACAATTTGGCCGCTCAGGGCAGGGTTCAAGGAGCCCAGATCCAGTCCCAAATTGGCGCCACACTTCCCAGTATTTCCTCTATACTCTTATGAAGGTGGGGTAAATGGAGTCATTTTTTGCTCTTTGTGCATTATGAAAAACTTGACCTCCAATACTCCCATATTTGAGTACCTGGGACCCTTGATGGGCCCATTTTGACAATTTGGCCGCTCAGGGCAGGGTTCAAGGAGCCCAGATCCAGTCCCAAATTGGCGCCACACTTCCCAGTATTTCCTCTATACTCTTATGAAGGTGGGGTAAATGGAGTCATTTTTTGCTCTTTGTGCATTATGAAAAACTTGACCTCCAATACTCCCATATTTGAGTACCTGGGACCCTTGATGGGCCCATTTTGACAATTTGGCCGCTCAGGGCAGGGTTCAAGGAGCCCAGATCCAGTCCCAAATTGGCGCCACACTTCCCAGTATTTCCTCTATACTCTTATGAAGGTGGGGTAAATGGAGTCACTTTTTGCTCTTTGTGCATTATGAAAAACTTGACCTCCAATACTCCCATATTTGAGTACCTGGGACCCTTGATGGGCCCATTTTGACAATTTGGCCGCTCAGGGCAGGGTTCAAGGAGCCCAGATCCAGTCCCAAATTGGCGCCACACTTCCCAGTATTTCCTCTATACTCTTATGAAGGTGGGGTAAATGGAGTCATTTTTTGCTCTTTGTGCATTATGAAAAACTTGACCTCCAATACTCCCATATTTGAGTACCTGGGACCCTTGATGGGCCCATTTTGACAATTTGGCCGCTCAGGGCAGGGTTCAAGGAGCCCAGATCCAGTCCCAAATTGGCGCCACACTTCCCAGTATTTCCTCTATACTCTTATGAAGGTGGGGTAAATGGAGTCATTTTTTGCTCTTTGTGCATTATGAAAAACTTGACCTCCAATACTCCCATATTTGAGTACCTGGGACCCTTGATGGGCCCATTTTGACAATTTGGCCGCTCAGGGCAGGGTTCAAGGAGCCCAGATCCAGTCCCAAATTGGCGCCACACTTCCCAGTATTTCCTCTATACTCTTATGAAGGTGGGGTAAATGGAGTCATTTTTTGCTCTTTGTGCATTATGAAAAACTTGACCTCCAATACTCCCATATTTGAGTACCTGGGACCCTTGATGGGCCCATTTTGACAATTTGGCCGCTCAGGGCAGGGTTCAAGGAGCCCAGATCCAGTCCCAAATTGGCGCCACACTTCCCAGTATTTCCTCTATACTCTTATGAAGGTGGGGTAAATGGAGTCATTTTTTGCTCTTTGTGCATTATGAAAAACTTGACCTCCAATACTCCCATATTTGAGTACCTGGGACCCTTGATGGGCCCATTTTGACAATTTGGCCGCTCAGGGCAGGGTTCAAGGAGCCCAGATCCAGTCCCAAATTGGCGCCACACTTCCCAGTATTTCCTCTATACTCTTATGAAGGTGGGGTAAATGGAGTCATTTTTTGCTCTTTGTGCATTATGAAAAACTTGACCTCCAATACTCCCATATTTGAGTACCTGGGACCCTTGATGGGCCCATTTTGACAATTTGGCCGCTCAGGGCAGGGTTCAAGGAGCCCAGATCCAGTCCCAAATTGGCGCCACACTTCCCATGACCTAAGATTACTATTTTTTTCATAATAAAGAATGTCATCTGCAAAAAAGAGACACAGATTCAAAATTTTAATTTCAACTTTATTTGTTTATATACACTGATGTCATGTATTATATGTGAAAAAAGTTTGAAACTTCAAATTTTTTCTGGAGTAATCCTTCCTGAGACTTTCCCTTCCATAAGAAAGAGACTAGATTTTTTTTTCACATTGAAGTATGTCAGGTAAGTTGCCTTTACGCTCATTCCAACTTCTAAAATAAACAATGGAATGATTACATAAATATTATAATATTATTACCATAAACAATAACTTCCAGTTTGTCACAGAAGATGAGTCACCTTTATAATTTAAGACCAAACAGATAATAAAATTCACTATATTTTGTTTCAATCAAAGTGAATGTGATTTTTTTATTGTCTGCTGGCGATCAATTTCATCATTGGGACGTTCCGCCATCTGGCGGACAGTGTGAAAATATGTGAAGCTGGCAGACAATAACTTCCGATTCCAGCTTATCACACAAAACACAAAACAACATGTCATGCTCGCCTTTAAAGTTTAATGTGCGTGTACAAGCCTAGAGTCAATTGGTTGATAGTGTCATAAAATCTTGTATTGAGATGTGTTGAAGCCTAATTGAGCCTTGGCATCGAAACATTTGATGAGGCTATGCGACCAATTATTGTTAGTTACCTATTGGCCTGTAAAGTCCATAAGTGATGCGAGGATGTGGAAAGCATAGGTGTCGATGGAACTTTTTTTGCTAGGTTGAAATTGAAGGTGTGATCTGGTCCTTATAATGGCGCATGTGCACCTTACCTTGTATTGACGCTTTTTTGTTTTTTGTTTTTGTTTTTGTTTTTGTTCTTATCCTTGTCACTCTGAATTGTATTGCATATGTTGTATTGCATGGCTTGTGACATTGTCATGTTTGTATCACATATACTTTAATATTGAATTGTACTGTCTCGCCGTCTGAAAAATACCATCTTTATTTGAAAAACTACAATAAAGTTCATTCATTCATCCATCTATACATGCATGTTTTCATACATTTGAGAATTCTCGGACACAGAGAAATTTTGCACCACATTTCCTGCATTTTGGGTTATTTAAGACTTCTCCGGTTTCAATTTTCTTTGAAGAAAGTACAATTTATAAATGTGTGAAACGCTGGAGGCATTTAGTAAAAAGAGAGAGAGATAGATACTTGGTTAAAAAAAAAGTTAAAAAAAGAGGGAGATCTCCCTCCAAAGCGAAAAACTGGAGCCCCTGAAGTACTTAATATCCGAGAACCGATCGGGTATTACCGAGAATGCAAGTTAATGTCATGGCATTCAGGTACAAGTTTTGATTTTAAACCACAAAGAGCAAATTAAAGAAGACACATTTATTAATAGTTTATAATTTATGTATGTTTTATTAAATTATTTAAACATAAAATTCATACTTTTATTCTACAATTAATGATAATAAATTTTTTTCAATATCCATTCTGTAGTCAGTTTCTGTGCAACAGTTACACCACCTTCTTCCTATCACAATGCAAAAAGACGAATCATGTGCATCCTCTTTTATCTGACAAAAATATATATATACGTACATTGTACGTACTTTTGGTGACAAGGTAAAAACGGTGATTGTCTATATGCAAATAATATGCAAAGTTGCCAATCCCTGGAAACACAGATTTTTGTGTTTACCTGTACCCGCGGCATCAAGATTGAGGGCGTGTTCATGAGAGATTTCAAAGTTGGCCGGAGGACCTTCCACCCCCCACCCCGCACTTCCCCCGGTTACCAACCAGCATTCTGTCATATTAAGATGGGAGGTCTGAGGCGTACTAGAATGGGAATTCCTATTTTTCAGATGTGTTTTTTTTCTGATATTATCCAGCACACAATTTTAGGTCAAATATTTTTTAAAATAATGGTACCACTATTGTTGACAATATTCTCCAAAACAGGTAACTGAGTCCACTTTGTACCTTATATTCCACATAAGTCAGTATAGAGCTTAAAAGAAACACTATCAATCTTCAAATTAATCTGAAAATCAGTCTCTTCCTCTCGTGTTAAAAAAAAACGACAATCTTATAAATTTCTGGTTTTTCTTTCTCCCATTCCTTTACCATTAAACGTTTGATCTAAGTGAATACTGTAAATACGTACCCTGACAAAGTTATATCTTTGCTTCTTGATACCCTTGCCAGAACACTGTGACACACAGGAACAACATAAAATATCAAAACAGCGTTCAGAGAACGGATTACCCTCGGCGCCCACAATTTTCCCCCTCATTTTTTTTTCCTTTTTAAGACTTCACAGGTGCCATAATACAGTGTAACTGTAATGGATCCTTCTTTAGATAATATGGCAACAAGATTTCTCATTTGTATGCCACTCAGACGGCCTTCAATAAAAACTTCAAAAGTTTCATTATTTTTAAAAATAATAAGAGGAAGCTGGTTTTCAATAGGAACGTGGTCCATTATGATCTGCATCTCTGATAAAAATTGCAAGGGATCCTTGTTGACATATCACGATAACGTCGACCCCTTGTGTGCCTCTCAGACGGCCTTGAAATAAATACGTTAAAAATTTAAAAAAAAAAAAAAACCGACAAAAAAGAGGAAGCAAAAATAGGAACCTGGTTCTATAATAAAATGCATGTCTTGCAAAAATTTGGGTAAAGCTGCGGTCAATATTTTTTTGAGATATCGCAGTAACGTCGTCAGGGTTGACGCCACTCAGACGGCCTTCAAATGAACACATTAAAAGTTTCATAAAAAGTTGAACTATTATCAAAGGAAGCTGGTTTTCAAAAGGAACCTGGTCCATTATCTCTGATTAAAATTTGGTAAAACTACGGTGACTATTTTTGGAAAAAAAATCCGATTAGTTTAGTAGATTGCAGTGCCATTTATCATTTTATCCATAGATCGCCTCTCTGTGTTTAAACGTACTAATCATGACTGAACCTTCCTCATGTATCTCTTACACGTATAATCATATATTAATTAGTGAAAATTAAGCAAATACACATAACTAAATGTTGAATAACTTCAAAACAATTATAGATAGAGGTGGTCTTCACACTGCAATTTGTAGATTGGTGACATAGCCGAACACGGTGCAGGAGAGATGTATCTGTTTAAGAGTAGTTGAACTTATTTTTATTGTCTGGTTAAATTGAGATGTAACTTATGTACTAACTTATCATACCAGCTTTATCCTTGTGGTGCGTAAAAAAGACCACAATGGAAATTAGTCTTGCAATATGTGAAGCATTGTAGATCCATCCTTTTGTATAGTCAGAATATAATGATTATCCCGCATTCATAAGAGCATAGAGGAAATACTGGGAAGTGTGGCGCCAATTTGGGACTGGATCTGAGCTCCTTGGACCCTGCCCTGTGCGGCCAAATTGTCAAAATGGGCCCATCAAGGGTCCCAGGTACTCAAATATGGGAGTATTGGAGGTCAAGTTTTTCATAATGCACAAAGAGCAAAAAATGACTCCATTTACCCAACCTTCATAAGAGTATAGAGGAAATACTGTGAAGTGTGGCGCCAATTTGGGACTGGATCTGGGCTCTTTGGACCCTGCCCTGTGCGGCCAAATTGTCAAAATGGGCCCATCAAGGGTCCCAGGTACTCAAATATGGGAGTATTGGAGGTCAAGTTTTTCATAATGCACAAAGAGCAAAAAAATGACTCCATTTACACCACCTTTATAAGAGTATAGAAGAAATACTGGGAAGTGTGGTGCCAATTTGGAACTGGATCTGGGCTTCATGGAGTCTGCCCTGTGCGGCCAAATTGTCAAAATGGGCCCACCAAGGGTCCCAGGTACTCAAATATGGGAGTATTGGAGGTCAAGTTTTTCATAATGCACAAAGAGCAAAATATGACTCAATTTACCCAACATTTATAAGAGTATAGAGGAAATACTGGGAAGTGTGGCGCCAATTTGGAACTGGATCTGGGCTCCTTGGACCCTGCCCTGTGCGGCCAAATTGTCAAAATGGGCCCATCAAGGGTCCCAGGTACTCAAATATGGGAGTATTGGAGGTCAAATTTTTCATAATGCACAAAGAGCAAAAAATGACTCCATTTACCCCACCTTCATAAGAGTATAGAGGAAATACTGGGAAGTGTGGCGCCAATTTGGGACTGGATCTGGGCTTCATGGAGTCTGCCCTGTGCGGCCAAATTATCAAAATGGGCCCACAGAGGGTCCCAGGTACTCAAATATGGGAGTATTGGAGGTCAAGTTTTTCATAATGCACAAAGAGCAAAAAATGACTCCATTTACCCAACCTTCATAAGAGTATAGAGGAAATACTGGGAAGTGTGGCGCCAATTTGGGACTGGATCTGGGTTTCATGGAGTCTGGCCTGTGCGGCCAAATTGTCAAAATGGGCCCATCAAGGGTCCCAGGTACTCAAATATGGGAGTATTGGAGGTCAACTTTTTCGTAATGCACAAAGAGCAAAAAATGATTCCATTTACCCAACCTTCATAAGAGTATAGAGGAAATACTGGGAAGTGTGGCGCCAATTTGGGACTGGATCTGGGCTCCTCGGACCCAGCCCTTCGCGGCCAAATTGTCAATATGGGCCCATCAAGGGTCCCAGGTACTCAAATATGGGAGTATTGGAGGTCAAGTTTTTCATAATGCACAAAGAGCAAAAAATGACTCCATTTACCCCACCTTCATAAGAGTATAGAGGAAATACTGGGAAGTGTGGCGCCAATTTGGGACTGGATCTGGGCTCCTTGAACCCTGCCCTGAGCGGCCAAATTGTCAAAATGGGCCCATCAAGGGTCCCAGGTACTCAAATATGGTAGTATTGGAGGTCAAGTTTTTCATAATGCACAAAGAGCAAAAAATGACTCCATTTACCCCACCTTCATAAGAGTATAGAGGAAATACTGGGAAGTGTGGCGCCAATTTGGGACTGGATCTGGGCTCCTTGAACCCTGCCCTGAGCGGCCAAATTGTCAAAATGGGCCCATCAAGGGTCCAAGGTACTCAAATATGGGAGTATTGGAGGTCAAGTTTTTCATAATGCACAAAGAGCAAAAAATGACTCCATTTACCCCACCTTCATAAGAGTATAGAGGAAATACTGTGAAGTGTGGTGCCAATTTGGGACTGGATCTGGGCTCTTTGGGCCCTGCCCTGTGTGGCCAAATTGTCAAAATGGGCCCATCAAGGGTCCAAGGTACTCAAATATGGGAGTATTGGAGGTCAAGTTTTTCATAATGCACAAAGAGCAAAAAATGACTCCATTTACCCCACCTTCATAAGAGTATAGAGGAAATACTGGGAAGTGTGGCGCCAATTTTGGACTGGATCTGGGCTCAAGGAAGTCTTCCCTGTGCGGCCAAATTGTCAAAATGGGCCCATCAAGGGTCCCAGGTACTCAAATATGGGAGTATTGGAGGTCAAGTTTTTCATAATGCACAAAAAGCAAAAAATGACTCCATTTACACCACCTTTATAAGAGTATAGAGGAAATACTGGGAAGTGTGGCGCCAATTTGGGACCGGATCTGGGCTGCATGGAGTCTGCCCTGTGCGGCCAAATCGTCAAAATGGGCCCATCAAGGGTCCCAGGTACTCAAATATGGGAGTATTGGAGGTCAAGTTTTTCATAATGCACAAAAAGCAAAAAATGACTCCATTTACCCCACCTTCATAAGAGTATAGAGGAAATACTGGGAAGTGTGGCGCCAATTTGGGACTGGATCTGGGCTCCAGGAAGTCTTCCCTGTGCGGCCAAATTGTCAAAATGGGCCCATCAAGGGTCCCAGGTACTCAAATATGGGAGTATTGGAGGTCAAGTTTTTCATAATGCACAAAGAGCAAAAAATGACTCCATTTACCCCACCTTCATAAGAGTATAGAGGAAATACTGGGAAGTGTGGCGCCAATTTGGGACTGGATCTGGGCTCCTTGAACCCTGCCCTGAGCGGCCAAATTGTCAAAATGGGCCCATCAAGGGTCCCAGGTACTCAAATATGGGAGTATTGGAGGTCAAGTTTTTCATAATGCACAAAGAGCAAAAAATGACTCCATTTACCCCACCTTCATAAGAGTATAGAGGAAATACTGTGAAGTGTGGCGCCAATTTGGGACTGGATCTGGGCTCCTTGGACCCTGCCCTGTGCGGCCAAATTGTCAAACTGGGCCCATCAAGGGTCCCAGGTACTCAAATATGGGGGTATTGGAGGTCAAGTTTTTTCATAATGCACAAAGAGCAAAAAATGACTCCATTTACCCCACCTTCATAAGAGTATAGAGGAAATACTGGGAAGTGTGGCGCCAATTTGGGACCGGATCTGGGCTCCTTGAACCCTGCCCTGAGCGGCCAAATTGTCAAAATGGACCCATCAAGGGTCCCAGGTACTCAAATATGGGAGTATTGGAGGTCAAGTTTTTCATAATGCACAAAGAGCAAAAAATGACTCCATTTACCCCACCTTCATAAGAGTATAGAGGAAATACTGGGAAGTGTGACGCCAATTTGGGACTGGATCTGGGCTCCTTGGAACCTGCCCTGTGCGGCCAAATTGTCAAAATGGGCCCATCAAGGGTCCCAGGTACTCAAATAAGGGAGTATTGGAGGTCAAGTTTTTCATAATGCACAAAGAGCAAAAAATGACTCCATTTACCCCACCTTCATAAGAGTATAGAGGAAATACTGGGAAGTGTGGCGCCAATTTGGGACTGGATCTGGGCTCCTTGGACCCTGCCCTGTGCGGCCAAATTGTCAAAATGGGCCCATCAAGGGTCCCAGGTACTCAAATATGGGAGTATTGGAGGTCAAGTTTTTCATAATGCACAAAGAGCAAAAAATGACTCCATTTACCCAACCTTCATAAGAGTATAGAGGAAATACTGGGAAGTGTGGCGCCAATTTGGGACTGGATCTGGGCTCCTTGAACCCTGCCCTGAGCGGCCAAATTGTCAAAATGGGCCCATCAAGGGTCCCAGGTACTGAAATATGGGAGTATTGGAGGTCAAGTTTTTCATAATGCACAAAGAGCAAAAAATGACTCCATATACCCAACCTTCATAAGAGTATAGAGGAAATACTGGGAAGTGTGGCGCCAATTTGGGACTGGATCTGGGCTCCTTGAACCCTGCCCTGAGCGGCCAAATTGTCAAAATGGGCCCATCAAGGGTCCCAGGTACTCAAATATGGGGGTATTGGAGGTCAAGTTTTTCATAATGCACAAAGAGCAAAAAATGACTCCATATACCCAACCTTCATAAGAGTATAGAGGAAATACTGGGAAGTGTGGCGCCAATTTTGGACTGGATCTGGGCTCAAGGAAGTCTTCCCTGTGCGGCCAAATTGTCAAAATGGGCCCATCAAGGGTCCCAGGTACTCAAATATGGGAGTATACGAGGTCCGTGGTTTTTTTGGACTTTTTTGTGATTTTTTTGCGTAATTTTTGGCAGCACTCTTTAGAATCCTAACATTTAGCGGATGGATTTGTTTAGGTGTGTTAGCGGATGCCTGTCGAACTTCGCGGAAGGATTTGTATACTCCTACATACAGACTTGTCAGACATATTGTGTGTCGTTCTTGCCACCTAGATCTGTTTGAATGTTTTATACTTCCAGACCTAGCAAGCGTTTTTTTTTTGTTTTTTTTAAACATCAATAAGTTATACATGGGGGGGGGGGGATTTTTTGTATTAGCTTCAATTGTCTATCTGTTTTTCCGGCTATTGAAACTAGGAGACGCAGAAATTGTCGCTAATTAGGCCTAAACCTATTCGACGCATTCTGTGGTACCATGGACGTGATTCGTGAAAAATTAAAGTATGGAGTGTTGGAGAGGGTGTTTTGTTTTGTTTTGTTTGTTTGTTTTCACTCACCCAGTTAAACACTTGTCAACACTTTTATTTACCATTTGCTTGATATATTTGATGACAATTGTTTCCCTTTTCAACTTCAGAACAAAAAAACGTAACAATCTCTTAAAAGTACGGACGGTATAGTTCTGCTATAGCAGAAACTTAACCAGGTCTGCAAATATGTTTGGATCGATTGCAGGACTACTGCATTACTGCACAAATTGGAATTGAAATATAAAATACCAGTATGCTCGTTTATAACAAAGCCCGCAGGAGATTGAAGCAATAATATATTCTGGGAGATGAAACTTAAGAATTAAATCATTACTGTTGTCTTGGAATTCAAATAAGTGCCAACGAATCTTCCAATCTTACTGTACATTTGTGAGAAAAGGCCACGAAGGTAGCTGCAAAATTGAAACAAACTATCTGCATGAAACAATGGATTGGGTTTTTCAATTGCATTAACTGTTTTCGAAAACAAAAACAAAATAAAACAAAAAAAAGAAGACTTGCTGTCCCGGTATACTTTTGCATGTGAAGCATGCATGAGGATCATAAATGAAACCCGAAAAACTTTGCCCTAGTGATATTTCTAATCATACTAATTATCCTTTTGAAAAGTTACACCTGCGTTATTTCAAATTTTGTCTCGGTGCAGGCAAAAAGGCGAGTGATTTTGCTGTTTTTTAGTGAACAGGGATAATACCCACTATTTAAAACTCAATTTTTGCACAAATATCAAAATACTGGTTTAGAAGGGTTAAACTCAACCTCGATTGTTTTCTATGTATTACATTTACAACCTTGGTTCAGTGCCATTTCTTTCAGACATCGGGTTTCTGTTACGTGGAATAACCTAGCTTATAATACTGACGATTTCCCATCGAACAGTGAGAGTTTCAATAACAAATTTTGTCTTGTTTTATATCCAAATCATAAGTTTATATGTTTATGCAAATCATAAGTTTATATGTTTGTGTCTTTGACAAATGTACAAATTGATTATTAAGAACGCTTTACTTGTAATTGTTATCAAAATATGGACTTGAAAGTCGTTAAAATTTACGATGTCGCGGACGGGGGATCGTCACACATGTAAAATGAGCAACAACAAAAAAAAAAGAAAAAAAAAAAGTAGGCAAATCCTTTTGGCTTGTTTGTAGGCCCACTAAATTAATCCCAATGCAGTATGTGACCAAGAGAAAATGACAAAAGATTGATTTTGTTAACCCGGACAAAGCGAACCTCCTAAGAATAAAACGGCCATTTCACTTAAATTTGGATAGGTCTGTAGCCTACCAGTATCGTGGCAAGGGAATTTGTCATACTGAAATTATTGCAAAACTTTGAAAGATACGCACATATAATTCAATAAACTATGTTTTGATAAAAAGGACACAGCATCATATTTTTGTCTATAAATGGCCACCTTTGCCCGAACTCTCATTCACATGGTTTTGATCCAAAATGGATCAAAACCGTTTATGCATTTTCACTTCCCCTTGTGGCAAAAACGATTTGATGTTCAGTGCCCCAGACAATCCCAATATCTTGGAAATCGGGACTGTGTGGAGCCCCTGAATCTGATTGACAGCTGTCAAAAGTACGATACAAAGAAAGCCTTTTTAAAAGATCTTTTATTCAGTTGTGGGGACGTGCTCAAAGTGACCCAACCCTACGTTCATTTATGAACATAGCAACATTGTAACAAACTGGAAATATATTACCACAGAGACAACAAACTCTCTCTCTCTCTCTCTCTCTCTCTCTCTCTCTCTCTCTCTCTCTCTCTCTCTCTCTCTCTCTCTCTCTCTCTCTCTCTCTCTCTCTCTCGCAAACAAATGTGCTCACCTATTTTCTATCAAACGTGTTCAATGGTAGTTTTCATATTACCAGTTGATTAACGATCCAAAGTACACAATTCCGGACACTTTTTACACGGATAATGTATCATTATCAATGTCATTTGCTGAGGTTAAAGGTACAATTGTTGAAAACAAGTGTTTTGTCTGAAAGAACAGACCTAACTACAGATTTAACTGCGTCGATTTGCTCACCTTCAATTACCAGCTTCAGTTTCACTTTTGTGTCTATAAACCCAAGCCCCATGGGATGTGCGGGGAAATAAACAAGTTATAGCTATCGAATTGGCTGCAGCCCAATATTAGTCTCATGGCCTCATAAAATGTTTCGATGCCATGGCTCAATTAGGCTTCAACACATCTCAATACAAGATTTTATGACACTATCAACCAATTAACTCTAGGCTTGGGCACACACATTAAACTTTAAAGGCGACCATTTATAACATGTTGTTTTGTGTTTTGTGTGACAAGCTGGAATTGGAAGTTATTGTCTGCTAGCTTCACATATTTTCAGACTGTCCGCCAGATGGCGGAACGTCCGAAGGATGAAATTGCTCGCCAGCAGACAATAAAAAAATCACATTTACTTTGAATGAAACAAAATATAGTGAATTTTATTATCTGTTTGGTCTTAAATTATAAAGGCGACTCATCTTCTCTGATAAACTTGAAGTTATTGTTTGCTAGCTCCACACTTCAACAGACCGATAGCTTCACACGCCAGCAGTCAATAGCCCTATATCTGCCATAAGTAATCGATCACTTTTCTTATTGTCTGCTGGCTCATCGTCTGCCAGGTTATTGTCTGCTGCCTTCACTCTGTACCCGCAAAGCACTGTTGAAAACGATGCCAGCGCCATCTATCGTACTGGAAAGGTCTATTAACAGCAACACACCAACCCATCCTGGGCGGGAACAGGGACGAAAACGAATATTTCTACATGCATTTTTAATCCTGTTGGTTTAAACATATTTCATTCAAAAAAAGAAAACAATTAGGGAGAAGGGCATGCAAGGCCCTATATTGACCACTCTGGTCAGAAGAAGACATCCTGTTGATAAAGGGTGAATAAGATATGTTTAAACCAAGTGACACTTGACAGCCATGGCTCGCTACTATTGTCGGAGTCTTCCCTGTCAGCCAGCAGTGTTGCGTTTGTGACGTCACAAGCCTTTCGTGCCTTGTGGGTGTCGAAAATGAACGGAAAGCGAAAATTGAAGGCACAGTGAGTTTTTAAAATAAAAGTGTAAATAAAAGTATTATTTTTACATCCATTTTTTAAAAATCGCACTGTGTGGTGAAAACAACCCATGAGTCACCCATGTATCAACTTTGAACATGGTCAATCAAGAGGACCTTTAACAGTTGTCATCATACCTAGAATTGTTCATTTGGATGTCAGGAACATGAATCCGGCAGATGACATCGTTTGCGGTTGGTGCAAACAGCACCAGAAGCCATTTTCTAAGATGGTGGATGTCCTAGACTAAAAATGCAGTATCTCCAACACTATGTGACACAGGAAGCTAAAAAAGAAATGAAATCCCATGTTTTGGGGGTGGATGAGATCAATAGATATTGTATCATTATTGTGAAGGAAACAGAGATGTAATTTTTCAAGATGCGGACTTTAACTTGTTGATGTAACAGACTCTGTGCCTAAGTTGTGCATAAACGAGAACCACACATGATAAAAAAACGTGAGCCATCAAATAGCCAATGTCAAAATCCAGTTTAATGAAGGTAAACCTGCATCAAATAGCTATCAACATCATCAAAATGATCACGATCACCAGAGAATGGCATGAAGGAAAGCATCACTTGACTTGAGGCAAGAACTTTCAGAAGCTAGTAGTACCTCAAATGGAATTTCTGCATATGCATCTGAACTTTGATAAAAATCTTGTTTCATTCATACATATGTAGTTCAGCATTTTGGTTATATTCTAGATGCTAACCTTGAGAACATAGTGGATATATTTGCTAAAAATGAAGTCATTTTGTGATGATGTGTGCTTTTGTGGTTCAGTTTATGGTTAATTTGGAATAACCATGATCTTAAAAGACATCCTGCTCATCACCAGAGTCACTAATGGACTGTGATTCAAGTGTAAATGGATTGGCACAGACAGAAGATTCGCACGAATCACTATTGCACGCTGCCTCACAAAAGCATGCTGCTGTACATGGCTGTTCATTTGCAAGACAACTGCACTCTGAGCCACACAAATAGGGTTTGCAATTGCACAACAAATCATTCAGCAGTCCTGCTGGTGCAGGTGACTGGCTCATAAGTTTTGGGGACATACGTGTCCCATTTGTTATCTTCTCACACCCAACATTTGTGGGCTCCAAGCATTCCTGCATTGGTATGATGGCTTCATGCCATATCTTCATTTGGTACATACAGCGTAGCAGGTGTAGCTCAAAGCTATTCTCTGTTGGTGGGAGCTTCTTTGCAGGTACACTTTGGCTACCTGCTTTTTCACATCTGAGTGCATTAAGAGACTGCAACTCAACTTTGCCAAACAGATAACCCACAAATTTTGTAGCTGCCGCCTTTTCTGCCTTTTGCAATGTATGGTGTTGGGCAAGGTCTGCCAGTTCTTGTAACTTCTCTGCTTTCTGCATCTTCACCCTAAATGCTGCTTTTTTCCGTGTCCCCAGAATGAACTGACCGTGTTACAGCCTGTTAAGCAATAAACAGACAGAAGTATGTTTACCTGCTTCTTCTCAAATCTATCAAAAATGCATGGTCAGGAATATAGCGAGTAAGGTCTGAGAGTTTGCCTTCCTTACCCAAAAGCAGGATTATTTCCTTAGCGCCAATAGCAGAGCGATAATGCAAAAGCAATACAAGCACATCTGTGTCAGGGCTGCTTATAACAATGTTATTTGTCCCACCTTGTACTGCAGCTTTGGCATGTGCAATAATTCATGTATCAGCTTCCTTGTGGTTTGACTTCAAAGCGTCTACACTCTCATTGCCGGCTTTACTAATCTGAATTGTCATGTCCCATTTCCACCACTGACATACAGTAACTGCCCATTACACAACAAAGTACCTGCCTGAGCTATCATGTATTCTGTATAAAATGAAGCCAGATTTGCTTTGTTTTTACCATTTGCTAGAAAGTATCTCCAATTTGGAGGAATGGCAACTTCTGGCTGAATGTGATAGACTATGCCTTCATCACAATGTCCTCGCTTAAGTCTGGTCTGTCTTTTGATGCTTGTGTCAAAGTACCTGTCAAATATGATATGGACTCCAACTGTATCTGTTGGGTTCATCCCCTTAACTGTACACATTATATATCATAGAAACCCTGCAGCCAATTTCATGGAAAACTATCTTTGATTGACTGGTTGAGGGGACAAGTATTTGAATCAAAGCATGGCCATCAAAAATAAGGGTATCACAAAGACCTACATTGTGGATCTTATTGCCTGATGCCAGTTCTTCAAGCTTGAGCATGAAATCTGATTTGACACAAGACTGCATGATCCCATCCTTGGTGAACAGACTCAATGGCACAGGTGCATCTTCATATGACAACACACATTTGAGGGGTACCTTCTTTCTAGAATTAACTGCAAGAAGTTGCAGATACATAGCTTCACCATCCAGGCTAACCACTTTGCTTCTGACTTGGACAGTTGTTGGGAAGAGGGTCATAGAAGCTTTTCTTCCTGTCCCTGCTCTGGCCAACTTGATGTTCATCTTCTAACTTCTCTGCCATGGCAGAGCCCTTTTCGAAGCATTCACAAGACTACTTGCTACTTCAGGGGTCATAGGTGCTCCTATGGCAACATTTACCAACTGCACTGGTGGATCTGATACATCAAATGGGTCAATATAGGACTCCTGAAACATTTTACTAAGCCTTTGGACATCAAGAGACCAACATTTTGCTGCAGCCAATTTGGGACCAAGGTAGTATTCAGGGCCTTTGTTTTTGCTCTTAACAATAAGATCTAGAGATTTTTCTTAAAATTGTGCTGTGATTGGCCCACTAAGAAACCATCTGAGTGGAGCTGGGCCTTTCAGAGTCAGTCCAATTATTCCATCTGATCCCTTTAGTGCTTTGTTTTCACTTGCTTCAATGGTATAATCCCTACATACAGAGTTGAACTTTCCCTGTGACAGCTTAGCAACAAAAATCCCATCTCTGAATGAGTTCAATACCTTAGTTGGTAGTCGCTGTTTTTGTAGTAACAGGACTGGCATATACTTTGAATAGTTTGCTCGATTGGTAACAAAAAAAAAGTGGGAGAAGTTGTGCTTTTGATGCTTCATACACATCCTAAGATGCATGCCTGGTGGAACTGATGAATACCTTTATTTGCATACAACTTTACATAAAAAGTCATCCCAAAATTTGAAAGTAGGCGATATGCATCTACCATATTTCCTAAACTCGAGTAACAGTGGTTCCAAAGTTTTCCCTATATCTGTGGTCAACTTTTGCAATTGTACTTCTGACAAATCCCTGCCTGCACTGTCAGAGATAGCCTTATCAAGCTCTTGCAGTAAAACATTCAACTTCAGTTGGTTCCTACTGCCCCTTGACTTGCACCACATTATGAAATGGCAGAGTAATCGCTCGTTCAATGCCTCATCAAGCAACTTTAGGGCATAGAGAGCTCTGTCAAAGTCCTTTCCTGCCAGAATCCTGTGCACACTACCAGAAGCAAAAACACCTGACTCATGCAACAGCTGCCTTACTCCAACATCACCATAAAGATAGCCTATGGCAGAGATAAGACAGATAAGAAAGTGCATACCACCCTCACAGGGAATTACACCAGCCAACTCACGGAGGTACGCCCATGTGATTTCAAGTGCCTTCATTAACAAGCCCATATCAAAGAAAACAGGAACATGTGTCTGCCCAAGCATGTTCATGGATTCTTTCAGGCACACCAAGGTTGTATAGATTGCTTGGGGGATCTGATGAATTGGCCATGATAATAGGATTAAATGATACCTTTGAAACAGGACATGGCAAAGTGACACCAACAGATGCATGGAATGAGGGCCAGGGAGGTATGCCAATGCCTTCTTGTTGGCTGTGTAATAGACCTGAATGTGCAGCATTGTACACCATTTCCATCTGCTGTTTTTGCAGCTTAGTGTTGTTTATTAACATCTTTATCTCTTCAGATGACACCATGGGATGAAAATTTGGTTCAGGTCTTGCAAGTGGCTTTTTGTAGGGTAGAGGCTTTGAGAGATCACCTTTCATAGAATCCAAATTCAATGATCTTGTATCTGCCTCCATGATACAAGGGATCGTCTGTTGTTGGGTATTTACTGCTGAGCAAGAATACTAGTCATGGCATGTGTGGTTCCTTTTCCATCAATGGTTCTTTCATTGTGGTCCCAATTATCAGCTACTGCAACTATGGGAGGGCCACCATTACTTCGGGCTACAATTTCAGGAGGGACACAGTAATCTGATGAAGACTGTTGCTGTGATGAACTTATATGCACTGCTGCTGAAGTTAAGAAATGTCTTAACTCTGTTTATGAAATGCAGTAGTTTATGCATGGTGCCAAATTCATGATGGAGATGAACAACCAAACCAAAATGTTTTGAGGACATGATGGAAGTTGCCTTTGTTGTAATGTAACAGGCAATGTTTAGAGAATACAGGTCAATATCCATATCACCTGCATCAGCCGCATTGTCATACATTTGCTTATTTGTTAACCAACATACAGTTTTGTACAAAAGCGGATCTTTTCAGTTAAGAAGGTTTTCAGCTGATATATCTGCAGGAGAGAGAAATTCACCATCCAACTTAGATACATTGTTGAGACACCTGTGCAAAATTCCGACAGCTTGGTGGATGATACTGTCTTCTGTGATTATGTCTACCTGTTGTTTTCTGTATTCCTCATAACTGGGAATTTGTTTCAAAACATGAGTATCTTCATGTGCTTTGCGCAGCACCTGCCCTACAGTATCTGACATCCCTGGCTGGGCAACAAAGGAGATTTCTGGCCATTCCTTAGAAAGCTGTTTCTCCAGCCTTTTTGTATGATACTCCTCCGAATTCTCACCATTGTTATCTTTAAGTACCTCATCAAATATTCTCCTAAGTGTGGTTAGCAAAAACACCTCTTTTCTGTCATTGATTGCTGGTTTGAACTCATCAATCAACTGCCGTGTTACATCTCTAAATGTGCTTTCGGACTCACACTTATTTACTTATTTTCTTGTCCATGGCTGCCCAGTTCACTTGTGTATTTTATACAGCAATTTTTGGATCTACAATACCTAGCTTTAATGGCAACAAGGTCACCATTAGGGACATCATGGAGCCATGCCAGCATATCATGATCATTGCATTGCTTGGCTGCTTCCATAACCTTAGTGAACATGTCATTTCCATCAGATTGGGTATCGATTGCTGACTGAACAATGGACCAACCAAATCTTTTCTTCATAGAGCATTGAGCACCACAAAGAAAGCAGTTACTTTTCCTGTCCAAATTACTGACAGAAACATGAGATCTGGTAAAGCCACGGCCACCATCATCATTGCTTGGACCTGCAGTTGCTTCCTCCTTTTTATGTTTTGCTTCTATTCTTTTTAAATGCAGAGGATTGGTATAGGTAGGTCGGTAATTTCTATGGTATTTGATGATGTAATCACCATTCATGATGTCCGACTTTTTACTCAGAAGGACCTTTCCTACGTCATCCTGAGGTGCTGAGCAAGCAGCAAACAGCAAGTCTAACTTATCTAGCTCAGGACTAACCCCAGGGGAGTTTTCTGTAAATGTATGTGAGCAGGACACACTTGTCAGTTTCTGTCACTTCTGTTCTTCTTCTATTACATGTAACTACATCAAATTCTGCAGCCATTTTAAGCGACAATGTTGCCTGGCAACTTGATTAGATTATTGGAAGTGAAATGTGGACATTAAGAAGGGCTATTTAAATAATTATGAAATATTTAACTAGAAACTATATACTTTTCATTCATTAGGCCTGTTCTGGAATATAGCAATGCAGTCTGGGACGGCTGCTCACAGACAGACACACAATTACTGGAAAACGTTCATCTGGCTGCCGCCTGCACCGTTACAGGTGCATTGCATACCACTGCAAATACCAAGCTCTATGAGAAAGCTGGTTTGGAAACTTTGGCTCAGAGAAGAGAAAGAAATAAACAGATTCTTATGTACAAAATAGTAAACAACCTTACCCCTGATTACTTGCGAAATTCAATACCAAATTTTCCAACAGCAGAAACATGGAACACCTACAATACTCGTAGACGTCTTGACTTACCTCATCTTAGGGCTAGAACAGATCTCTTTGATAAATTTTTTCCCATCTGCTACAAGACTATGGAACTTATTGCCTCTTGATACTCGGAATACTCCAACACTGTCTCAGTTTAAATCTAAACTAGTCAACAACCCACGTCGTCTTGTAAAGTACCCATCTCTTTTAAACGTAGGAAATCAACATCTTTCAGTTCTTCATGCGCGGTTACAAATGGGCTGCAGCCAGCTGAACGATTATTTACATGAAATTGGTATCAAAGACTCCTGTATGTGTTCTTGTGGTCAAGGGATTGAAAATGTCTGGCATTATATTTTTACTTGTCCATTATACATCGTTCACAGAGACCGTCTTCATGCAGTTATTTGTGATTTTGCTCCTTTTAATATCCACACAGTTTTATATGGACACGAACTTTGCAATCTGGAAAATAATATTAAGATATTCATGGCTGTGCAAGAATTTATAAAAGCTCTGGAAGATTTGCCCCTCAAAATTAGCTCTTATAAACCTAATAATATATAAACAAGTTTGTAACAGGTACAATTTTCTCTGAACTAACAAAAAGCACATACTTGTGTCCACGCTGTAGACTTTGGATTGACCAAATAGAAAATTATATAAATGAAAGACCCTTAAAAGATAAAACTGAGTGGCAAGCAAAAAGACTTGTGGACAACGAACACAACTAAAGGGTCTTCAAAAACCCACTGAGATTGTGATATGGATTTCTTGAATGCAACAAAGGCCTTAAAAACACTGGACACTAGAAGACCAATTCACAGAATATTCAATTCTGAGATGTTGCCTTCTGTCCTGTCACCAACCAGACAAACAAGTGAGTCCCCCCAAACAGGAATATGCCCTATATCTAGCTAACTTTGTAACGACCAAGTAATGAAATATAAGCACACAAACACAGCAGTTTCAAGACAAGAAGCCACACCTATGATGCAAACACCTTGACTGGCTGGTGGGTAGTGAGCAACTGGACACGAAGTGGGTTGATACTGACCTCTCAAACCACTAGGTACCCTTCCCATCATGTGACATGTTTTGCATGAATAACTAGGGCACCTAGAACTCAAACTGGCTGAAGACCTGTAAATTAGTATTACATCACAGCAAAGTATTTTCTTTGCATGTATACCAAGGGCACCTGAAGTCAAACGACTTGAATTATACCCACATTCAAAGGTAAAGCAGTGCAACCTTCTAGTATACATCTAATAATCCTTGTCATACTCAAATGAAATGTTTGACATGAATTCAGATATGAATACAAGAGTGTTCTAGACCAAATTATTGGACAGACATTAAAATTTTATAAATATTGTTCAAAAGTGCTATCCTGTGACCTTTCGTTTTTTATCTTTTTCAGTTTTAAGTGTATTGGCCTCAATCTTGCAGATGGCTTCTTTTGTAAGAACACTAACATGAAAACATGTCATCACATCATTATCGGACATTCCAGGCCCTAAAGATTTATTTCATAATATATATATATATATATATATATATATATATATATATATATATATATATATATATATATATATATATATATATATATATATATATATATATATATAGTAATTTCTGGTATTCTGCAAAACAAAATATTTGGCATAAATATAAAATAGACAAACTATCGCTTTCTGGAATAAATTGATGGGCGACACAGATAATATTATAATTCATAATTTCGAATCATAAAAATATCACCTAGCGAACTTCCAAATGTATCACTTTGGATTCATATTTCCCAGAAATGTGTGAAAAAAATATTTGTTCTCTTGCGACCCTTCCTTTTGACTTTATGCCACTTAATAGTTATTTGGAATGCTATTTGGAAATGGCTTCCTGTGGGATATGCATCAACATTGAAACAAATGATCACGTGGTTTCATGATTTGAAGAACCCAGGGATTAATATCACGCATGATGACATCTAAGTGTTATAATTTTGTCAATATTAATCACCGATGTCATTCAACCTACCATTTTTCATTTATGTTAATTATTGCTTTACAGAGAGCCATCTTGCAAATAGCTTCTTTTGTGAAACGCACTAACTTTAGAAAAAAGTTATCATGTTGGTCCAGAATCTCCAGATCCTACAGATTAATTTTATATAAGACGACGCTTGTTATTTCCCCAAATATATG
Source organism: Hermodice carunculata (assembly GCA_964020975.1). NCBI lineage: Eukaryota > Metazoa > Annelida > Polychaeta > Eunicida > Amphinomidae > Hermodice > Hermodice carunculata. Next base: position 39,179 of record CAXHWN010000809.1, on the reverse strand, counting down.
TTTGGTACGAATAAAAAATATGACAACGGGCATTTTCTTGACCATTTATTGGGATTCAAAAGACCATTTTACCAATCATAACCTTGAATTGTCAAATATTTTCCTCAAAATTGATCTAAAAAATATTCATTAGATTCGTTTCGATCAAAATCCTACTAAAAGATGCAAAATTCGCTATCCTGCGACCGTTTTTTCTGACTTTATGTCAACCAATATTATATTGGCAGCCATCTTAGGAAGTGGCTTCCTGTGTGAAACGCACCACCATTTAAACATGTCATCACGCCGTTTCATGATCTCCAGACCCTAAGGATTAATTCCACATATAATGACAGCTGTTAATTTGCCGGCCCCACCTACTTGAAAACTAACGCTCTTTTTGCCACCTTGATGCTCTACTAGGAGGAGGTTTAAATCGGCTTTGTGGGGGGGGGGGGGGGGCACAAAATCATTTTGATCCCTGGTAGTAGCACTGAAGTCGCCAATCATAATACATTTGCTGTCATCCATGGATAGTCTAGATACATCATTTAAAAGATAGTCAAATTATTAATATCACTGGTGTACCGAGAGTTTGACGGTGAGACATAAACTGTTGCAATATATACATCAAAGGTAAGTTTAAAGAATGATCTTTTCAGTTTGATCCATACTATTTCAGGGTTAACGACAGGTAAAAAATTCAATCCCATCACGTATGTAATTTTTGACATAAATAGCAATACCTCCGGAAAATTTACTGGCGTTACTTGTCCCAGGGCGTATGCTACAGTGTACTTTATAGCCTGGAATTTCAATGTCCGCATCTGGACCTGCGTGTGTTTCAGTTAATCCGCAAATATCAAAGCTTGTTGATATATTTAAAAACTTTATCATGAAATTTAGAGCAGGATTGGCCACAGACATTTTGTCTATGTCCGTGTATATTCCATGCTAAAATGCTCAAATGTCCAATCATTGGCTTAGTTTACTTTGAGTATCTTAGAGACCATCGGCGTCTATTTGGGGCCACCTAATTCCTGTTATCCTGTCGACGTCCCTGTGGTCTCAGTTCAGGCATGAAGGTATATATTTGCCGTTAATAACCTCGTATCCTGTTCATTTGGGTGGATATTGTGTGCATATTGGTCTTGCCGCGGTACCTGTCGCCTGTTCACAAAACTGATGTAGTTCTCACATAGCTTTATTCCAGCTTCTCGTTTATCTTCAGCTTCAACAGCGAATTTGCAGCTTGGACTTTAAGATCCAACTCCTTGTCCCCCAGGATCGGGATACTGCTAGAGATGATCACCTGTTTAGATGTCCCATTTGCAATGATTTTATCAGCTGATCCAACTAAGCCAGTGGCAACATCCTCTGGCGTTCTTGTCTTCAAGTCTGGTCACAGGATGTATTATAACGGCTTCATGTTGTTTGTTGTGACTATTCAGGTATTCTTGGGCTTTTTCGATTGTGTATACTTTTTCTAAAGCTACATTGTAGGTTTCTTTATTCACAGCTTCTTTGGGTCCAAATGCTTCAACCGAGAACTTGAGAGTATCAGCACATCCTGTGTCTTGCTTTTTGCTGAGAGGTCTGTTGAAAGTTCCGTTTTCCGTGCATTCACTGTTGACCACTGTGTGCTGCTGGTACCTGCGTCCATTCCAAGGGGTTGTAGTTGCCATTTAAGAGTTTGCTCTTTTGCTGCAATAATGCCATCACTAAGTTGGGCCATTCTGTCATGTAGTTTATTTTATTTCTTCGTCCTTCTTCTTTATGCTAGTTTGACGTCTTTCTATTTCTTCATACAATGAGATCTTCATTTGTCTTCTGATGGAGACCTAAGTGTCAATTTCGCTTTGTAGATCTTTCATTCTTTCCCTCAGCTTATCTGACCCACTATCTGTTGTACAGCTTTCACGGGCTTTTGATAACTTATCTGTCGCTGTATCTCTCTCAGCCACAAGACTGTCAAGCTTTTAATTTTGGATAGATCACTACACTTATTTTCAGGTTTTGTTTGATCTACTTTTGTTCTTTTCAATTCCGCCGCCAGGTTTTCATTTTCTTGTTTGATTAAGTAACGAAGTAGCCTACTGGTATAAGTGTAGCAAACTATCAATAAATGCAAGCTATATCAAATATATGGTTATGGACGGTAAAAGAAACGCTAAAAATGACCTTCTCAATTTAGATGGCCATGAAATGAAACAAGTAGATTGCATTAAACATTTAGGTGTGCATGTGGATGCATATCTTTCTTGGAATAAGCACGTGGAGAAACTGCATACAAAAGTCATAGGGAAACTAACCGTACGAAGACGATTTAGTAACATTTTGCCAAGACAAACATTAGAATTGATATTTAAGTCAACAATCTACCTTGTATTGATTTCGCCGACACTGTGTGGGGTGCATGTGCGGAGAACGGGCTTAAAATAGCACAGGGACTGCAAAATGCTGCAGCCAGAATAGTCTCGAGTTATTATGATTATGTAAACTTTAGGGGTGAAGACATTGTTAGAAGTTTGAAATGGCAGACAATTAAAGAGAGGAGGCAGTTTCATATGGCTATTATACTGTTCAAATACACACATGGTCTAGCACCTAACTATCTTTGTGACCAAATCTGCCTTCTAAATGGAATTAATCACTGTTCAACACGATACGCAACGGGAAATAATATCCATGTTCCTTTTCCTAAAATATATATATATATATATATATATATATATATATATATATATATATATATATATATATATATATATATATATATATATATATATATATATATATATATATATATATTCAAACGTCCGCTTTTGTATGAAGGTGCATGCATTTTCAATAGCCTGCCGGATTTTTTAAAGGACTGTAAAATGTGTGTGATTTTAAATGTCAGTATAATGCTCACTTTTTTAAATGATGTATCTTAGTACCTGTGTTTCTCAACTCCTTTTAGTTTTCTAGTTTGTAGATTTGTTTAATAACTTCGCCTTGTCATATTAGTTTAAACATATGTATTTCAAACTGGATTGCCCAATAGTACAAAGAGTGTTACTAATCGAGGGGTTCTCCAGACACGGAGACGCACCATATATATGTACAAGACACACAGGACGAGACATTATAAAGTTGAAAACTATGCACTTACACAAAATAGGCTATGTACATGTATGAGCACAAGAGATAACTTTGTACATGTTTGTGTTGACAATATACTGTAACCAAAATGAACATGCCATCGGAGGCGACTGAAGGCGAGGGCAACAACCCAACTAAGACCCGCCCACCCAAGCAGTCCAACCATTCATATTAACCCTTATAAGCTTTTAGTAACATCCTATTTGCAGTTCCGTTTTTAAGTGGTATTCACTCAGATAATTTTGAAGTCAGTTATTCATGATGGCACAAAAAAGTTTTGACAGGCAGCTGCTTAGACATATATACCTCTATACATATTTGGACCATGAATGTTTCCCCCTTTGTGTATCAAAACCAAACGACTTTGTTTCCAAACAGTAGGAAAATACCCTGATGTAAAGAAGAAAAAAAATAGATTAAACATTTTGCCCAAAACTTTAGATAATGTTACTCCGATTTCTATCAACATTTCATTCAGAATTCCCATCTTTGCCGGGCGACTTGTTGGATTTTAGTTTCTGCAAAGCAGTAATTATTTCTGTGTCTTTAATTGTGGAGTCCAGGATTGAAAAGAAAACTGGGGCGTTATTATATAGCTCATTTAGCAATGACATAACCTCGTGATCTCGGGGAGAATTACCAAAGGTAGAACTGTGAGACTTAACTTTTGCGAAATGGTGAAACCACGGTCTAGAGTCAATAATATCACTAGCATTATCTATGTTTGTTTACAAAATTCCATCTCATTGTACCTTTGTCGTTCATATGGAACCAGAAAATAAGGCAGTCAAAGGAAAATATTTACCATTGTTACATAATTGATACCATCTGAAATAAAGGATATCATAAACACGTGCACTCATGACAATGCATACAGCAACTTAAATGACTGCCCTCCTAGGGTCGTAAGGTTACTGCCGGGTACGAGTTATACTGATATTGAAAGCTATATTCATAAATGCAAACTTATGTTTCATCATCCATAGACCACACACATGGGGAGGGAATATTAACTGTTTGTTTAGACTTTTATATACCGTAGGCGTAGGCCGTAGCTGTTTCCGTGAATGCTAGAATTTGAAATAATACAAGACCAGGCCCATCCTGACGCAAATTCCAATTTATTGCATTCATGCTTGTTCTTATTAAATGGAATTCCATAAGCTTTGATAGAAAATATCTCTTTTGCAACGAATTATCATTGCCCAGACGGCAAGTTGGGATCGTCTGGGTGTACCACGCCTGCACTCCTTGCAGTACTGGTGACGGTAGGGTTCTGGGCGTCCCCTCATGTGTGTAAGGCTGAATGATCTTTTCCTCTGCTGCTTCAGCTTTTCTTACTTATTTTTCTTCATCGTCATCAGACCACGTACATAAAAAAACTCGATTCATACTCTCCGGAATCACTATGCTCTGTTGTATCTGCCGTAACTCTTGCAAACTGAAGGTGCTCTGGCTTAGAACACATACACCATGGCCAGCGGGTTGCGTTTGTGACAGACAAAACAAAACAAAAAACAAACAAAACAAAAAAAACAAGGATAAAACTGATCCATGCTTACTATAATAAAAGTGGTGCAAAAAATCTTAGGTCTGGTTGTTTAGTACGATTATTCTGGCAATTTGGCACACAGCAGTGGTCTCGCTTCCCCATGTTGGCGTATGGTACTGACCGTCTGATGCAGAGGTGTTACACGCCGATTTTCCCAATCCGCAAAGCACTATTGAAAACGATGCCAGCGCCATCTATCAGACTGGAAAGCAACACACCAACCCATCCTGGGCGGGAACAGGGACGAAAACGAATATTTCTACATGCATTTTTAATCCTGTTGGTTTAAACATATTTTATTCAAAAAACAAAAACAAAAAAAACAATTGGGGAGAAGGGCATGCAAGGCCCTATATTGACCACTCTGGTCAGAAGAAGACATCCTGTTGATAAAGGGTGAATAAGATATGTTTAAACCAAGTGACACTTGACAGCCATGGCTCGCTACTATTGTCGGAGTCTTCCCTGTCAGCCAGCAGTGTTGCGTTTGTGATGTCACAAGCATTTCGTGCCTTGTGGGTGTCGGAAATGAACGGAAAGCGACAATTGAAGGCACAGTGAGTTTTTAAGATAAAAAGGTAAATAAAAGTATTATTTATAAATCCATTTTTTAAAAATCGCACTGTGTGGTGAAAACAACCCATGAGTCACCCATGTATCAACTTTGAACATGGTCAATCAAGAGGACCTTTAGCAGTTGTCATCATACCTAGAATTGTTCATTTGGATGTCAGGAACATGAATCCGGCAGATGACATCGTTTGCGGTTGGTGCAAACAGCACCAGAAGCCATTTTCTAAGATGGAGGATGTCCTAGACTAAAAATGCAGTATCTCCAACACTATGTGACACAGGAAGCTAAAAAAGACATGAAATCCCATGTTTTGGGGGTGGATGAGATCAATAGATATTGTATCATTATTGTGAAGGAAACAGAGATGTAATTTTTCAAGATGGCGGACTTTAACTTGTTGATGTAACAGACTCTGTGCCTAAGTTGTGCATAAACGAGAACCACACATGATAAAAAAACGTGAGCCATCATATAGCTATCAAAATCCAGTTTGATGAAGGTAAACCTGCATCAAATAGCTATCAACATCATCAAAATGATCACGATCACCAGAGAATGGCATGAAGGACAGCATCACTTGACTTGAGGCAAGAACTTTCAGAAGCTAGTAGTACCTCAAATGGAATTTCTGCACATGCATCTGAACTTTGATAAAAATCTTGTTTCATTCATACATATATAGTTCAGCATTTTGGTTAGATTTTAGCTGCTGACCTTGAGAACATAGTGGATATATTTGCTAAAAATGAAGCCATTTTGTGATGATGTGTGCTTTTGTGGTTCAGTTTATGGTTAATTTGGAATAACCATGATCTTAAGAGACATCCTGCTCATCACCAGAGTCACTAATGGACTGTGATTCAAGTGTAAATGGATTGGCACAGACAGAAGATTTGCACAAATCACTATTGCACACTGCCTCACAAAAGCATGCTGCTGTACATGGCTGTTCATTTGCAAGACAACTGCACTCTGAGCCACACAAATGGGGTTTACAATTGCACAACAAATCATTCAGCAGTTCTGCTGGTGCAGGTGACTGGCTCATAAGTTTTGGGGACACACGTGTCCCATCTGTTATCTTCTATTACCCAAAATTTGTGGGCTCCAAGCATTCCTGCATTGGTATGATGGCTTCATGCCATATCTTCATTTGGTACATACTGCGTAGCAGGTGTAGCTCAAAGCTATTCTCTGTTGGTGGGAGCTTCTTTGCAGGTACATTTTGGCTACCTGCTTTTTCAAATCTGAGTGCATTAAGAGACTGAAACTCAACTTTGCCATACAGTTAACCCACAAATTTTGTAGCTGCCGCCTTTTCTGCCTTTTGCAATGCATGGTGTTGGGCAAGGTCTGCCAGTTCTTGTAACTTCTCTGCTTTCTGCATCTTCACCCTAAATGCTGCTTTTTTCCGTGTCCCCAGAATGAACTGACCATGTTACAGCCTGTTAAGCAATAAACAGACAGAAGTATGTTTACCTGCTTGTTCTCAAATCTATCAAAAATGCATGGTCACGAATATAGCGAGTAAGGTCTGAGAGTTTGCCTTCCTTACCCAAAAGCAGGATTATTTCCTTGGCGCCAATAGGAGAGCAATAATGCAAAAGCAATACAAGCACATCTGTGTCAGGGCTGCTTATAACAATGTTATTTGCCCCACCTTGTACTGCAGCTTTGGCATGTGCAATAATTCATGTATCAGCTTCCTTGTGGTTTGATTTCAAAGCGTCTACACTCTCATTGCCGGCTTTACTAATCTGAATTGTCATGTCCCATTTCCACCACTGACATACAGTAACTGCCCATCACACAACCAAGTACCTGCCTTAGCTACCATGTATTCTGTATAAAATGAAGCCAGATTTGCTTTGTTGTTACCATTTGCTAGAAAGTGTCTCCAATTTGGAGGAATGGCAACTTCTGGCTGAATGTGATAGACTATGCCTTCATCACAATGTCCTCGCTTAAGTCTGGTCTGTCTTTTGATGCTTGTGTCAAAGTACCTGTCAAATACGATATGGACTCCAACTGTATCTGTTGGATTCATCCCCTTAACTGTACACATTATATATCATAGAAACCCTGCAGCCACTTCATGGAAAACTATCTTTGATCGACTGGTTGAGGGGACAAGTCTTTGAATCAAAGCATGGCCATCAAAAATAAGGGTATCACAAAGACCTACATTGTGGATCTTATTGCCTGATGCCAGTTCTTCAAGTTTGTGCATGAAATCTGATTTGACACAAGAGTGCATGATCCCATCCTTGGTGAACAGACTCAATGGCACAGGTGCATCTTCATATGACAACACACATTTGAGGGGTACCTTCTTTCTAGAATTAACTGCAAGAAGTTGCAGATACATAGCTTCACCATCCAGGCTAACCACTTTGCTTCTGACTTGGACAGTTGTTGGGAAGAGGGTCATAGAAGCTTTTCTTCCTGTCCCCGCTCTGGCCAACTAGATGTTCATCTTCTAACTTCTCTGCCATGGCAGAACCCTTTTCCAAGCATTCACAAGACTACTTGCTACTTCAGGGGTCATAGGTGCTCCTATGACAACATTTACTAACTGCACTGGTGGATCTGATACATCAAATGGGTCAATATAGGACTCCTGAAACATTTTACTAAGCCTTTGGACATCAAGAGACCAACATTTTGCTGCAGCGAATTTGGGATCTAGAGATTTTTGTTAAAATTGTGCTGTGATTGGCCCACTAAGAAACCATCTGAGTGGAGCTGGGCCTTTCAGAGCCAGTCCAATTATTTCACCTGATCCCTTTAGTGCTTTGTTTTCACTTGCTTCAATGGTATAATCCATACATACAGAGTTGAACTTTCCCTGTGACAGCTCAGCAACAAAAATCCCATCTCTGAATACCTTAGTTGGTAGTAACAGGACTGGCATATACTTTGAATAGTTTGCTCGATTGGTAACAAACAAAAGTGGGAGAAGTTGTGCTTTTGATGCTTCATACACATCCTAAGATGCATGACTGGTGGAACTGATGAATACCTTTATCGGGCATAGAACTTTACATAAAAAGTCATCCCAAAATTTGAAAGTAGGTGATATGCATCTACCATATTTCCTAAACTCGAGTAAAAGTGGTTCCAAAGTTTTCCCTATATCTGTGGTCAACTTTTTCAATTGTACTTCTGACAAATCCCTGCCTGCACTGTCAGAGATAGCCTTATCAAGCTCTTGCAGTAAAACATTCAACTTCAGTTGGTTCCTACTGCCCCTTGACTTGCACCACATTATGAAATAGCAGAGTAATTGCTCGTTCAATGCCTCATCAACCAACTTTAGGGCATAGAGAGCTCTGTCAAAGTCCTTTCCTGCCAGAATCCTGTGCACACTACCAGAAGGAAAAACACCTGACTCATGCAACAGCTGCCTCACTCCAACATCACCATAAAGATAGCCTATGGAAGAGAGAAGACAGATAAGAAAGTGCATACCACCCTCACAGGGAATTACACCAGCCAACTCACTGAGGTACGCCCATGTGATTTCAAGTGCCTTCATCAACGAGCCCATATCAAAGAAAACAGGAACATGTGTCTGCCCAAGCATGTTCATGGATTCTTTCAGGCACACCAAGGTTGTATAGATTGCTTGGGGGATCTGATGAATTGGCCATGATAATAGGATTAAATGATACCTTTGAAACAGGACATGGCAAAGTGACACCAACAGATGCATGGAATGAGGGCCAGGGAGGTATGCCAATGTCTTCTTGTTGGCTGTGTAATAGACCTGAATGTGCAGCATTGTACACCATTTCCATCTGTTGTTTTTGCAGCTTAGTGTTGTTTTTTAACATCTTTATCTCTTCAGATGACACCATGGGATGAAAATTTGGTTCAGGTCTTGCAAGTGGCTTTTTGTAGGGTAGAGGCTTTGAGAGATCACCTTTCCCAGAATCCAAATTCAATGATCTTGTATCTGCCTCCATGATACGAGGGTATTTACTGCTGAGCAAGAATGCTAGTCATGGCATGTGTGGTTCCTTTTCCATCAATGGTTCTTTCATTGTGGTCCCAATTATCAGCTACTGCAACTATGGGAGGGCCACCATTACTTCGGGCTACAATTTCAGGAGGGACATAGTAATCTCATGAAGACTGTTGCTGTGATGAACTTATATGCACTGCTGCTGAAGTTAAGAAATGTCTTAACTCTGTTTATGAAATGCAGTAGTTTATGCATGGTGCCAAATTCATGATGGAGATGAACAGCCAAACCAAAATGTTTTGAGGACATGATGGAAGTTGCCTTTGTTGTAATGTCACAGGCAATGTGTAGAGAACACAGGTCAATATCCATATCACATGCATCAGCCGCATTGTCATACATTTGCTTATTTGTTAACCAACATACAGTTTTGTACAAAAGCGGATCTTTCCAGTTAAGGTTTTCAGCTGATATATCTGCAGGAGAGAGAAATTCACCATCCAACTTAGATACATTGTTGAGACACCTGTGCAAAATTCCGCCAGCTTGGTGGATGATACTGTCTTCTGTGATAATGTCTACCTGTTGTTTTCTGTCTTCCTCATAATTGGGAATTTGTTTCAAAACATGAGTATCTTCATGTGCTTTGCGCAGCACCTGCCCTACAGTTACACTGGCTGAACAAACAAGATCTGACATCCCTGGCTGGGCAACAATGGAGATTTCTGGCCATTCCTTAGAAAGCTGTTTCTCAAGCCTTTTTGTGTGATACTCTTCAGAATTCTCAACATTGTTATCTTTAAGTATCTCATCAATTCTTCTCCATAGTGTGGTTAGCAAAAACACCTCTTTTCTGTCATTGATTGCTGGTTTGAACTCATCAATCAACTGCAGTGTTACATCTCTAAACGTGCTTTCGGACTCACACTTATTTTCTTGTCCATGGCTGTCCAGTTCACTTGTGTATTTTATACAGCAATTTTTGGATCTACGATACCTAGCTTTAATGGCAACAAGGTCACCATTAGGGACACCATGGAGCCTTGCCAGCATATCAGGATCATTGCATTGCTTGGCTGCTTCCATAACCTTAGTGAACATGTCATTTCCATCAGATTGGGTACCGATTGCTGACTGAACAATGGACCAACCAGATCTTTTCTTCATAGAACATTGAGCACCACGAAGAAAGCAGTTACTTTTCCTGTCAAAATTAGTGACAGAAACATGAGATCTGGTAAAGCCACAGCCACCATCATCATTGCTTGGACCTGGAGTTGCTTCCTCCTTTTTATGTTTTGCTTCTATTCTTATTAAATGCAGAGGATTGATATAGGTAGGTCGGTAATTTCTATGGTATTTGATGATGTAATCACCATTCATGATGTCCGACTTTTTACTCAGAAGGACCTTTCCAACGTCATCCTGAGGTGCTGAGCAAGCAGCAAACAGCAAGTCTAACTTATCTAGCTCAGGACTAACCCCAGGGGAGTTTTCTGTAAATGTATGTGAGCAGGACACACTTGTCAGTTTCGGTCACTTCTGTTCTTCTCCTATTACATGTAACTACATCAAATTCTGCAGCCATTTTAAGTGACAATGTTGCCTGGCAACTTGATTAGATTATTGGAAGTGAAATGTGGACGTTAAGAAGGGCTATTTAAATAATTATGAAATATTTAACTAGAAACTATTTACTTTTCATTAATTAGACCTGTTCTGGAATATAGCAATGCAGTCTGGGACGGCTACTCACAGACAGACACACAATTACTGGAAAACGTTCATCTGGCTGCCGCCTGCACCGTTACAGGTGCATTGCATACCACTGCAAGTGCCAAGCTCTATGAGAAAGCTGGTTGGGAAACTTTGGCTCAGAGAAGAGAAAGAAATAAACAGATTCTTATGTACAAAATAGTAAACAACCTTACCCCTGATTACTTGCGAAATTTGATACCAAATTTTCCAACAGCAGAAACATGCAACATCTACAATACTCGTAGACGTCTTGACTTACCTCATTTTAGGGCTAGAACAGATCTCTTTGATAATTTTTTTCCCATCTGCTACAAGACTATGGAATTTATTACCTCTTGATACTCGGAATACTCCAACACTATCTCAATTTAAATCTAAACTAGTCAACAACCCGCATCGTCTTGTAAAGTACCCATCTCTTTTAAACATAGGAAATCAACATCTTTCAGTTCTTCATGCGCGGTTACAAATGGGCCGCAGCCAGCTGAACGATCATCTACATAAAATTGGTATCAAAGACTCCTGTATGTGTTCTTGTGGTCAAGGGATTGAAAATGTCTGGCATTATATTTTTACTTGTCCATTATAAATCGTTCACAGAGACCATCTTCATGCAGTTATTTGTAATTTTGCTCCTTTTAATATCCACACAGTTTTATATGGACACGAACTTTGCAATCTGGAAAACAATATTAAGATATTCATGGGTGTGCAAGAATTTATCAAAAGCTCTGGAAGATTTGCCCCTCAAAATTAGCTCTTATAAACCTAATAATATATGAACAAGTTTGTAACAGGTACAATTTTCTCTGAACTAACAAAAAGCACATACTTGTGTCCACGCTGTAGACTTTGGATTGACCAAATAGAAAATTATATAAATGAAACACCCTTAAAAGATAAAACTGAGTGGCAAGCAAAAAGACTTGTGGACAACGAACACAACTAAAGGGTCTTCAAAAACCCACCGAGATTGTGATATGGATTTCTTGAATGCAACAAAGGCCTTAAAAACACTGGACACGAGAAGACCAATTCACAGGATATTCAATTCTGAGATGTTGCATTCTGTCCTGTCACCAACTAGACAAACAAGTGAGTCCCCCAAACAGGAATATGCCCTATATCTAGCTAACTTTGTAACGACCAAGTAATGAAATATAAGCACACAAACACAGCAATTTCAAGACAAAAAGCCACACCGTTGATGTGAACACCTTGACTGACTGGTGGGTAGTGAGCAACTGGACACGAAGTGGGTTGATACTGACCTCTCAAACCACTGAGTACACTTCCCATCATGTGACATGTTTTGCATGAATAACTAGGGCACCTAGAACTCAAACTGGCTGAAGACCTGTAAATTAGTATTACATCACAGCAAAGTATTTTCTTTGCATGTATACCAAGGGCACCTGAAGTCAAAGCGACTTGAATTATACCCACATTCAAAGGTAAAGCAGTGCAACCTTCTAGTATACATCTAATAATCATTGTCATACTCAAATGAAATATTTGACATGAATACAGATATGAATACAAGAGTGTTCTAGACCAAATTATTGGACAGACATTAAAATTTTATAAATATTGTTCAAAAGTGCTATCCTGTGACCTTTCGTTTTTTATTTTTTTCAGTTTTAAGTGTATTGGCCTCAATCTTGCAGATGGCTTCTTTTGTAAGAACACTAACATGAAAACATGTCATCACATCATTTCGGAAATTCCAGACCCTAAAGATTTATTTCATAACATATATATATAGTAATTTCTGGTATTCTGCAAAACAAAAATATTTGGCATAAATATAAAATAGACAAACTATCGCTTTCTGGAATAAATTGATGGTCGACACAGATAATATTATAATTCATAATTTCGAATCATAAAAATATCACCTAGCGAACTTCCAAATGTATCACTTTGGATTCATATTTCCCAGAAATGTGTTAAAAAAATATTTGTTCTCTTGCGACCCTTCCTTTTGACTTTGTGCCACTTAATAGTTATTTGGAATGCTATTTGGAAATGGCTTCCTGTGGGACATGCATCAACATTGAAACATATGATCACGTGGTTTCATGATTTGAAGAACCCAAGGATTAATATCACGCATGATGACATCTAATTGTTATCATTTTGTCAATATTAATCACCGATGTCATTCAACCTACCATTTTTCATTTATGCCAATTATTGCTTTACAGAAAGCCATCTTGCAAATGGCTTCTTTTGTGAAACGCACTAACTTTAGAAAAAAGTTATCATGTGGGTCCAGAATCTCCAGATCCTACAGATTAATCTTATATAAGATGACGCTTGTTATTTCCCCAAATATATGTTTGGTACGAATAAAAAATATGACAACGGGCATTTTCTTGACCATTTATTGGGATTCAAAACACAATTTTACCAATCATAACCTTGAATTGTCAAATATTTTCCTCAAAATTGATCTAAAAAATATTCATTAGATTCGTTTCGATCAAAATCCTACTAAAAGATGCAAAATTCGCTATCCTGCAACCGTTTTTTTTCCTGACTTTATGTCAACCAATATTATATTGGTAGCCATCTTAGGAAGTGGCTTCCTGTGTGAAACGCACCACCATTTAAACATGTCATCACGCGGTTTCATGATCTCCAGACCCTAAGGATTAATTCCACATATATAATGACAGCTATTACTTTGCCGGCCTCACCTACTCGAAAACTAACGCTCTTTTTGCCACCTTGATGCTCTACTAGGACTAGGTTTAAATCGGCTTTGTGGGTGGGGGGGGGGGGGGCACAAAATCATTTTGATCTCTGGTAGTAGCACTGAAGTCGCCAATCATAATACATTTGCTGTCATCCATGGATGGTCTAGCTGCATCATTTAAAAGATAGTCAAATTATTAATATCACTGGTATACCGAGAGTTTGACGGTGAGACATAAACTGTTGCAATATATACATCAAAGGAAAGTTTAAAGAATGATCTTTTCAGTTTGATCCATACTATTTCAGGGTTAACGACAGGTAAAACTTCAATCCAATCACGTATGTAATTTTTGACATAAATAGCAATACCTCCGGAATATTTACTTCCGTTACCTGTCCTAGGGCGTATGCTACAGTGTACTTTATAGCCAGAAATTTCAATGTCCGCATTTGGACCTGCGTGTGTTTCAGTTAATATGCAAATATCAAAGCTTGTTGATATATTTAAAAACTTTATCATGAAATTTAGAGCAGGATTGGCCACAGGCATTTTGTCTATGTCCGTGTATATTCCATGCTAAAATGTTCAAATGTCCAATCATTGGCATAGTTTACTTTGAGTATCTTCGAGACATTCGGCGTCTATTTGGGGCCACGTAATTAGTCCCCCGCCCACTTGGTGGGGGACTATAGGTTTGCACCTCGTCCGTCCGTCCTTCCGTCCGTCCGAAGCTTCTCCGGGCCATATTTCCAACACCATAACACCCACAGCTACCAAATTTAATGTGTTTGTACTTCCTAGGATAGAGGTGTATGGTGTGCCAAAAGTAGGTCACTAGGTCAAATATCTGGGTCACAGAATACATATGTATGAAAAATCTTGTCCGGGCCATAACTTTTTTGTCCTTTTACTTAGGGTCATGAAATGTTACACAAATGTGAAGCTTAGTCTAAGAAAGTGTCATAAAGCAAAACTAGGTCACTAGGTCAAATATTTGGGTCACCGATCGATATGTAAATATACAAAAACAAATTTTGTCCGGCACATATCTTCCCTATATTAATGCTACCTCTTCAATTTTTTTTATGGTGGGTAGACCTTAGGTAGTAGCTGTGCATAGGCATTGTTTTGTGTGGCTAATTACTTGCATTAATTAATTATTAAACAAAGTTCGTTAAGCAAGACAAATTTTGTCCGGGCCATATCTTCTAAACTATTAATGCTAGCCCTTTGAATTTTTTGTGGTGGATAGACCATAGGTAGTAAGTGTGCATAGGCATTGTTTTGTGTGGCTAATTACTTGCATTAATTAATTATTTAACAAAGTTCGTTAAGCAAGACAAATTTTGTCCGGGCCATATCTTCTAAACTATTAATGCTAGCCCTTTGAATTTTTTATGGTGTGTAGACCTTAGGTAGTAGGTGTGCATATGCATTGTTTTCTGTGGCTAATTACTTCCATTAATTAATTAATTAACGAAGTTCATTAAGCAAGCTCAAGATACAACACAAATTTTGTCCGGGCCATATCTTCTAAATTATTGATGCCAGCCCTTTGATTTTTTTTATGGTGGGTAGACCTTAGAAGGGATATGGTAATGGGCACCGTCCGTGTGTCCGTCCGTCCGTCAAATATTTGGGTCACAGTAATACATAAATGTACAGTATTTTCATGTCCTTACTGTAATTCTTAAAAAATTTTGACTTCTTGTTATAAAAGTTTACTGATAATGTATTGTGACCTAAAAGTGTGTCACGACGCAAAACTAGGTCACCAGGTCAAATATGTAGGTCACAGTGTAAACTCCATGTAAAACCTTGTCCATGCCATATTTCCCTTACTATAATACCTACAGCTACCAAATTTATTATTTTAATACTACCTGGGGAGTTGTTGTGTCACATGGCAAAAGTAGGTCACTAGGTCAAATATCTAGGTCACTGTGAAATCCATTCAAAATCTTGTCCGGGCCATAACTTTTTTGTCCTTTTACTTAGATTAATGAAATTTTACACAAATGTGAAGCTTAATCTAAGAATGTGCCATACTTTTAATTTTTTTTTTCATGTAGGTCACACCCCTATATAGTAGTCCATTCAACCTCGTGGGCAATACTCATTAACTTGTTCCTATTATCCTGGCGACGGCCCTGTGGTCTCAGTTCAGGCGTGAAGGTGTATTTTATATTTGCCGTTAATAACCTCGAACCCTGTTCATTTGGGTAGATATTGTCTGCATATTGGTCTTGCCGCGGTACCTGTCGCCTGTTTACAAACCTGCTGTAGTTCTCACATAGTTTTATTCCAGCTTCTCGTTTATCTTCAGCTTCAACGGCGAATTTGCAGCTTGGACTTTAAGATCCAACTCCTTGTCCTCCAGGATCGGGATACCGCTAGAGATGATCACTTGTTTAGATGTCCCCTTTGCAATGATTTTATCAGCTAATCCAACTAAGCCAGTGGCAACATCCTTTGGCGTTATTGTCTTCAAGTCTGGTCACAGGATGTATTATAACGGCTTCATGTTGTTTGTTGTGACTATTCCGGTATTCTTGGGCTTTTTCGATTGTATATACTTTTTCTAAAGCTACATTGTAGGTTTCTTTATTCACAGCTTCTTTGGGTCCAAATGCTTCAACTGAGAACTTGAGAGTATCAGCTCATCCTCTGTCTTGCTTTTTGCTGAGAGGTCTGTTGAAAGTTCCGTTTTCCGTGCATTCACTGTTGACCCCTGTGTGCTGTCGGTACCTGCGTCCATTGCCAGGGGTTGTAGTTGCCATTTAAGAGTTTGCTCTTTTGCTGCAATAATGCCATCACTAAGTTGGGTCATTCTGTCATGTAGTTTATTTTATTTCTTCGTCCTTCTTCTTTATGCTAGTTTGACGTCTTTCTATTGCTTCATACAATGAGTTCTTCATTTGTCTTCTGATGGAGACCTAAGTGTCAATTTCGCTTTGTAGATCTTTCATTCTTTCCCTCAGCTTATCTGACCCACTATCTGTTGTACAGCTTTCACGGGCTTTTGATAACTTATCTGTCGCTGTATCTCTCTCAGCCACAAGACTGTCAAGCTTTTAATTTTGGATAGATCACCACACTTATTTTCAGGTTTTGTTTGATCTACTTTTGTTCTTTTCAATTCCGCCGCCAGGTTTTCATTTTCTTGTTTGATTTTTGAGATCTCTATATTCTTACGCACAAGTTAGCGTTTTGTTTCTGACAACTCGGCAGCGTTTGCTTCTAATTTAATTCTGAGGTTGTCATTCTGGTATACTTTTTTCTGTTCAACTAACTGGGTTTTGAGCGACTGAAATAAAGTTTTTAGGTCCCTAAAATTCTTTTCCAGCTGTTCGTTAGGCATACTTTGCTGTTTTTTCTGGTTTTAGACATATGGATTTCGTGCAAAACAAGCTCTACATTGAGAGCAATTCCAAATACTCTCTGGGCCTATATCGTTTTCTTTCTCCTGAATGCATGCATATTGAATCCATAACAAAGGCCTACAGGTACTACACTGTATCATTGCAGTATTATATACTCGCCCATGTACACATTCTGGGGTACACATTTCAGGTACTTTGGGGGTGATTTTCTTCTCACTGTTAATACTTTCTTTGGGTTGTGTGTTCCTACTTGGTTTATGTTCGCCGCCGCTTGTTTGGTTCCTTAGTTTTGTTTAGACCCAAGTGTATTGGTTTTCTTATTAGAAAGTCTTCCCCTTTGTAGGCTCCTTCAGTCTGCTGGAATTGGGGTCTTTTGTAACAACAATTTAAGGATCGAAAAGGATCGATGGCCGCTGTTAGGTTTAAGCTGCTGAACGGGTCAAGTCGAGAGACGGCAAGAGAGCCAGATGGCAGAAGCTAGGAAGCACAATTATTGTGCCGCATGATTGGCTACGCGATCTCGTATTTGGAGGTTCAGCGTTCTCACTTTCTTCATTTCCACTGCTTTGTCCTTCCACAAAGGGGCGGGGGGGGGGGTGCACAAGTACTATTATATGCGTGGAAGGGTGTTAGACTACCTGAACCACCAGATATGTACATCTACATTTTTGCTACTTTTTCAATTTTGGTGTAGCTTGATCAAAGTAGGCCTATACATCGTTGAAGTTGCATAGCCTTTCTCTATCAATTTGTGCACATACAGATCAACGAAATACTGTGCAAATTGAATAAATATGCCAACATAAAAGACCTAGATATAGGAGGACACTTATTTTAAATTTATCTATTTCTCAGCGAAATCCAGTCTGAATTAAGTTCTAAAAATGATGCCCTTTTGTTCCAAACACCATAAACCTAAAAAGTGTCCTCATTAGGGTCATACTGAGATATGTCTTCAAGTTTGAAAATTAAAGTTTTTGGATATGCAAATTAGCAAATTTAACTTTACAGTCTCATAATTTTACACCTGATGCAAATGAGAACAAATTTGACTTTTTTATTAAAACATTTATTTCTTCTGGATCATCAAAACAGTACAAGATAGTCTAATCGAGTGGTTCTCCAGTACAAAGAGAGTAACATAGAATATATATACAAGACACACAGTATAATACAATGAAAATATTTATAAAATGCTGCCATTGGGAGGGAAACACATCGAGGAATAAGATGTTAAGTGAATATAATGACAATACGAATATGAATCGCCATAGGAAGTGTTCCAGATAAGGTAAGCTATTAAACATAACAATTTCACCAATAGCAGGCATTTAGATTTAAAATTCGAACCTTCGGTTTCTTTAATGAATAGCTGTACTGCATTAAATATACCTTCATTTGTGTCCTTGGGTGAATCTTTGCTACCTTTGGTGAAACATGTAATAAAAATGCTGCTTGCCAAATAGGTAGGCCTAATAAGGGTAGGATTTACTCCAGGGGCCCAGAGATGACACACCGTGTTCAATAATTTGAGTCTGAAAACTGAGCAACGGGGACAAACTACAAAATAAAGATAAGTATCTTCGTGGGGTGGGGGGTGAGGGTGAGGGTGAGGGTGAGGGTGAGGGTGGGGCAGTACAGGTGCAAGAGGGAGACGGGACAATATTGAATTTGTGAAGATGTGAGTTGAGACTGCAAAATCCAAGGGGCAGTTGGGTATGACATATATTTGGAAAGCGCTTACCATATGAAAAATGGTCAGGTTGAATATCAACACACAAAAGTTTTTTTTTTTTTATTTATTTATTTAGTTTTAAATATTTCCAGGTATGCTGACTGTCTGATGTATGAGGGAATATAATTCCATAGTTTGATGCTTGACGGGAGAAAGGAATCGCCGAAACGTTTAGATTTGAATCGAATCTGTAATATTCTCAAGTTGGGATTAGCCATGCACTTGAGATTCTCAGGTATAAGGTCACACAGGTACTGAGGTGTAATTTTGTGTGACATTTTATAAAAGAGAATTAGTTTTTGGTATTCCCGCCGGACAGAGAGAGTTTGCCAACCCAGCTCACTGAGAAGAACAAGACCGTGTGTATGACGTAAGGTACCAGTACAAATTCTTGCAGCTTCTTATTGTGCAGCTTCAAGAGAATTTGAAAGGCCGATCTGGTACAGTTATGAAATAAAATTCTTCCGTATTCGAGTATTGGCCGCAACCATGGTTGAATATAGCCTGAACAGAGTTTTGTGAGAAAGCTTGTATTTGAGTCGGCGAAGTAAAGCAAGTCGTTGATTGGACATGTTAATGATGCGGGTAATGTGGGAATGACAAGTAACGTTTGCAGTCAAAGTAATTCTTAAATGTATATGTTGATGTGCTTCGGGTATAGCAGTGACTCCAAGGTAAAGTGTAGGATGGTCTTGTTTATTATTCTTAGTGGAAAAAAGGACTGCAACTGATTTGATGGCATTAAATCAATAAATGTGACACGCCATAACCTACCCCAAACACTAATTTTACCATGGTCGGTATTTAATTTTTCCGCAAGCGTAATAGGGTCATGGACAATCTCCAGTAAACTGGTGTTGTCTGCAAATAATTTAATGTCACATGTTATATCATCAGTTATGTCGTTTATATATATATATATATATATATATATATATATATATATATATATATATATATATATATATATATATATATATATATATATATATATATATATATATATAAAAGAAAACAAACAAAAAAACCTAGGATAGAACCCTGGCTTGAGGCACGTCGGCCACGACTGGTAACCAGGAAGACGATTGACCACATATAGAAACGCGCTGGAAGCGGTTCGAAAGGTAACTCTCTGCAAATTCTACGATGGGATCCGGGAAACCAGATTGCCTCATTTGCATGTTTTATCGAAGGCTTTCGTTGTGTCTAGAAAAAAGCGTGCGCTTTTTTTACCCAGTTCTAGGCCATTGTATATATTAGGAAGAATAGAGACAAGTTGATTGACGGTTGAGTTTTTATTTTTATCAGTTTTATTATTTGTTTTGTTTAAAGTGAGATACATCTCTTTTATTTTATTGTCTGTTCCATTTATAATTATTCTGCTTTAAATGAGAAATATCAGCTTTGTTTTATTTTTGTCTGTTTTATTTGTAATTATTTTGTTTTATATGAGAAACGTATGTGTTGTTTTATTTTTTCCTTGTTTAATTTATAATTGTTCTGTTTTAAACGAGAAATGTATCTGTTTTGCTTATTTTTCTGTCTGACTTATGAATAAGTATTCTGTTCTAAATGAGAATTGTATTTTTTGCGGTCCTGGCTTGCCCAGATTACACACGCAGTTACCTGGCACTGTACAGTAAAATGAAAAGAATTGAAAAGAAAATGAAAATTCTGATAAAAAAGGAACTCATTGTAACCAAGAGCAAAAGATAGTACTGAAGAGATATATTTGCAGTAGGCCTACCTGATTGCCAGGGACAATGTCGGCCTATCTCAATTTTTAGCTCTATTTGTATTTCAAGTAGGCCTACAAGCAAGCTCTATGACTCTATGAGCAGTCCCTTGAAAATATGATGTCTAAACAGTCATGACACGAAGGAGCAGCCACAAACACACCTAGGCCTACATCATGCCGATGGTCAAACTAGGCCTAGCATTAGCAAATAAATTTCTAATAAATTGAAATTATGAGTGCTATTTAAGTTGCCGAGTCTGAAAATTGATTCAAAATAGCCTTCAGATTCGGAAAAGTTAAAAACAGAGTTGAATAAAAGAGGAACAAGTAAATGCTCTTCAAACTCAAATAGAGAAACTAACGGAGAAAGTAAGAGTGAAATTTAAAAGAAGGAGACATAAACGAAATGAGAGGTACATAGGTCTACAACAAGGCAAGTCCATAAGGAAGACCCAGAGAATTCCTCTCTTTATTTTTATGCCAAGTCAGGAAATTAACTCTCCAAGCATGATGACAAAGAAAAAAAGTACTTCCAGTCTTTGAATAAAAAATAGATCACCAAACTAACTACAGAAATTGGAAAAACATTTCCCAGCAGAAGACTGCAGTGATCTACAATGTATGAATGCGGCTATCAGTGCCAAATTGCTGCCTTTGTCAGCTTCTGAAATTAAAAAAGAAGAAAAACAGGAACTTCAGAGACTGTCCTCAAACTTTATTGACCTGCTACTGTGGCTGGGCAACCAATGGGACCTTAAGTTGTTCCAGAACCTGCAAGGAATGATTTTAAGCACGTCAAATATGTCTTTAATTCCAGTCGTGAGTTGCCCATCGAAAAAATCTGTGAACTATTGGTAACACTAACAGATTATGCGGAGCAGTGTCCGGAGTTTTCCAAAACGGCTCCAGTATTCATGTCAATTCCATTCACGTCAGTCCCATGTGAATGGGACTTTAACTTAAGCAGCCAAAACAGAATCAAAACAAAAAACAGAAACAAAATTGGAATTGCCAGGTGTTAAACCCAAATGAAAATTTCTAGTGTCTGATATATGTTCATCACAAAAGGAGACAAAAGCACGTTTTGTATTGAAGCTGGGCAAAATCTCGAGTAATTTGAAAAAAAAAAGACGAATTTAGATCATAAATAAGTGATGAATTATTTATTCACTTGAGTATTGCTTGTATAATTTCCTCTTAACGTCTCGGATAGGTGTCTGACTGTTCACATACATGTACATTGTTCAACCTGTGAGGGAAATTTGGCTGTGTGTAACTGAAAACTCATAAACAGATGAAAAACGATATCTTTGAATTGTGCAACCTGTAGAGCAAACTGAAGGTGACATGAATAATAATTTTCATTCATAAATTATTACCATAGGGATCTGAAATCTGTGTGGTCAATATTGTAAACTGTTAGATGTCATTTGTTTCTCAACAGACAACATGTATGTCATTGTTTTTTTTATTTACAGTGGAATTCAGAATTATGCATATGATTCAGTCACTCAGATAAATGATTCATTCAAGACATTCTTATTGAAATTAAATCATTGTGTCTGTCTCTGACTTTGGAAGTTTACAATAATGACTTTAGTTCTTGCATGCACTGTAAGTTTGTCAGTTTCGTGGGCCATCAGTGGTGGCAGCCAGTAGGTGTACTACACCTGAAAAGAAAAAAAAAGACATTATCATCCGAAAAATGACATTCAATAATGAATTTGCATAAAGAGTACTTTTGAAAGTTTGTGACCCTTTAAAAAAAATAAGGGGTCTGATTTTGACCCCCCCCCCCCCCCCCCCCCCGTAAATGTTATGACCCTCTGAAACAAAAAATAAGGGGTTTGAATGATGATTCCCTGAAATAAAACTGCAGATGCCTATGAACTTTAGACAATAGACAGTCAGGACACTCCACAACCCGAGGGACTAAGAATTTGGTCTATTGCCTGGTGAAACTGTCACTATTTGTTTTATTAAATTTTGGATAAAATTACATGTAGGCCCGTCAGTAGGCTCAATGAGGAATTGGAGCTATTTCATGTCAAGCTAAAATACCATACCATCCTAAGGTTACACGGCAAAAATACGAAACAGAACGTTCGTATGTAGTGTCATTTTCTTAAATGTATTTCGGACATTCTATGCGATAATTTTTATTTGAAAATCAGGACATTAATTATTATGTTTGATTCAGGCGAGAGTGAAATAGAATGGCTATTTTGCTATCGCAAAAAGCGTCGCTCACACAGTTACAAGCTGTAGCTCTGTTCCATAGCCGGTAGTGTGGTTCCCGCGCCGAAGTGCAGGGTTGACAAGAGACGGGAACCAGGCGGGCAATAGTCTTCTTGAGCAGGGAGACTATTGCCTGGCATCTGCTCCATGCAGGCACTAGATCATTCTAAACGGAAATCACATGCTACCTCTAAGCCAATCAGTTACAAGTAATTTTATCCAAAATTTCATAATTGTATATTTGAACCCCAGTCCCCACTGCTGGTGAGTCCTAATTTTATTCGCAGGTAAATTATATGACATTCATCGGCACGTCCCTATAACATGTATTATTTTATGAGTTGGTGACTCTTTCAAGATTACCGTAATCTTATTGGTTACGACGGTGCACGTGGCAAAGCTGAAAATAGTTTAATGACTTGAGATGGAGTGCCCAAGTCAGCGGAATCGTAATAGTGATTTGTGGGCGTGGCCAAGTCATGCCATCTGGCGATAAACTTGGAACTAGACATTACGAATCCAATGACTTGGCCACGCCCACAAATCACTATTACGATTCCGCTGACTTGGGCACTCCATCTCAAGTCATTAAACTATTTTCAGCTTTGCCACGTGCAAAAATATTAAAACTGGACGTTGTGTTTTTTTACTTTATAATGTAATTTCTAAAATAAAGCAGTATTAGATATTTGCTTCCTTTCGATGTAACTCATAAAATAAAACAATTATGGACTTTTGCTTCATTCACTGGTTAGTTTTATGGACCTGAAAGAAGAATACTGACCGAGGCCGAAGGCCTCGGTCAGTATTCTTCTTTCAGGTCCATAAAACTAACCAGTGATCTCAGCAGAAGTCCATAATTGTATAATATGGCTCCCACAACTTAACAAGGTTTAGTAAGCACAATACTAATTTGATTACTTGCGCATCTTACAATCCATATTCTAATTGCCTTTTTTAAATGTGTGTCAACTGATGTCTCACATGCCGGTTTGAACGGCCAATGCACAATAAATGGCAGCTCAATGTACAAATGTGCATATTCAACATTGCGGGCGTATTAGTTCAGAGTCGAGAATAGTAATGTATAAGTTATAACTCTTTGTGCGCCAATCACAGATTCAAATAGCCCATTAAAAGCTCTTTCATTTAATTACCAGCACTACAACTGTATTTCCAGATGAAAGAAAATCCAAGTCAATCCCGGTCAATAGCTTCCCAAGGAACATATTGGATGCATTCCGCCTGAAGCATGCCAAGGATACCTCTAGATTGGCACTTAAATGGTTAACTTAATCAGTTGTATGCACACTTCCCCATAGCTTGACCACCCTGTTTCTTTGTTGATTTATTCAAGTCTCTAGATAGTATTCGGTCCTGCTGTTTTGCATAAATGTGAAAGAAAGGAATGCACATGTAAATACGGTCAACTGGAGGAATGTCTTAGTCTCGCCATCTGAATGAAGCCAAAATGTAAATATGGTTCTAAACGTCTGAGAATATTAGATCCTGTTATAGTATATAACCTTTATGAAACCCTCCATTTTGAATAAATTAAGTAAATTTATGCTAATCATCATACATTATAACCCCCAAACACTTCATTATAGTGGATAATCAATAAAAATAAAAGTGTGTTTACACACAATGCAAATTTATGAAGAAAATTAAGTTCTGACTATATTTAGAAACGCATGCCTCCAAAAAATGGTATATTTTAGCATAAATTATGCTAATGATGTGGCTTAATTTTGCAAATTAGTTGACCTTTCATTAAAGATGACCTTGATAATGAAAGGTCACCAAGAGGGCAACATGTATACCAAATATAAGGTCAAAGGGTCAAGGGGTTTTTAAATGACATCAGTTTGAACACTTTTTTTAGTCTCAAAAGTGTCCAAATTTGAACCATTTGCACCCAGTGACCTCTTATTAAAATCTTTGTTGAATACTGGGGACTTTGGTAAAAAAAATGCCCTAATTTCAAACTTTGAAAGCCTGTAACTTTAGAACGGTAGGGTTAATATGAAAAATGAAAACAGCTTTGACTGAATGAAAAATCACCTGAAAACCCTCAATGCCCCTTGGGACATTGGATTTGATTTATTTACTTCAATACATGATCCCGTGGTTTCTTGGACCCGACTTTTTCTTGAATACTGCAAAAGAATTCATCCCCTGTAAAGACGTTCTTATCTGACCAAAAGACAAACCTTGGGTTAATTAGGCCTAATACTAAGCGTTTAATACGGAAACGGAACCGCTCCTGGAAAAGATATAAAAATCATCAAGAAAAAAAAGGGTAACCCATCTCCTGTCACATATAGATTTTATCAGTAGGCCTATTGTAAGAGGTATCCTAATATTTGTTTCGGCTAACAAGAAAGCAATCTGGGAATACTTTGCCAAACTTCGCACAGAGCTTGACAGCAGAGAAATAAATGTAAAAACAATGGTGGAATCTATCAAAGTCCATTCTCCCCTCTTACTGAGAACGATCACATTGTTTCCAACAATAACGAGAAAGTTGACTTGGCTAACCAAGGAGGCTGCGCGAAAAAAAAAAGAGTCCATTCTGGCTTTTTCGCCAGGTCGATCAATAAATCCTTGCATGTGTATTACGCGGTCCGGCCGCTTTGGGCTTTAAATATCGCGCATAATCACGCAAACTATATGCCAGCTTTGAAACCTGGGGAACATATAAATTATAATATTTCAGCTTAATTTTAAATGATTCAAACGGCTGATGTCACGGAACGAACTCGATTCATGATGAGATATCCATTTGAATTTGGCGCTGGAATGTCGGACTTTTTGCCCGAAATGGATTTTGTGGGACATTTTCGACAATGATAGGCGTTTTTCTGTGGATTTATGTGGATTTCAATGGATTATCTGTGTGGTGATATACCTGTAGAAAATAGTTTTGGAATAAACTGGGGAGTTACAGCTTAATGGTGTGTACTGAAAAGGAGAAATCATGCCAAACGTGAAGCGCAGTGGTGGTCCAGATGTGAGCTTCGTTTCAAACCTTTCTACATGTAGGAGCTCCATGTTTTAGGCCAATCGGCCACCATCTTACTAGCACAAACAATTGACTGCACGTATGAATACACAATATTTTATTGCAGATATGGCCCTATGTGGGTTATTGAACGCATAGATATTCCAGGTCCAACCTCTTTACCAACTCCCGCTTCCTCCCCCCCCCCCCCGCCCCCCAGGCGTATATTAGCAAGGAAGCTTGACTAACTGAACGTTACGAGCGCCTGTGATCAAATGCGTCTAATCCCATGTGCTCCCAGCATGTCCCCAATAGGAGACATTCATATTTAAATGCGATCCTGCTCACTTCCTGTGTTGCCGGGGCAACAGACTGATGCTTCCACCATGATCAGGGCAGATTTGTATTTTATAGGCCTACTACATAAATATCCATAAGTAACACCTTTTCAACCAAAAGAGAGCCCATTTCTAATTATTTTAGGCATCTTTTTGTTTCAAATATATGTTAATATATTTTCTTAAGATTATTGTGAGTTTGTGTTGTTCTTTTTGTTGAGAAAGTTCTTTTGACCATGATAAATACATGGATCAGCCCTGATGCAAGTGGTTCCCTCTTTTGCTCAATAGGTGTTAGAGACCGCATTCAGATATGAATACATCCTAATCAGAATCAGCGGATGCACATGACGCGTGCACGTATACAAATAACTGGACATAGGACCTAGTTTCTTTTACGTTGTAGTTTCACTAAAAGACTTGAATTGAGCAAATTGTGAACACAGAGAAAGGCACGAGTGAAAAGTTGTGACGGAAAGCAAAAAAGAAAAATACGTAGATTCGTCACCACACAGTAACGAACACAATGACGACTGTGTTGTTATCATTCTGGGTGATCGCTACATGTCATGACACATTGATATTGGAACAATGAACTAAAGTTGATAGTTTCCGCTCAGTAACACAGAACCAGATATGATTAAAATCCATGACGCATGACAGAAAAAAATACGGGATGTTACAGTAACTCATGCCCGTGATGCATGCAGACGCTTGTATTCTGCCACCCATGTTGTTTCGGAAAACTGTAGGTTAGAGTAACCACACTAAACTTCTAAAGGCTAGATATTTTACATCTCCAAGGGTACCTTAACTTTGGGTAAACTGACCTGGAAACTGCACAGCAATATTAATCATGTTATTTGTGATAAACTTTTTGGTGGTCAATTTCAGTGAAACTTGAATCTTGATACCAAAAAGCCCTCGCACGTTCAATCCTACACGTTGCTTGTTGCGCAAATAATTAAACAATTGTCTTGTGGAGCCTCCTTGGGCTAACGCTACACCGCACGCTGACAGTATACAGCCTGGCGCAGATGGAACGATATCAGAGTATAAAGCCTGCCACCCAGGTGAACATTGCAAAACAAACTGTCAAACCACACATGAACCCGGTGTCAATGAATATTTGGGCCCCCGAACGGATGGGCCCCCGGGCCCATCCATTTGCCGAACAGATGGACCCCGGGTCCAAATGTTCTAGAATATTTGGGCCCCTTCCGAATATTTGGGCCCCCTTTCATATTTGATTTTTGTTACATGTATACTTCATGAGATATCTTAACTATTGTTGTAACATTGATGATGTTAATGGTGCAAAGTAGTTGTAAAATTTGTGTAAAAACGTAGTCCTGAATCATGTGAATGGCATTATAATCGATGCGGAATTATGACCAGATGACTCGATCCTAAGTTTACTTTCTCATAGAAAATGGGAAATTTAACTTTGATGCAAGTTTGTTCGCATTGAGTATAACAGTTATAATTGGACCAGTAATTTACATGAATAGCCGAGCTAACCCGAACTACATGTTCATGTACTTCAGTAAAATAACTATAAATGACTTTTAATTTCCAGTTATGTAGATAGCGGCTGGGGGGGGGGGGAGGGCGCAGGCTTTTGATTCCCGAATGTTTGGGCCACTTGACCCCTGCACAGAATCTAAGTGCCTTGAGGTGGCTATAAATGGGAAAGGGGCCCTTTGATTCCAGACTATTGAGCCCCTTTTGGTATCTAAATGCATTGAAGTGGATCTTGAAAATTTTGGCCCCCTATTTGTATTTGTCTTGAAGTAGATATAAATGGGAAAGAGGCCCTTTGGTTCCAGATTATTTGGGCCCCCTATTTGTTTGTGTCTTGAAGTAGATTTAAATGGGGAAGGGATTCCCTTTGGCTTCAGATTATTTGGGCTCCCTATTTGTAAGTAAATGCCTTGCTGTGGATATAAATGGGGAGGGGGCCCTTTGGTTCCAGATTATTTGGGGGGCCCAATAGTCTGGAACCAAAGGGCCCCCTCCCCATTTATATCCACTGCAAGGCATTTACTAACGAATAGGAGGCCCAAATATTTTGGAACTAAAGGGCCCCCCTTCCCATTTATACCCACTGCAAGGCATTTACTTACAAATAGGGGGCCCAAATATTCTGAAACCAAAGGACCCCCTCCTCATTTATATTCACTGCAAGGCATTTACTTACAAATAGGGGGGCCAAATATTCTGGAACCAAAAGGCCCCCTCCCATGCATTTATATTCAATGCAAGGTATTTACTTACAAATAGCGGGTCCAAATGTTCTGAAACCAAAGGGCCCCCTCCCCATTTATATCCACTGCAAGGCTTTTACTTACAAATAGGGGGGCCCAAATATTCTGGAACAACAGGGCCCTCTCCCATTTATTTATCCTATGTTTGCACTTGCATGGCCCAAATACTTCAAATCTCCAGAAATTCAGATAACAAGGAATCAGGGAGAATGGAGACACCTGAATCTATACATGTGGGATAGGTTTGTGCTAAAATATGTGTTGCACAAATATCAAACAAAAAACAAAAACAAAAACAAAAAACAAAAAAACAAAAAAAACAAAACAAAACAAAAAACAAAAACAAAACAAAACCAAAAAAACGCTTGGTATATACTTGGAGGATTGTGAGCTGATTCCTACAAGGTATATGCACCCACATTACATGTAAAATACACCAATATATACATGTATATATAGTGGCAAACATTAAGCCTTGCAAATTTATTCAATTGTTTGATTTACATTTATTTTACAAAATGATAACAAATTCTTTTAAAAATATTTCTTTTAGAGTTTGCAAAATATCATACAGGATGTATATAGAGAGTGTATTGGGCCAAAACTAAGTTAATCCAATTTCTATTATTATTAAGGGGGGCCCAAACGTTCGGCGAATGAATGGGCCCCCGGGGCCCATCCGTTCAGGGGGCCCAAATATCCTCTGACACCGGCTGCCATTTTGAAACAGTGTGTTGTCAGGGCCATGGTCAGGTGACCGCGACGTCTTCCCTTTGATCCTTGGAAGCGGCATGTGAAACCACAGCGCTAAACCAACATTGTGCCTGGCTTTAGAAAATATGAGATGAAAACTTGATTTTTATACCACCGAACAACAATGTATCTTTGCAAGAATAACTCCACTCGTACTGAAAGTTCGATCGGAGGGAATGAGTTATTTTCCCACGACGGGCCGTTCTTTGTAAAAATCAGAGCCATGACCTTTGAAAGCGATTTTCTCGGAGTCAATTTTCACAAGATCAATCAAATTTTAAAATGACGTCAATCAAACATGGATAGATATATCATTTCAAAATAAACGGGTAAAGCAAGATAAATGTCTAACTTAGGAACCCTTTTTTATTTTTTTTATTTGGCCTTTCAACTTTTTTTTCTGTTACTTTTGGAGCTCAAAAAATGAAGAAACTGCATGTATAACATCATAGTACCCCCAACTTCAAAATTCTATAAAAGTTTATAATATCAATTTTACCCCTAGACAAAAATTGATTCGATTTTCTGTTTTTACAAATCTAGACATCCATACAATTACGAAAATATATAGTTTTACGGGTGAAACGATCAATTTACATGAGCTGGACGTGGTCAAAGTCGACAGAGTCTGCAACACGCCTGAAACCATCCTGGCACGTTAACGATTTTTTTTTTCTCCAGTCAGTGTAGAACCCCTCGTGACGAAACTCCACTCCCCTTACCTCATTTCCAATATTCCACTGATGCCAGATTGGAACCTTTCGCAGTAGATGAAAACGATGTTTACAAGATCCTAATATATCACTTAAAACCAGGCACTCCATCTCAAGTCAACTATTTTCAGCTTTGCCATGTGCACCATCGTGACCAATGGCATCACGGCATCCTTTTTCGAGGTTGTTGGTTGAAAATAAAAATCTTGAAACAGGACTATTGTAGTAATATAAATATTTATCTTGAAGGAGTTACCTGCTCATAAAATAGAACAAATGTGGACTTTTTTGGTACACCAGTGAGTTTTTTGGACATGAAAGAAGAATACTTACCTGGTTGGTTTTTTGGACCTGAGAAGAATACTAACCAAGGCCTTCAGCCTCGGTGGGTGTCCTTCTTTCAGGTCCAAAAACTCAGCGAAAGTCCATAAATAACCAATTAAATAAAAACCTTCGGACCTGTATCCACTTTCGGGGCAACCTTCTCTAAAGGGCCAAACACACAGGACGCGGAACGGACAACGCGGGGTGGAACGGACTGATAGCTTGCGGTGCGGAATTTTTCAAACACACGGATAAAAATCATTCTGTCTACACTACCGCGGAACGGAACCGGCGCGGAACGGAATTTCGCTCCAATTTGATTTTTTTTTTCCGCAGCCGCGCTGTTCCGCAAAGGTAGCAGCCAATCAGAATACAAGCTGGTTGTGACCAAGCTGGGTCTATATTTAGTTTATCACGTGTGTGAATAAAAAGTAAGTAGTTTGATGCTAAAAATTGTGAATAAAAACTCATATTTGATAAGATTTTAGGCCTATTACCTATTGATTAGCTGGTTACTAGGCGTATATAAAGCCATAAAGATAATGTAGGCTAAAGACCCCGACTACACGTAGACCTAGTTAGCAGGTTTCAGGTTATTAGACCTAACCTATGCTTTACAGAAAACCGTTAATTTCAAACAGGTCTCTCTCTCTCTCTCTCTCTCTCTCTCTCTCTCTCTCTCTCTCTCTCTCTCTCTCTCTCTCTCTCTCTCTCTCTCTCTCTCTCTCTCTCTGTGGTACGTGTCATCGACCAGCATGGACGTTGAAAAACTCATCTTGCTCGTTGCAGAGAACCATCCTCTCTACGCGCTGGATTCGCCTGATTACCTATAAGGATGCCACGCTGAAAGATACAATATAGGCCAATATGTCCAATATTAGTAAGAAATTAGGAGCAACAGGTGATTTTATTATGCGAAACTTTTAACGCAATGTTATGGGCCTATTTGTTCTCAAAGTTTGCATTTATAACCTAGCTATGATCTTGACACCAGACCACGTGCGGCTCATTCATTAATCCGTCTTACAATCATGGTTAGGCTCAATTCCATTTATCAGAATGTCGATCACATTTATCGGTTAAATGTCTAGGTATATCGGTCACAGATAGCCTATCTTTTACCTAAGTTTTGGGTCAAACAACGTTTTACAATCATAGATAGATCTATTTCGTTCTGATCACAATAACAGAAAATTGCCTCAATCACAGTTCCCAGCTAGGCCTAATTATTTGCTTCAATCTCAAATAACAGGAAGGGGTCCAATCAGGCATCACGAAATAGGCCTAGGTAGACGATCCCTAACCCCGCCCCCTCCCCCGCGCCTTATTGCTCGTGTTAAGTTAATAGTTTAGACGTAGGAACATAATGAGGTATATACATGTAGGCTAGGCTCACGTGGACTGATCCGCCCCTTCCCCCGTTTTCCTGAAAAAAGGATAGGCCTGCCGGGAGGCCTATAGTTAACAAGCTGGAGAACATAGATCTAGACATCTATAGGCTGGGCCTATTGCTTGAAGGCGTTTTGTCGTGCAATTTGCATTTGTGGCTCATTCAGTTGATGAAGCTTCTTTATGCTTGACAGGCTCAGAGATTCAAGAACAGCAGGTCCGAGTCTTTGAGAATATAGGCCTAATGTAATCACTTTGATCTCTCTTTCGACAGTATTTCCTGTGCAGTAGGCCTAGGCCTAATGTTGGACCGCAAATAGGTTTTCTTTTTGTTTGTTTGTTTTTATAAAGCAAAAATTTAAACACGCAACCCAGTAATTTGAGAATCACGTTTCAAACAATAGTCAACTTTCAAAGTTTTGTCTTGTAGCCTAATAGTTTGCTCTATCAACCCACAAAGATACGTCTTAAAAATCGTAAGGAAAATCGTACGGGCTTGCGATATTGTAAGCCCTATCAATTAACCAGGCAAAAAGTCGTATAAGATTTTTTTTAGTCCCTTACGATTCTTATGACGTCGCGTCTCTGCTGCCGGTAGCCCCGACACATCCGAGTTGTATACGACGGAGTCGTACGTGTAAACGGACCTTTACATGTATTTGTGATAAATCTAATTGTAGCCACGTTATTATGCACTTACACTATTTTATCACAAGCGGATAAAATTTTTGCTTTTAACATATAAATAATAGGCTGTGTACCGATATGATTAGTGTATAATTATGTTGCTCAGCAATAATGATAAGTATGTAATACCCCTGCATTACTGCAACTACAGTGAAAACTCATATTAATGACACCGTCTGTTCCCTTAGAAATGTGTCCGATAATCGAACATGTCAGACAAATGAATCAAATAACAAAGAAATGAACTTTTTCCCATGAACATTTGTGTCATTATATTGAATATGTCGGATATCGGAGTGTGGTTATAATGACTTTTCACTGTATAACAAAGTCAATGAAAGCCATGCTATGAGCGTGATTTCAATTCATAAACTTGAACAAAGATTAAAGCCATTGTTGCTTTAAATAAACGTGTACTGGGGAGAAATTTAAAAGCAAATCACTTACATATATACCTCATTACAGCATAAAGGACATTAAAAAGACTGGAGTATTAAATAATCCCTTTCTATATTAAGGTTGGACACTGAGTCAACAGCTTGCTTTGCCGCTCGTCGGAAGTAGCCGCTGAGGAAGTCTGTTATCTGGTCCATGTTTTTTCTGCCTGTTTAAAAAGCTTCTTGGTCCGTCAGTGAATATTTTCAATGAAGAATTTGAATCTGGATTAATCGTAATGATGATTAGCAATCAACACAGCTACATAGGCCTATGTCGTCGTGATAATCTGTGACCGGGTTAATAATGCAATACATAAATGTTGATGTGACACGACTCAGATATACAAAGACAAATGTCATGAACAACAAGCTTCTCATAGGTTTTGTGAAGTTAAGCCTATTAACTCTGGAACTTGCTGATGAATATACATTGACGACATTGTGAGTATGACATAAGATATGCCACATTCCTCTCATTCATTTTACGTTTCTCTCGCCTTGCTGGTAACTAGATATTTTTTGTGCACATGGAATATATGCATACAGATTTGTTTTGCCTTGAGCTCAAAATAAAATCGACGGAAAACAGTCTTCGTAATAATGATATGATGATGATGATGATAATAATAATTCAGTTGTATTTATGTCGGACACAAACAATTTCAAATAAAGGGTACTTGCTCTGCTTGAACCTGTTGAATCTTTTTCATGACTAATGTCATTAGCATAATTTCTTCCTCCTCTTCAGAGCTGTTTCCTCTGTGATCCATTTAACTTGCTTTTAAATCAGATGTGAAAATGATGCATTATATACCAGTTTTCAAAAAGCATTTGCAAAAGTTTATTGGCCAAAGAGCAAAAACAAAAAAACGTGTTTTTGTTTATTTTCGCATGCGCCACGCCCACTTTCCGCTTCAATAACGGTCTTTTTTCGCGTCTGTGTGTACGCAAAATTCCGTTCCGTTCCGCATTGTACGAGGCCGTTCCGCAGAAACTTTCCGTTCCGCGTCCTGTGTGTTTGGCCCTTAACAAACTCCAACTTTGACACCGGGAGGCGCTTGGCACGTCCGCCCGGTGCTGCTACTTAATTCATAGCCTGGGGCCAACTTCAGTGTCCGATACAACATTCCTATTCTGGGACCCACTGCCGCCAATAACTGGTAATTTTAAGGCAAGGCATTGTATGTTCATTTTTAGGTAATGCTCACCCTGGAAGTGTCCCATTATATATTTTACATTACATTCCTTCGACAAGTTAACCATCAACAAATTAACCATCCGTTAACACTAATCGAACATATATTTTGGATACTACCCCTTCAAAATATCCAGTCGGGACTAACCCAGGGACTTGGCTGTCATTTTGAAAACTGTGGATTCTGCACCCAATGGTTTGTAAAGGAGGATAGTATTGGAACGATCTTGGGGGATTATAATAGACCTGTATGCGTCAAGGGTGGAAACTTATCGTTTCTATTTTTTCTTTCCTAAGTTATACTTCTTGTAATTACGGCATATAAATATATAAGTATGAATCCATTTTAGAAATTGTTTGTATATTTTCCAGAGCTCATCCCTAATGAACATAAAATGTATAAACAAGCAGGTTCAAGATTTATATTAGGCCTATAACCAACGAGGTCGAATATGCGTTTCATTGCAATCGGGTTTCTATTTTTTCAGTAGTCTATGTAGGCCTTATTATGTCTTGGGGTGATGTTTTCCCCCTTTAATTTGGGGGCATGTGATTAATAATTTATCATAATAATTCAATATATTTGTCTTGGGTAGCTCTATCAGAGCTGTTCTTCCTGGGGCCCCAACAGGCAAGATGTTAGCCCATTAACCCGAGCTTAATGTAGGTAGAATTTAGACCGGAGAACATGGAGGAAAAAGGACCACGAGAACTCGGCAGGTGTCGGGTAGAGCGTGGGCCTATACAACGGAACGATGACTGCAGCTTCCGAGAATGAAAACTTGGAAGTTGGATACTTGAAACAAGGAGCCTTCTGACAAGGATAAACTATTGGAAATTTGAAATGTTCTCTGTAGGCCAGCCTAATTAGTGTGCACATTCATACCATAACCATGAGGTTAACTCAAGGCTGTCTCAGCAGCGCACGGTCTTCACAGTTGAAAAAAAAGTGCTTCGTCCGCTTTTACGGTTCTACCCGTCTTGCATATTCATTATTATTATAATTATTATTATTATTATTATTATTATTATTATTATTATTTTATATATATATATATATATATATATATATATATATATATATATATATATATATATATATATATATATATATATATATATATATATATATATATATATATATATAAACCGAAAGATGAATTCACAACTCTTAGTAAACTAATATCTTAGTAATCTGTCAAGACTATTTACACTTCACATAGGCCTAAAACTAGTTTTAAAAATAATAAGTCAAGGGAATACTGCTTCCTCTATTTTTATTGGAAATACTTTGAATACTGTCTCGGACATTCAGACAATCAGTGGGAACTGTCTACTGCCGGTGCCCCTAACGTTCAGTCAGTATTAAAAGTATTCGTGCCAATATGCGCGCAGGGGTACGAGGGTGAACCTGGAACATCTGTACGTGCAATGGCCCACATAGGGCCTTATCTGCAATAAAGTATTGTGAATTTGTGTATTCATCTGTGCAGTTAACCATTCGTGCTCATAAGACGGGGAGAGTGCATGGGCCTACAACAACTACGTCGTCAGACGGAGCTCCTACACAGAGTAAGAGCTCCGTCTGACGACGTAGTGGTTCTAGGCCCACCCTCCTGACTTGCTAGTCAGGCTGAGCTTTTAGGGGGCTCAGTCGTTCATCTTAGAAATACTTCTTAATGTCATATGCACTCAGCTAAAGCTCAACACTGGTCTATTCAGTTGCAACCTTGATTTTGTGGGACAAGCTTAGGTCAGCTGTGCACGGCCTGTTCACGCAGCCCTCTAGTTTTCAATATTTATCATGTGTACGCATTGTAACACATATAGGCCTATGTGTCTCATTTTGCCAGTGGAAGCAATCCCATCCATAGGCCTATATATATATATATATATATATATATATATATATATATATATATATATATATATATATATATATATATATATATATATATATATATATATATATGTGTGTATATATATATATATATTGTACCCATCACAAAAGGTAGAAGGGTAACAAGAAGTCAGTGGTTTTGGCACTGCCTGGCAAGTCATGCTGCAAGGGCAGCTGCAGCATGACTTGCAAGGCAGTGCCAGAACCACTGACTAAAACCTGTGACCATAGTATGGAATGAGTTGAGCTCGAACATCATAAAGTATGTCGAGACTACTGTCGTCAACTATTTGATCCCATGGATTCGAGTGACAGTTCAAATACACAAGGATGTCATGAGGAAAAGTGAGCAGTCCTTGGTTACAACATACACGGGCCACATTATGCTTTTTCCATGATAGACTAAGACATGTAAGGGAAATGTATTGGAAAAGACAATTTTGAGCAGAAGATTCCTTGGTCAACTGCTAGAAAAGTTATCAAAATTTGTATTTTTTTGCCATTTTTTTTCTCTCTGTCAAGTCTGAGTGTCAGTCAGCATGACTGCCCAGTTGGAACACACATATGAACTAATAGCTGCCATATTGATAATAGTTAATGCTGTACCCAATGGTTTATGAACAAGAACAGTATGTTTCATCAAGGCGTGAGCAATTTCATAAACCTTTTTCAGTTGTAGCTTAGAGACTGACCCTACAGCTTTACTCAGTGCACTTTGGGAACAGTGAACCAAAAGCATGAAGAAAAGTTGTTGATTTGGACCATTCTTATCATTTCTGGAATTACAGGTATGCTGGTACATAAATCTCAAGTATGTAAGAAATTTTTATCCAGGATAATTGTAACAATCCATATTAGTATACCTTTAGTTTGATGTTATTGCCACTACAAGATTTGATTTAACGTTATTTGAAATTTTTGTTTGTGTGGGGTATTTAAAGGATAATGAGACATGCAAGCCCACCATAATGTTGCCACAGACCACAACTCCTCATGGAACTTCACAAACTTATTGGAAGATTGTAAATGACAAACTATGCATAATGTCTACACTCATATCACAGATATAGCCCTTAGAAAAGTCTTTCACTATGCCAGGTGAAGAAATTATGAAAATTATTGTCAAACCATAATTAATATGATAATTGCAGAGAATAATGTGTCTTGTCTCTTTTTCTATACTAAACCAACACATATTGAAGAACATCTCTGTGAACACAAGTGCTGATCAGACAGTGATCATTCAATTCAAAGGTTCATATCTGCCTAGAAAGCCTATCATGCTGCGTTACTTAGCTGGACTGGAATATTAATCAACCACTGCTATCTTTGATTAAATGTAGTTCCTGGGAATGCTTTTTTTCTAGCAGACACTGCCTGCATGTGGAAGGACTTGCCTAGAAAAAAAATCATGTTTTTCTGAAGTAATTTCAAATATTTTGTGTATATAAAGAGATCTATGCAACAAATATTGTGTACAGGACACATATGCATGAGTCACATGAACTGCTCGGGGGGGGGGGGTTGTTTGGTTTCTTTGTTTTTGTTTTTGTTTTTGTTTTGTTTTTTTGTTTTTTTGTTTTGTTTTTTTTTTTTTTTTTTCATCAAATGGTCACAAATACAACCATCTTTTAAATGTTTTTGCCCATTCAGAACTATATAGTTGACCACATTACCATCCGACTTGTCGGGTGAATTATTTTTTCAAATCATGCTTTCTGTCGAAGGTGCCCCTGTTGTTGTCACTTAAATAGGTTTATTTCTTCCACACAAGCTCTATTTCCTGGGCAAAAATTTCAGTTTATTTTATTAAGAAAA
Organism: Hermodice carunculata; assembly: GCA_964020975.1. NCBI lineage: Eukaryota > Metazoa > Annelida > Polychaeta > Eunicida > Amphinomidae > Hermodice > Hermodice carunculata. The sequence goes on along the minus strand of CAXHWN010000809.1, from coordinate 1,579 downwards.
AAAAATCTTTAACACTCACTTTTACATATAAGAATTTTACAGGTATAGAAAGGTTTGTCTGATGATGTCTTTTTAATCATAATTTATATGGCTCATTAAACGTTTTCAAACTAACAGTAACAATCCTAATTTGGAGAACTGGCTGCAAAGTGAATTGATCCATGTGGAAGATTAATTTGATTAACAAGGAGAGTGGCAGCACTACTTTAGTCTGTGTACGCAAGCTGAGCTGGGAACAGGAATGTTCACATTCCGTTTGTGTGTTTATAAATATTGTTTCATAAGAAACAAAAGCACCAGTACAGATGTGCCCAGGTATTGGTGAAGAGGAGTCCAGGGGCATTTAGCATACTGTAGAATCCATCATGTAACACATCACACACAAGTCCATGTATCTGTGCACGTGTGGCTTTAAGTGTTTGAGGCTCCATATATGGTCAGACCCACAAATATGGAACTGGAGGGGGGGGGGGGGGAGGAACCAAAAGTTTACCCTCGTTTTGCTTTTCCAGAGAGGTGGTGTCTAGGGTTGCCTGCATAGATTGACGGACCGAGGGCACAATAGACCATGTCAGAAATTTCACCACCAGATGGCTCTGGGGTACTATACACCCTAGCCTGACTGAGTGCCCACTAGCTAGGCATGGCAGAGTATGGGAGGTGGAGAGTCTTTAAGTAGAAACAGGAACTAATCAAGAGAGGAGCACCAATTAAAGGCAAAAAGTGTGATTTAGTAGAAAGGTAAGTACTTGCTGATCAGTTTCATATATTATCTTACAGGAATTTATCCCAAGATTATAAGTTTAGTCACTTTACTCCAATGGGTTGAACCAGCAGTTTACATCACTGGTCATACATTGCTGTGTGTGTGTATAAATACCTCTCTTGGCCACACACAATTCTGTGACAAGTCAAATTGTGAGACTGTGATTAAAAGTATAATTAATGTTCCATAAAGAGAGACTTTCATAGCCATACATACATTATTTTGAATGTGGAATAACCTGGTCAAAGTGTACATAAGCCACCAGTAGCCTGACCTGAGCCAAGCCTCTGGGGCCCAGCCAGTAGCTTGTATATTGGGTCACTCCAGGGGATTAGCAAGGTGTTAATGCTGCTGTTGTCTAGTTCCTCTGGGGCCAGTGCTTTATGGGTGTGCTGTGTATACAAGACACTTGTTGGTAATGTGTTTGTCCAGAATAACAATGAGGTAAAAACACTGCATACTCAAAGGCAAAGATGAAAAACTGAACAAGAAAAGGAAAAGTAACTTTATGTCCCCTCCAGTTTGAAAGTTTACCCTTTTCCTTACATTTGAACAGCTTGGCTGCCCTTCATTACCTCATACAGTTAAGTTGACAGGACACATATTTAGTCTTGCACTTTTTTCAGACTTGACGCATATGACAGAAATAACAATTTTCATTCTGAACCTATACTCAGTCTGAAAAAAGAAACACCCCTTCCTCAATGGCCCGACCAAGGATTCAAAATCATAACTGAAAGCACACAAAACATACCGCCAATGCGCATGTCCCATCCCAAAGTTACTTTTCCTTTTCTTGTTCAGTTTTTCATA